>JALIZH010025564.1:0-332122 GCA_030522465.1 Rhipicephalus appendiculatus
GCAGATCGCTTTGTTAATTCGAAAAGCTTTGATGAAGCGCGAAACGACACACGGACACGAGAAGGCACATAGACGTCAGACTCTGCCCAGGCGGCGCTGCGAAAAACGCCGCCACCAGCGCTCTCATCGCCGCCCTGGCCATAACTGGGTAGTGCAAAGAGAGCCGTCCGCAAGCGAATGTACATACGCCATGTACAGAACCCCCCCCTCTTTCGTTCAATCAAGGACCTGGAAAGCTTCTTCCGTCAATCCACCCTCGCTTAAGAAAAGTAGGGAGCTCATCAAAGTGAACTGCGGCTACAATGCAAAAGGTGTTTTAGTTATTTCGGCGTGCTGCAACTCGCATGTGTAAGCATCGCATGACATCGAGTTCGACGCACTTCGACGTGCGTTCTGTACCGCCTAAATGCGTTAAATTTGCGCATATACATAATGTCAAAGCGATGAAGTACGTACATAAGCAAGGTTTCTTACGATCAGTGGCACAAAGCTCGCTTTATCAGGCACGAATGGCCATGGTGATTTTCGCCTTTGCAGTTGCATTGTCCATCTATCTCTCGCTTCCTGTGCGTTGAACTTGTATTACGCGTACTGTTGACGATCGCCTTCCGTTTGTATACACTGCAAATGGGGATACGTGCGTGTCCACTTTCTCGGTGTACAACGAATGGCAAAACCGTGGCCTCCGAGAAGCTCCGGCAATCGCGGAGACCACGGGCAAGAAAAGCCTGACGGTGGTCACGACCAACATTTTGCGAATGTATGACGCACGTGTTAGCATTTGCTAGTTAAAGCCGGAACTTTGAACCTTCGATGCGTACGTGCGCGATGCTGTGTGATGACGACCAGTTCAGATTATGGGTGGTCGCGGAGTGCGCGATGTTTATCGCGCGCTTCACCAGTCTGCATTTAACTGCTGCATGGCGCGCACCGTGGTCTGAGGCTCTGCTGAGCTTCATAGCCAAGGTTACCACGGTTCTACGACAAGGCTACTCAAAACACCAACATGAGACCCACATTATCACACTTTCTCATGCGACCGGCTGTGGAGAACGCGAGTAATTCGCTTACCCAACACGTTCGCAACGGCCCGTATCCAAAGCTCTCGCCGTTCTGCTTCGTGCAACAGCTGTGGTAATCGGTAAAACTGAAGTCCTTTACGTCCGTGGCAATTCACAACTCAACAGTAGTGTCGACTGAGGCCTTTCTTCGTAGCGCGCGGAGCTGTTGCGTCTGCTCTTGTTTTCGCCGTCGTTCTGGCACGCTCTTCATGGCGGTTCGGTTGCGCGCCCGACTAGCGTAGAGGCATTCGTAGCTCTTTTTCTGAGTGTTCAATGCACCAACACACCAAATATTTAGGGTAATCGTTGTTTCCAACTCGCTAGTTGCACCTGGTTGCACAGCAAACTGTGCAAGGGAGCCGGGCTTTGCACTACCCAAAACTGCTCCGACAGGTGGCGCTACGTGTCTGCAAAACTCCAGAGTCTGACGTCCATATGGACACCACGCAGCGCTTTGTGCCTTCTCGTGTCCGTGTGTCGTTTCGCGCTTCATCAAAGCTTTTCAAATGATTCACCAACAAGCCCATATTGCAACTCTCGTCGGTTTGTTAAGATTGCGCGCAAGACGTGAACACTCAAGCTTATTCCAGAGCTTGCGCGACTACCATTAATAAGGCTGGAATATTCGATGACACACGTAGAAATGCCGAGGCGCTTCACCGCTTGTCAGTTGATCGATGGCCGACGCTCTGTTAGCCGCTATCAGTGTATCAGTGCACACCGTGCATTGCTTGCTGTAGTTTGACTTTCGCTTTCCAGCCACAAGTTCAGCCAAATAAAATGTTTCAACTTAGACACGCCGACTGCTGCCTTCGTCGTCGTCACCACCTCATGACATCTGGCGGAAGTACTGCTCCGTCATGTTCCGGACGCCCCCTGTCAAACCGTGAGCCCAGCCCACGGCGCGGAGAAGACACTGACGCCAACCACGACCAGCCAGTTAGCCATAGGAGTACGGGCTTCTACGATACAAGACTCGGAGGACCAAGACCATGACCTCGACTGCAGCAATGATGACAGCCCGCAATCGTGATGCAGCCACCCAGAGAGCCGCTAACCTTCTACGGATCGCCAAATCAAGATCCCGAAACCCGGCTCGAGACGTTCGAAAGGGTCTCGGCATTTAACAACTGCAGCTACGAGGACAAGCTGAGTCATGTGTACTTCTATCTGGAGGACGCGGCAAGGCCCTGGCTCAAGAACAGGGAGTTCACCATGACAACATGGGAAATCTTCCGCACCAGCTTTCTCGCAGCGTTTGCAAGCGTCGTCCGAAAGGAAACAGCCGCCACTTTGCTGGAAACATGGGCGCTGCTCCCGAACGAAAACGTCTCAATCTTTGCGGAAGAGATGATCCGTCTGTTCCGCCACACCGACCCTGACATGACCAAGGAGAAGAAGGTCCGTTTGCTCATGCGAGGAGTAAGGCAAGAGCTCTTCGCTGGGCTGGTGCGGAACCCACCCAATACAGTCCAAGAATTTATCTCGGAGGCTTCGACGATCGAGAAGACGCTGGAAGTGCGTACCCACCACTACAATCGCCGATCGGTGCAAGACAGCGCAGCTGTTCACTCCCTCGGCTCCGACGACCTACGCGACACGATTCGAGCGATCGTGCAGGAGTAGCTGCAGAAAGTGTTGTCGTCCTCGCATCCCCAAGTTGCCTCGATAGCCGAGAGCGTTCAAGAAGAAATTCAGCAGTCGCACGGTAGTCCTGAACCGCAACAGCGTTAGCCGCAAGCCATGACCTACGCTGCTGCAGCCCGACGCTACGTTCCCCCCATCAACGCCCACGTCAAGATGCCGCACCGCCGCCACCGTCATAGGCGCCATACCGCCCACCTGCCGGCCAGCGGTACGCCCCCCCCCCCCCAAAAAAAAAACTGACATTGGCGAACCCCTAGTAACCGCCCGCTCTGCTACCACTGCGGGGAAGCCGGTCATACCTACCGCCGCTGCCAGTACCGCCAGATGGGCCTACGCAGCTTCGCCGTCAACGCACCGCCCCCACATCACGGCGAGCGGCCAGCCGACATCGCTGACTACTTGACCACCACTGAACGGGCACCTCGACGTTCATCGCTTTTGCCATCGCCTGTACCAACGGGTACCCTCATCGATGACAGCACTACAGCAGCCCAAACCAGGGCCGTTCCGACAGCCCATACCCGGAAAACTAAGGACAGCTACCGATGGAGGTTTGGTTGCTGTTCGACGAACTACCGAAGACCCTCCGCCGACGCCGAAGACGACGCCGTGACGATACCTCAACACGCCGCAAGCCAGACAGAGCGCTGACGTCGAAACTTCGCGGCCGGAAGACCTGAAGAAGCCACGTGGAAGGAGACGAGCAAACGTACGTAGCCGTGATCCGACGCTGCGACCCTACCGCAACGCACGGCGACGAACCAGCGACCTCGACGTAATATTGGGAGGCCACAACGTCACCGCTCTCGTCGACACTGCAGCCGACTATTCCGTCGTCAGTGGGCCTTTCGCGACTAAGTTCAAGAAAGTGAAGACAGCTTGGTAACGCCCTGAAATCCGGACCGCCGGGATCATTTCATAACGCCGGCCGGTGTTTGCACAGCAAGAGTCACCATGAATAACCAGACTTATCCCGCCAGCTTTCTAATCCTACAGCACTACTCCAGGGATGTGATACTTGGGACGTGTTGTAACTTCAGAGCCGGGGCATGCTTTTCGAATCCTTTATTCCGGCATGCCAACGGGCAGCCTCGAAACAACACAAAAGAACACAGTAACGTAGGGCACACGCTCATATATACAAGTGGCTCGCGGTTTCACATGCGCAGTGGCGAACGTTCACTTATCACCGCAACATGACAACTACGACACGTGTAGCCTATCGCGATATCAACACAGCAAGGCGGAATTCCTAAGTCAACAGGGCGCCGTCATCGACCTAACGTCTGAAACGATAACACTAACCTCAGAAAAAGCTCAGCCTACCGAGACAACGCCGTAGAGCCATGCAGTGAACGCGATAGAAGAGCACGTCACCGTTCCGCCTCTCTCCAGCGTCATCATTTCCGTTGGCACCGAAAGACCCGCATACTTCGAAGGCGTCATCGAGGGCGATCAGCACCTGCTTGTAAACCGTCAGATTTGCGTCGCAAGAGGCATCGCCGAGTTGCGTGGTGGCAAAGCAAAGTATTGCTGACAAACCTTAGCCACGAATATAGGCACCTTAACATTGGTATGACGGTCGCCTACATCGAGAAATTCATGGACACCAGCAATGCTTTCACCCTCTCTGATGATACCGAACCTCCCTCGACGAATCGACATACCCAAACAAATTTCAACGTCAACCCGAGGGTCCCGAGGCACAAGCAAGACCAGCTCAAAACTAAGCTCTTGCAGTTCAAGGACTGTTTTTCGTCGTCAAGGATTCGGCTGACCGCAGTCGCGAAACATCGTATCACAAAAGAAGAAAGTGCCGGACCAATCCGTCAGAGCCCTTATCGAATTTCGACGAGAGAATACGAAGCTGCAAAGAAACAAGTCGACGAAATGCTACGCGACGATATAATCCAGCCGTCCACGAGTCCCTGGGCGTCTCCCGTGGTGTTGGTGAAGAAGGACACAAAGCTACGTTTCTGTGTCGGATATCGTCGCCTGCACAAGATCACAAAGAAGGACGTGTGCACCCTCCCACAGATAGATGACGCCGTGGATCGACTTCACAACGCGAAGTACTTTTCGTCGATGGACCTCAAGACAGGCTACTGGCAAATCGAAGTCGACGAGAGAGACCGAGAAAAGACTGCTTCCATAACTTCAGACGGCCTGATCGAGTTCAAGGTCATGCCTTTTGGTCTTGGCTCGGTCCTCGCGACCTCCGAACACGTTATGTATACCGTAATGGCCGGCTTGAAGTGGCAGACTTTCGTTGTGTACTTGGACGACGTCGTTGTGTTTTCCTCAGACTTCGACGAACACCTCCGGCGCCTTGAAGTTGTACTTCAAGCATTGAAGACCTCCGGATTCACCCTGAAGCCACAAAAGTGCCGCTTTGCCTACTAGGAACTCTTTTTCGTGGGCCACGCGATAAGCTATTCCGGAGTATGCCACGTGACAATACTAAACAACCATTCCGGAGTATGCCACGTGACAATACTAAACAGCAGGGTACATAGACACGACCAAAACAACATGGCTCTCACAGGTTGCCCGCAGCGACCCATCTCAATTAAAAAAAATACAGATTAGAGCCACGTCCAGTGCGTAAGATACAGACCCTCATACTGTCACCTTACGCTATAATTTATAGCACGATATGTGAAGCTTGGCGCACTTTAAGCATCACTTGGGCTTGGCGCAATATATACACTCACCATCATCATCATCATCACTGAATGGTCGTATTTTAAAAGAATACCGAGATTGCGGGGCCATTTCCCGAAGTCATGAGAAGTAATTGTACATTGTGCGCATACGTAGGCATATTTTATAGCTTTTCTAGCCCAATGTTCTGTTCCGAGAGAGAGGAAGTGTCAGGACAAAAATAAAGCATCACCAATCGGCAGGCGAACAATATCGTTTTCCTTATGAAGCTTCACAATAGTAGCCTAGAGGTAAAGTCGACTCTGTATAAATGAGGTGTACCACAACCACTTTTCCTAGGCGAAGCATAACGCGAAAGTCAGTGCTGTTGCTGGACGACATGAACATTCATCTCGTTGGTTTCCTTCGACTGTGCGCCGTCGTGCTTGTTTATATATGTAAGTGTGACATGCGTCGTATATCACAGCAACAACTGCATGAATCGCGCTGCAATAATATAAACGCCGTAGAACTGTGCGTCTTTTCTAGGCATATTATTCAAATTGAGTCAAGCTACGGCATTTTGAGGTGCTCTACGGCCATGGTAAAGACCGACGAACACAATATTTCCGTCGGATACCTGCGCTTATGGAAAGATTTCGCCATATAACTGTAAAACGAAAACTGTCAATGCTCATTGTTCGCAGCAGTGCTGTAGCCAGGGGGTGCTTCAATTATTCAACTCCACCTCCTTCCAAATTTCGACATTTCGTACTACCAACACCTGTACTAAGATGAATTACCAACTCGCGCAGCAGTCCATGCTTCGCAGCACACATAATATTTCAACAAAAGTGGCGAAATGGAATGTTTCCTTAGTGCCTTGACAATTATTTTTCGTGCAGTGACACGCGTCTTAAGACGGCTAGAGACATCAATTGAGCCGTGGGACCCACATTCCGGTGTAGGCAAAATGCTTAGAGCCCAGTATACTTAGGTTTTCGTGCACGTTAAACAGCACCCGATGGTCAATATTTTTTTAGCCCTCCAATGCCGCGTCCCGCACAACAATACCGTGGTTTTGGGATGTAAGACCCCATTAACGATTATTATTAGAATAATGAATTTTGACAGTAATGACGGAAACAACCTTTTAATTAGTGAAGACAGGCTGTCAGGTCACATCAGCGAATTGAAGTCCTTTGTGCGAAAAGCTCATTGCCTTTTTGAGGTTTCGTAAAAGGCGGTGTCTGGTTATTGATGCGAAGTAATGAGATTCGACAGATTTCGACAGCAAAACCGAAAGCGAACCGCCGATATTAACACGAAAGTGTTTTATGCCGGGGTCTACCAAGATTTCAGTGACGTATTTCCGTCACGGAAATCAGGTCGAAAAAAATACACATCATCAGAAGACAAACGAAAAAAGTTCCGTCGACGGGAGTCGAACCTCCGACCTCTTGGCCAGCGCCAAGCGATGCCGGGCACGCTGTCCACTGCGCCACGGTGACATAATCTGAACGATTTACTAATGCGCCTTTTATATCAAGCACAGTCCTCTCGCAGTGCTCTTGCTTAAGTGAAGCAATGCATCATTACTGTGAAATTCACAATTACTTCCTTCAAAGCGTCGTTTCTACGCGTCCGTCCCATTCGGCGGGTTTCGAACAGGAAAAGTGCAATTTTGTCGACGCATTAACACACTACCAGGTGGCGACGTTACCCCCACCATCGCTCTAGCTCATAGCATCCATCTCTACCAAAAATAGCTCTGCGACGTGTGACTGTTTTGCGTGGCAGAGTGTACTAGGCGCTTCTAGTACACTCTAGTGTCGCCGTTGCTCAGCGTTCCGAACTTACGCTCGCCCAGCGAAAACTCCCAGCCGGCCAACGTGGAAGACACGACGCGCGTTGCGTTTCCCTCTGGTCGGGCCGTGGTGTTCAGTAATTCTAACGTGCCGCGAGTAAGCGACCTTAGCCAAAGTTCGGCGTCCACTCAGTCACGCCCTTCTGGCTGTCACACCGCTTTCTTTGATTCCATTTTCACCGTACTGCTCCCACAAGCATGTATGACCACAACAGTTTGCTTCATCATTGACCATGGACGTTAGTCGTCGGGATACAAATGTACTATTAAGCGTCAATGTGGATGCATCCACGTCAAACGGTGCTATAACTGTCAAACACCAATAGACATTGTGCAAGCTCTCTTAAATAAATGTACGGAAATCATTCAACTACTTCTGTAGGGACACGTTTCACTTTCGTGTTATACCGATTCCTATGACGGAGGGATCAACCATGTTTTTGTACTGCGCGCAATATATGCTTTCGCGGAAAATTCAGAGCAGTCAAGACCAGAGATATGGAATCAAAACACACAAAATCGCCCTTGAAAGTTCATGCATAACTGATTTAGTCAAACGATAAAAAAATTACGCCAGAAATATATATAAATGTAATTTTTGCATAAACCACAGGCGCATGGGTAGAGAACCTGTTGGCACCTAATGCTACACAGGAGTACAAAATGAAGCCACATAAGACAGTAATATTGAACTGAAAACATTTCAGATGGAGATCAACATATCATTAAACATATCCAACCATCCGTTGCATGTTTATGCGATCCGGGTGTCGTACTACTGATAAATAATCTTCAAATTCGTGTTTGTGCTATTTCTGTACCATGTCATCGTCGCACAAACGTTTTACACGCGTTAAAACTGGTGATCTGTTTTATCCCAACAATTACAGACCAGTTTCACTCAAGTTAGTTCAGTGGATAATATGGGAATTGATCATAGTTGTAGAGCTTGCTGCGTATCTAACAAAACATATATTTTATTCGTGGAAGCACGGTTTTAGACTCAATGTTTCAAAGTTAAGACATCCCGCCGAAATTATTCATGATTCTACGCGGAATAAAAAAAATGGTATCTACAAATTTTTGACTGCGTCCTTCGGTGAGGTGCCTCGAGAGAGATTGATCAATAAGCTTCACTTTGTTGTGGTCGTATGGAACCAGACTAAGGCAAATTTTAATGCGAGGTTCACATTAAAAAACTGCAGACTTTCGGCAAGTTGGCATAAAGAAGAATTCGAAAACAGGTGTCTTGCTGGAGTCGACCTTTCGGCAAGTGGGCTTGTCTTATCAAGGCTGAAGCGGCTTTCCTTAGCGTTTCTGTGTATATGCTTTGTACCCTCTCCACAGACATAGACGAAGGAGACGGAGAAGGGAACTGCGAAAGCTGTAGGGGGAGGGGTTGGACACTGAATGTCAATGGCCAATGAATGTGCAGTGCGGTTATGTCATGCTCCGATATAACAAGGATATCATCTATATTGTGGAAATAGGGGGCAGGCTTTACCGATGATATCAAAAGCTCTGATCAACACTGCCTCATAAAAATGTTGGCGCGAGTTCATGGAGAAGTGGTTCTATACTTGTGCCCAAATTTATAGATAGCAGGACGAATCAAACCGAATTAAGCCTGGTGACGTATTTTGCTAACGACAGGTCAACGTCAGGTTTATGAGTTGGCTTGCTACCTATGAGGGACTTTGAGACCAATGCAATACCTGCAGTGAAAGGTATATACGTATACAAGGAGCGCATACCTAATGTTGCCTGAATTGAATGATTCGAGAGTGTTTGTGTTCTGTTAATGGGCCCTATTATTTGAAGAAAATGAGGTATTTTCAAAAAAAAAAAAAAAAAACGATGGAGGGGTAGAAAGAAAAAGTCACAGTTTCACCGCAAGGGTGAAGCAATGAATGCGATAGCAAAAAATTGTAATGTTATACGAAGTGAGGCTGGCAGTTAACTCTTTTTGGATCCGATCTCACGCAACTCTAGAAAACGCTTGTTTAAGAGAATTCTCTTCGCGTTGAAAGCGCAGCACGTAGAAGGGTACGCCGGCCCGGCCGCCGAGAAGGGGAGATGAGAAGGGCAGATAAAGCGCGCGCCCGCGCTCGCGCTCGTAAAATCGAACGTCGCCCCCCCCCCCCCCCCCCGCCCGCTGTCGGCCGCCGAGACGCCCGCTGTCGACCGCCGTCGCGCCCCCGCTCGTAAAATCGAAGGTCGCTCGAGGGACCCCCCCCTCCTCGCGTCTTTTCACGCTCACGAACGACGGGCGGGCCCGGTTATATATATATACGGCAAATGACGCCGACGCCGACGGCGAAAACCAGCCGCGAGTGTCCATATAATTGCTATCGCAATAAAATAATTCTGATAGCGGTTCAGTAGGTTTATTGTTGTTGGATACTGTAGCTCTGCCGGACATTTTCGAGTTTAGTTCTCCAATGCAAACCTTATCAATATTCAGAAAAATGTAGAAGGGGCCTTCTTGCTTGTGTTTAGGCATCAAGAACCGGTATTTACATGGCATGATTGATTACCCGGCAAAGAAATCAGTTAGCGCATGCAAAATGTTTGCCCCCAATCCTGCACCCCCTCTTCCCACGCACACACGCAACGGGTTAGCGAAAAAGGGACACCCGCTATGCGATTTTATTTCTTTTTTCTGTAAGTGACCGTAGAAGGCACCGGATCCGGGCTAGCTCTGTCACGGACGCAGCAAGCCATTGCCTGCCGCCCAAGCAAATGAACAATGTTTCCGAAGCCGCTCTATCGTTTCTTTCTGTGCTGTTTGAACTGTCCTTTTTTTTTCTCGCATCTACGGCACGTGCCCCACTCCTCCGAAACAGTGCTTGTTTCCTTATTCTCTTGCTTGTCTTAGAGAACGAGCCGAGGAGAACAGTTTCCGATTGTACGTCACCTATGTCGACTGATTTATTAGTTTCTTCCTTTCGCTCCTTGAAGACTGACCACGACGGTTTTTGATGTTCGTATAGCGGTTATTAGCTCATAAGCACTAATGAAGACCCGTCCAGTGGTTCGAGACCGTTGGTAAATAAAATTAAGGTAACCGCTAAGTATTGTCTGTTTCTTCCCTTTCCAAGTATGAAAAGAGTTCCTCAGTGTACTATATATATATATATATATATATATATATATATATATATATATATATATATATATCAGTGTGTGTGTGTGTAGGGAGAGAGGGATATTACTTCAGGTAAGTTGCACAAAAAAGTGTTAGGTGCATTTCCAAGACAATTTTGTTTTGTACAGCTTTATGCAATTTCAACTCTCTAAAAACGAGTGCTTGTATTGCCTTGGTCGATGCGCTGACCTTTCTTTGTGTGTGACTGGTAGTTGGAATATACACGAAAGAGATATTCCTGTAGTACAAAAGCTTACTTAACAGCCAAGGTGCTAGATCACGCGATATGTGCACTCAACAGAGTTTCTTTTAATAAAAACGCATCTTGACGTAGCAACATCCTTTCGCAGCTGACAGTGTCACATCAAGGATACCCGTGCTCTCCGTGCTGGTAAGAATCCATTTCATTTTGATAAAGTTTCCTCTTTAAAACTTTAAAAACGAAGAACACATAACCTGAAGCTCAATTAGAATACACAGCGCATAATGAGCAAAAAACTCATCACGCGAGAACAAGGACGTGCACTGCCTTGTTCAGCCTACGTCCTTGTTTTTCCCTCATGTATTTTGTGTTTATTAGGCGCTGTGTATTATAATGGATCCGTAGCAACGATGATCTGCACCAACACCCTCTTAAGGACTGAAGCTCAAACAAGAAAATATTAACGCCTGAGACACTACAGCGTGCTGTGGGTATATGTGTCGCGATATATTACATGGTTGTGTAAAATGGGTAGTTTGATGTTTTCTATGCAGCACTTAATATAGCCGAAGCTGTCGCTTGAATAGACTGGTCTGTAAAAGTATTGCAATTAAACATCGTTTCGACCACTTCAATATAGGTGTTAAATTACGAATGTGACGTAAGTACTGTTAGCCGTGAAAGTCTGCCTGATCTGCAGTGTATAACGGAGTAACGGAAACAGCACTGCTCCGCCACTTACCGTCAAACGGCGGTGTGTTGAGACTCCCGGTGGTGGCCTCCTCCTCGCGTACATGTGTGCAGATTTTTAGAACTTGAATCGTATTACCTGAAGACAACGTACATTTTATGGGAAGGCAAGCCATTCATCCAAAAAGAAGGCATTTGTATAAGGGTCATGCATTGCTCTCATTCTCAGCGATACCTTTTTAGCTAAACTTCACAAAACCTTCTAAGCGATACGCTGAACAAGCTGGACGATAAACCTTTTTCCGAAGAGAAGATCCTCGGATCGTGGCTCTACGCGTCGCAGGCCAGCAAAGAGACGCCAGCATGGCTACGTCTTTTAAAATCGATCGGATTAATCGATCCGCTTGTAGGCGTGCAATGGCGCTCTCTTCACTCTCCTTTCTTTCTTTCCTTTAATCCCTTCGTCCCTTCCTCCCCAGTGCAGGTTAGCGAACCGGACGCGCGTCTGGTAACACTGTACAGTGTAGTACAGTGTTTTACAGCACGCTGGGAGGCACTGGCCACGCTGTACAGTGTCCACCAGCAGACTGGGAACACTGGCGGCACATTGGAAGAAACTCGGCGCGCTGAGTGGACTTTCTATAAGACTTCATATTGGATCGCGAGATGTCGAGCGTAAAATTTATCGAATATTATCACGTGGTTGGGAGGCGTCTCAAATAAGAAACTGTTTATTTGACAGAGCTTGTGGCAGGGAAACTGAAATTCAGAGAAGAGTAACAGAGACTAGAACAGATAGCGGCGAACAGAGCGTCGGCCGTCGATAATCTGCTCATCGTTGGGATGCGCCGTCTTTTATACAGCACGCGTCGAACTTTCTAACCTTATCACATGTGGTCGTGCAAGCTCTGGAATAAACTGGACGGTTCACGTCCTGCGTGCAATCTTAACGAAATGATCTACTATAATCGCGAAGCTTCCCGAACACTGAGGCGTGGTCTGCGCCGAGCATCGCTGACTGTCTTTTGCGGGTGGAAACCGAATGCAGTAAAACTGATACAAGAAATGCGCGTGCCATTCAAGAAAAAGGGGGAAAGATATTCATTTAAATTAAGGCGTTTTGGCGAAGCACTTCTTTAATAAACCGTATGGACTGTCACAGCAGGTCAGGGAGAAACAGCCGAACAAGCGCAAGCGTCGCGGTGCACCAACACCGAACGTCGTCGTCTTTCTGATTGAGAGAGGCATCCTCTGCCTTTCAGAACGGCGCTGATCTCCTTCATTGCATTTATGTGCCCTCCGGAAAAAGCCATCCTGGCGACTTAGAGGGGAGGAGACAACAATAGGGTTGATGTAAGGCTTGAGCCGGTCTAGATGCACCGTCTCGCGTCCACGGCGTCGTTGATCAGGAGACGGCGTAAGCGGCTGAATGATATAATTTACGGGTGATGATTGCTTGACGATGTGGTAAGGGCCGTGGTACTTCGAGAGAAGTTTTGATGACTGATCAGGGCTAGTTGAACGGACCCAGAGCCACACAAGTGAACCAGGAATATAAGACGCTGGAGCCTTAGAGCCGTCGCGATGTTGTTTCTGGCGTTGCTGATCGGAAGTGGTGAGGAATCGGGCAAGCTGGCGACACTCTTCCGCGTATTTAGCTGCTTGTGAAATGGTTGTCGACTAGGTCGCGTCGGGACGGTACGGAAGAATGGTGTCTAACATGCAGGAGGGCTCGCGTCAGTTAAGTAGCAAGTATCGGGAGAATCCTGTGGTGGTCTGAGTTGCCGTATTGCGTGCGTGCGTCACGAAGGTGAGAACACGGTCCCAGTTTGAGTGAGCAGAATCGAGGTACACTGACAGCATATCGCTCAATGTTCGGTTAAATCGTTCTGTCAGGCCGTTGGTCTGCGGGTGCTATGCAGTGGTGGTGCGGTGAATGATGCGGCATTCCTTTAGAAGCGATTCGACGGTTTCGGACAAAAATACGCGCTCTCGGTCGCTGAGGAGCTCACGTGGTGCGCCATGATGTAGAACGAGGTGGTGTAAAATCAAAGAACCGACGTCACTCGCCGAAGCAGATGGCAGTGGTGAAGTTTTTGCGTAGCGCGTCAGATGATCGACTGCAACGACTATATAGCGGTTTCCAGCAGGAGTGATGGGCAACGGTCTATAGAGATCAATGCCGACACGTTCAAAGGGTCTGGCAGGAAAAGGTAGAGGCTGCAGAGGAGCGGGAGAACGGGGAGGGGTAGTCTTGCGCCGTTGAGAAGCGAGACAGGAGCGGCAGTGGCGGCGGACAAAGCGGTACATTCCCCGACAATAGTAGCTGTGACGCAGGCGTGCTTAAGTTTTCAGTACTCCCGCATGTGCAAAGTGTGGATCGGCGTGAAAGGAGGTGCATATATCTGATCGAAGATGCCGGGGAATAACCAAGAGCCATTTGCGCCGTTCGGAAAGGTAATTTTGACGATGTAGCAAACAATCTCAAATACAAAAGTGATTTGCCGCCGCAGTTCTCTAGGGATGGGGTGCGATGGAGGCCTACATAACGAATTCATAAGAGAAGCAGCCCAGGGGTCTTTCTTTTGCTCCAGAGGCATGTCACTTAGAGAGAGTCGGGACGCATCGTAAAAGGACGAAGACGGGGACGAATCATCAGATCAAAGATGTGATCGGGACAGAGCGTCAGCATAACAATGTTTACGTCCCGGTCGGTAAACGACGCGAATGTCGTACTCGTGGAGACGTAGTGCCCAACGGGCAAGTCGGCCAGATGGATCTTTTAAGGAGGAAAGCCAGTATAATGCGTGGTGATCTGTGACCACGCTAAATGGGCGTCCGTAAAGATAGGGCCGAAACTTGCCTATTGCCCATATGATGGCTAGGCATTCCTTTTCGGTCACGGAATAGTTGGTTTCGGCTTTGGTGAGCGCACGGCTGGCGTAAGAGACGACGTACTCGTGAAATCCAGGTTTACGCTGTGCAAGCACAGCGCCGAGACCGACACCGCTAGCGTCTGTGTGCAGTTCAGTTGGGGCGAGTGGGTCAAAATTTCGCAGTATTGAGGGTGAGGTTAGAAGGCGGCGAAGTGTGGTGGATGCATCGTTGCATGCTGATGACCATCCCGCGAGGTCGCGACTGCCGCGAAGGAGCTCAGTCTAAGGTGCTATTGTCATGGGTGTGGAAATGCTACTCCGACACGGCCGCTGAACTGGCGCCGGATGGACGAAGACGAAGGCGTTATTGTTGTGGGGTTTAGTCTGGGCTGCCCTGTTGACCTGCCATCCTGTGCGTTCTGTGTAGTGCTGTCTCGATCAGTGCTGACTGACGACCGTTGAATAAATACTCCCCGTAACATCTTTGGTGGAGGTTGCGGGTCTTACGACAACCCGGCTCTGGAACTCCGCAGCGGACGCCATCTTTGTCCAGCCACGATGCCCGAAGACAGTGCGCAGTCTTCGCAGGCCGCGCCAGCTCCAACACCTGTGATCCCTTCCCACCTTCTCGACCCTGGCACATTTTGCGGCACGGACAAACCTGACGTCGAAGAATGGCTCGTCTTATTCGAGCGCGTCAGCAAGCACTACAGGTGGGACGAAACGCTTATGCTGGCAAACGTCATTTTTTACCTAAGGGGTACAGCACGCTCTTGGTATGAGACGCATGAGGAAGAACTGACAAGTTGGGACGTGTGCAAGCAGAAGCTCCGCGACTTGTTCGGGCGGTCGGTTGCTCGACAAATGGCAGCCAAGCAGGAACTCGCGTCGCGAGTTCAATCATCCACGGAGTCCTACGTCGCATATATTCAAGACGTTCTAGCCCTGTGCCGCAAAACCGACAAAGACATGACAGAGGTGGGCAAGGTCAGCAATGTGTTGAAGGGCATAGCCGACGATGCCTTCAACATACTAATGTGTAAGAACTGTTCCACTGTTGACTCGATCATCTCTGAATGTCGGCGGTTTGAGCAGGCTAAAAGCAGGAGGATTACTCAGCGCTTCAACCGACTCCCGAACACCGCTGCGACTTCCTCGTGCGAAGATCCTGCGACGCCACGCCCAAGCGCGAATTCTGCCATCACCAGGATCGTTCGCCAGGAGCTGGAAGCTATGGCCCCCGCTACCTATACGCCCGTTGCACAAGACAACTTGGCAACAGTATCCCTAATCCAAGCCGTCGTCCGGCAAGAATTTGCTAACCTGGGCGTGCTACTTCCTCCAGCCACTCGCCTTACGCCCCAGCCCATATGCACTCCCGCCCACAACGCTGACCACAACGCCACCACACTTGTTGCTGCAGCGTCTTCTGTTCCACGGTCCCCGCCACGATACCGGAATCCAGCTGAGTGGCGCACCACAGACGATCGACCGATTTGTTTTTCTTGTTCTCGCGTTGGCCACATTTCCCGCCATTGCCGCAACAAATGGTCTTCCCAACCAAGTTATTGAAATGACCGCCATCAGGATCGCGGACAGTATTTCCGAACACGTTCTTTCGATGACCACCTTCAGGAACTCCCACCACGCCGCTCATTTCCACGATCCGAACCCACCTACGCGGACGTCGTCGCCCAGAGAAACTTCTCCAGCCGGTCGCCGTCGCCTCAGGGTCACCAGTCGCGCTCCCCTCCGCGCCGTCGCTCTCCGTCGCCGGCTCATTCTGGACACCTCCCGGAAAACTGACAAGTGCAGCTCCTGGAGGTGGCGCTGCACTGACGACTCGGACCCAAAACCCTCTGCCAACCACTAATACCAGACGAAATTTACTTAGTGTCCTCATCGATGGCCTGGCTGTTACTGCTCTAATCGACACTGGCGCCCACTTGTCCGTCATGAGTTCTAAGCTTCGATCCCGCCTCAAGAAAGTTCTTACGCCTGCTGTGCTTCCTACAGTACGCGTGGCCAACGGCAGTCGAGCATCAGTTCTTGGCATGTGCACTGCCCGTGTTACTGTTGCCGGCCGCCAAACTTCAGTTCTGTTCGCTGTTCTTGACGCTTGCCCACACGACGTCATTCTTGGAATTTATTTCTTGACCAATCACTCTGCCCTCATCGATTGTTCCACTGGCGTTTTAAGGCTCGAGTTGCCTTTGTGCTCCGATGTCACTACTGCAAGTCGCACTCGGCTTCGGAACATGGAGTTTCTACGGCTACCACCTCAGACTGCTGTGTGCGTCCCCATGTCCCCGTTCCCGTCTGTCCCTGATGGAGAATACTTGGTAGCACCCCTCATTGACCTCACTCTTTCCCACAACATCGCCCTTCCCCATACCGTAGTGGTTGTCGCAAACAACAGGACGCTTCTTCCGGTTCTCAACTTCTCATATTCGACCCAAGTTCTTCCTCAAGGCATTACCCTAGCAGAACTATCAAGTCTGGAAGAATGTACGATTTCTTGTTTCACCCCTGACGCAAAGACCGTGGCCAAACCTGACATAACCGCGCAAAATGCGACATTCCTCGACAAAATGATCTCCACTGACCTCCTACCTTCCCAAGCTGAAGCGCTCCGTGGTGTTCTGTTCTCTTACCTCGACATTTTTGATATCGACGACCGTCCTCTAGGCCGCACCAGCGTCGTAGCCCACCTTATAGACACCGGCGACGCCAGTCCGCTTCACAGACGCCCTTACCGTGTGTCTCATACTGAGCGCCAGGTCATCCAGAAGGAGGTAGAGAAAATGCTCGAAAAAGACGTCATAGAGCCTTCATCTAGTCCCTGGGCATCACCCTGTGGTGCTAGTTAAAAAGAAGGACAACAGTTGGCGCTTTTGCGTCGACTATCGTCATCTCAACCGAATAACCAAGAAGGACGTCTACCCTTTGCCTCGAATCGTCGACGCGCTCGACTGCCTCCATGGTGCCCAGTATTTCTCGTCGCTCGATCTTCGCTCTGAATACTGGCAAATTTCTGTTGATGACCGCGACCGCGAGAAGACAGCATTCATCACACCCGATGGTCTTTACCAATTTAAGGTCATGCCGTTTGGGTTGTGTAATGCCCCTGCAACTTTTGAACGCATGATGGACTCTCTCCTACGCGGTTTTAAGTGGTCAACCTGCCTCTGCTATCTGGACGATGTGATTATTTTCTCGCCCACCTTTGAGAGCCACCTCCCTCGGCTGTCGGCTATTCTCGACGTTTTTCCGCTGCGCTCGCCTCCAGCTCAACTCGTCGAAGTGCACCTTTGGGCGCCGACAAATTAAACTACTTGGCCACCTTGTTGACGCTACTGGAGTCCAACCCGACCCTGACAAAGTCCGCGCTGTCCGCGAATTCCCAGTTCCGCGTTCTGTACAAGAGGTACGCAGCTTTCTGGGGCTATGCTCATACTTCCGCCGCTTTGTCGTCAACTTTGCTGACATTGCTCGGCCCCTCACGGATCTCTTCAAAAAGAACGCGGCTTTTTCCTGGGGTGCGGACCAAGCACATTCCTTTGCGTCGATGATTTCCGCTCTCACGTCACCACCAGTGCTGGCTCATTTTGACCCCACCGCCCCAACCGAGCTTCGCACTGACGCAAGTGGCCACGGCATTGGGGCTATACTCGCTCAGGTACAGAATGGCACGAACCGTGTGATAGCTTATGCTAGCCGCCTGCTGTCACAGTCGGAAAAGAATTATTCTATTACCGAACGGGAATGTCTAGCTCTCGTCTGGGCCGTCGCTAAATTTCGACCGTACCTATACGGACGCCCGTTCGCAGTCATCACAGACCATCATGCGTTGCTGGCTGTCCACACTTAAGGACCCTACTGGAAGACTCGGCCGTTGGGCATTACGATTGCAAGAGTACACGTTCTCAGTGGTCTACAAATCTGGAAAGTTGCACAGCGATGCCGACTGCTTATCCCGGCACCCTGTTGATCCACCCACCTGCACCGACTTGGAAGCCGATGCCTCCATCTTCGCCATCACGGACTTTCTACACGTAGCGGATGAACAACGGCGAGATCCCTCATTACTCGTCATCATAGACCGCCTTCAAGCAGGCACTGCCGACCGTTCGCTCAGCATGTTCTTGCTGCAAGACAACGTATTGTACCACCGAAACTTACACCCAGAGGGCGCAGAACTTTTTACTTGTCGTTCCACATCATCTGCGCAAGGACGTCCTTCAACAATTTCACGACGCCCCAGCTTCCGGACATTTAGGCATCTCCCGAACCTACGACCGTGTTCGACGACGGTTTTTCTGGAAGGTCCTTTATCGTTCCGTTCGCCGCTACGTTGCAGCTTGCGACCTCTGCCAGCGCCGAAAGAAACCGACGACTGCCCCTGCCGGTCGCCTCCAGCCTATTGAAGTACCAGCCGAGCCGTTCTATCGAGTGGGATTGGACTTGCTAGGTCCCTTCCCAACTTCGACAGCCGGAAATAAATGGGTTGCGGTAGCCACGGATTACGCCACTCGGTATGCAATCACTGAGCGCTACCGACCAGCTGCGCGACTGACGTGGCCGATTTCCTCCTGTATCACATCATTCTTCAGCATGGTGCTCCTTGTCACCTACTCACAGATCGTGGTCGCTGCTTTCTCTCTCGTGTCGTTGACGACCTACTGCGATCTTGTGCTACTCGTCACAACTTTAGCACTTCTTATCACCCTCAGACTAACGGGCTTACCGAACGCCTCAATCGCACCCTGACGGATATGCTTTCTCTGTACGTTTCTGACGACCACACCGATTGGGACATTGCCCTCCCGTTCGTCACCTTCGCCTATAATTCGTCGCGTCATGAAACTGCCGGCTATTCACCCTTTTATCTGCTGTTTCGCCGTGATCCACTGCTACCTTTCGACACCCTGCTTCCGTCTGACTCATCATCCACCACCTCATACGCTCAAGATGCCATCACCCGTGCTCTCGTCGCACGCACGGTAGCCCGCACTCGGCTCTCATTGTCACAGACCACACAAAAATCCATCTATGATAGTCGACACAAGGATGCCGAGTTTTGTCCGGGCTCTCTCGTTCTGCTGTGGCTCCCATCTCGTCGTGTTGGCCTCAGCGAGAAGCTCCTACCACGATACGTCGGGCCCTACCGGGTCGTGCGCCAGGTGACACCTGTCACCTATGAGATTTCCCTGACAGCCAACTCATCTACTGCTACACCCAGAACTGACATCGTGCACGTTTCTCGCCTGAAGACCTACAACAGCGACACGCCCTCTTAAACATAGCAGGCACCGAGACGGTGCTTTACAGGCCGGGGTAACGTCATGGGTGTGGAAATGCTACTCCGACACGGCCGCTGAACTGGCGCCAGATGGACGAAGACGAAGGCGTTATTGTTGTGGGGTTTAGTCTGGGCTGCCCTGTTGACCTGCCCTCCTGTGCGTTCTGTGTAGTGCTGTCTCGATCAGTGCTGACTGACGACCGTTGAATAAATACTCCCCGTAACACTATGATGGATGCGAAGTTGCGGATGAAACGGCGAAAATACGAACAAAGGCCGAGAAAACCCCGAACTTCTTTCAGTGTCTTCGGTTTAGGGGAACTCGGCAACCACACGAAGTTTTCTTGGATCAGGAAGAACACCTTCTCTGGAGACGACGTGACCCAATATGAGGAGCTTTCGAGCGCCAAAGCAACACTTCTTCAAATGCAGCTGTAGACCAGCAGATTTGAGGCAAGTGAGGACTGCTTCCAAGCGCTGAAGATGGGTTGGAAAGTCACGCGAATATATTACAATGTCATCCAGGTAGTACAGACATGCCTGACATTTCAGGCCGCGGAGAATGTTGTCAATCATGCGCTCGAACGTGGCAGGCGCATTGCATAGCCCGAATGGCATGACGTTAAATTCACACAAGCCATCGGGAGTAACGAAAGCTGTTTTGGGGCGGTCAGTCTCAGTCATTGGCGCCTGCCAGTAACCGGAGCGCAGATCTAATGAAGAGAACTCGGCTCCTTGTAGGCATTCGAGGGCATCGTCTATGCGAGGTTGTTGCGGAACGCCGGCCTTCGATAAGTATGGCGCCGCCAGAAAGACGAAGTCGCGAGACAGACCAACAAAATGCCTTTAATGGCGACAATGGAACACTAAATGTTCATGATGATGATTAGTGCTGCACGCACATCTGTCCCGTTCGCTGTGGAGACAGCAGCCCACTATCACTTCTTCTTCGTCGTCTGCTGATCTCTGACATCCTCCGGGGCCTCAAATGCGGTCACATCTAGCTCTAGACGATGTAGCTTCTGCACGGGCCGCTTGAAGATCTTGCCTCCCTGTAAACGAATTGAGCAGGCGCGTACAAGTCCGTCGTATCCTGGGTACACCTCTTGAACCCGGGCTAGTGGCCATAATAACTTGGGCGTTTTCGGAAAGTCTACAATCACGATGTCGCCGACTTTTAAGTTCCTTGATTGATGCGTGGATGAGCGATGAGCAGCTCGTAATTGTAGCAAATATTCATGCTTCCATCGCTTCCAGAAGTCTTTGATCATTTTTGTCGATATAGAAAACGGCGCTGGTAGTCTCTTGCACTGTGGCTTGTAACTTGGCTTGACGGTGCCAATTCTTCTGGCAACGTAGTCAGTTGCTGGCCAACCAAGAAATGCGCTGGCGTGAGGGCTGAGGGCTCGTTGGGCTGAACTTGAGAATACGTTAGTAGCCGAGAATTGAGCACCACTTCAACTTCAGTCAAGATGGTTGAAAGTTCGTCGGAAAACGATTCAGGTTGGACTTGTCGGATCAAAAATCTCTCGGCTGCCAATATTTTTTCTTCAGCAGAAGTGGTTCCATCTTTTTTAATCATGAATTTAACGTTGGAGCGAAAACGTTGCACCCTTGCTGTGATCCTTCCAGTTTCAAGGAAAGTGTTTCGATATGTTTCT
The DNA here is from genome assembly GCA_030522465.1 of Rhipicephalus appendiculatus. Classification (NCBI taxonomy): domain Eukaryota; kingdom Metazoa; phylum Arthropoda; class Arachnida; order Ixodida; family Ixodidae; genus Rhipicephalus; species Rhipicephalus appendiculatus. The sequence goes on from JALIZH010025564.1 coordinate 21,098, forward strand.
CCTCTGGCGTGAAAGGATGTATTAAACACCACGCGGAGCTTGGTGGTAAGCGAGTCCTCTCGAATGACTTCGTTGTGTCGCCTGTAGTACGCAGGGCCATCCACTGGTTCCTTGTGAGGTACAACTTTAGCATGGCCGGAAAGAATGTCTGGACGAAACGCTGTCTCGTAACTTTCGGTCACGCCTGCGGGCTTCGAGATACGTTCAACAACATTTTGTAAGCGAGTAATTGCGACGCTGTCGTCTTGTGGCATCTCGATATTCCGGTCTTTACGTGGCCCGGCTACTTGGTATCGTTTCCCATTCTTGAGAATTCTGCTCTGGTAGACCGACAATGTGTCTGCGTGGCCGTCAGTTGCTTCCTTTGGCACTATCCCCATCGCATGCAACGTCCAAAACGACTCCAGTATACTTTGCTCTAATCCTCCCGTTTCTCTCGCTTGCACGCGCAGGACGCAAATCATCGCTTCGGATGCTCCTTCGATGAAGCTAGTTTTCGTTACAGGTCCTTGTAGCGTCCAGCCGAGAGTGGTCTTGACTGCGACCAATCCTTGTACGTCTGTGCTGCGTATGATTTCGCCGCTAACAATCTTCCAGAGTTGATCGGATCCTATCAGCAGGCTAATGCCTTTCTCGCCACAACCCCGAGGCCCCGTTCGGTCGTCTGCCAGTCGGTAACTTCGCTCTCTCAATTTCGCTGCGAAGGAGCATGCCATGGCTGTGGCAGGGATGTCGTTGCAAATTACCGGCATGGATATGGCTTCGATGATGTGTTCGTTGTCATCAAATTGGCTGCGTGCGCGAACCTCCACGACCTTGCATTTTCTTGCACGCGACGGGGTGTCTGATGCAAACGTGTTCACCGCCAGGCATGCCTCACGAATGATCTTCAGTCCCAACCTCCTCGCCAGATCTTCTTTGATGAATGTTCGCTGACTGCCTCCGTCTAATATCCCTCTGACGTAAGACGTCTCGTTGTCACCGACTATCCAAGAATGGAAGGTCTGCAAACTGACGGCGTCGTCCATTTGGCAGTTTGTAACGGCAGTCGACCGCGGGCACTCTGCTTTCGTGGGCTTGGGAGCTTCAGAGACGACGTTGGATGATTTCTCGCCTCTCGTTGCACGATAAGCCGGGTCACACATCGTTGTAGCATGTCTGCCGTTGCAAGTCACGCACACCAACCTCCGGCGGCACTCGTTCGCGCGGTGACCCTTCATGGTACATCGATAGCAGCGCATAAATTTGGCCAGCCGGTCCTTTTTCTCTGGTATGCTCAAAAGCTGCGCTGCATGCCTCGGTTTCGTGTCTATTGGACTTGCAAAAGAAACATTCGTTGGGTCCATGTCTCGATGCTTCCGATGCATGTAAGATTGATGACGACGGCACATGATTGTTCAGGTTCCCGCTGCTTTTCATGAAGGACGTCGATGGAGCACACTGCTCTCTCGTTTCGAGCTCTATCTGTGTGTACCGCAAGAGCTGTTCAAGTTTCTGGCAATGAGTTGTGGTTGCCTCCCCTGAAGCAGATGTTTCCAAGCCTTGTGCTTCATCCTGGAGACGTCTATGGCGGTGGAATGCGACGACAATTTCTTGTGGCAAGGATTGAAGCATGATGTCGTAGAGCATCGCTGAAAAACTGTTAGTGGGGACGTCTAGGGCGTTGAGGCATCGGACATTCAGCTGTACTGTGTCGTAGAGCCTGCGCAAATTCCTTGTATCCGATGGAGACGTCACGTGCTTCAGTTCACGAAGTGCTCTGAAGTGCCGTTGTATTATCTTGTTCTTGTCCCCGAACCTCTGCTTCAGCAGCTGGATGGCACTCTCATAGCACGCCTCAGTCGTTGGTAGTCCGGCGATTGCAGCTGCTGCGTCACCTACCAGATAGTTGCGGAGGTAGTGAAATTTGTCCGTGGTGCTCAGAGTCGAATTCATGTGTACGGCTCCGTTGAATTGCTCCCAGAACGACGTCCACTGGCACACGTCCCCATGAAACGGCTTGATAGTCAGCGTTGGGAGACGAGGTCCGAAGCTCTGGGATGCTGCTGTCATTTGGGCAGGTGACGTGTGGTGCGTGGTCGAAGCAGAAGTTTGTCTCGTGTTGCCGATGCCGAGATCTTCCAGCCGGCATCGTAGGCGCGTCAGGGTCTCAAGTGTCTGGTCGTCGTAATGCGCCGCAGACTCGTACTCCGTCTCAAGTTCCTCGACAGGAATCACGTCCTCAAGTTCGGCATTAATCTTCCGAAGCTCGTCTCGGCTTGCCACGAGCTTGTCGATAACCTTGCTGATCGTCGTTCGGTCGTTGCAGTCACTTTGCAACAACGTCGTCGCCTCGTTTACCACTCTCGTTGATTGAGCGCGTCTAGCAGCACGCTTGGTTTTAAGGCGATCCATTTTTCGTTTGTATCACGGCTTACTTGCTCGTAAGGTAGCCGGTTCCGCTCGTTGCTTCCCTGGGTGCAGTTCAGATGAGGAACAGGTTGCTTCGGCTGCTGTTTCTAGTAGAAACTCATAATTGCCGTCGCTCGTTGTCCACGTCGTTGGGAGCCGCTCGTTGTCCCGGGTTTCGGCACCATCTGTCGCGGAACGCCGGCCTTCGATAAGTATGGCGCCGCCAGAAAGACGAAGTCGCGAGACACACCAACAAAATGCCTTTATTGGCGACAATGGAACACTAAATGTTCATGATGATGATTAGTGCTGCACGCACATCTGTCCCGTTTGCTGTGGAGACAGCAGCCCACTATCACTTCTTCTTCGTCGTCTGCTGATCTCCGACAAGGTAACGGGTAGACATCTTTGTGTGTGACGTTGTTCAGCCGTCGGTAGTCACCGCAAAACCATATTGAGCCGTCTTTCTTCTTGACCAGAACTACCGGCGATGCCCATGGGCTGTTGGAGGGCTCAATAACGCCACGCTTAAGCATGTCGTCAACTTGTTCGGCGATGATGTGACGCTGAGTTGCCGACACGCGATATGGGCGCTGACGTAAAGGGGCATGGAGGCCAGTGTCGATGTGATGAGCTGTGGCTGAAGTGCGGCCCAGATTTGAGGCAAGTGAGGACTGCTTCCAAGCGCTGAAGATGGGTTGGAAAGTCACGCGAAAATATTACAATGTCATCCAGGTAGCACAGACATGCCTGCCATTTCAGGCCGCGGAGAAGCTGGTACGAATGCGTTCAAGCAAGGCGGTGATGTCAGAGCGCTGCTGGGACGTCGGGTGGCTGTCTATGCATCTAGAAAGTGCATCGGTGAATCATGGTAGAGAAGTTAGAGTGGGACAGTCGACGCCGTTAATCTGGAGAGAAGTCGGCTGATCAGCGACCAAACTTGCGGAAAAGGAATCGAGGTCATCAACGCTGCCAAAGCACTCTCCTTTCAGTACAATGGAAGGGCAGGGAAACGGATTGAAAACGTAAATTGCACTAGAAGTGCCTTGGATCGTGAGGACGGCGAAGGCTATCAAGCAGCACTTGCGGCGGAGAGCGGTTTGAGCTGGTGTCAAAAGAACAGGTGAGCCAATAGAGACGTCGCAGGAAAGCGGAACTAAAGCAGATGAGAAAGGGGGGTATCGTGGTGTGGGCGGCGACGAACGCTTTCGCTGGTAGGCAGGGTTGCCAGATCTGGCTACTTTACGCCAAATTGGCTACTTTTAAAAGGCCGCGGCGACAAAAAATTGACGTTGGCTACTTGGCTACTTTTTGGCTATTGTTCTCGCACTGGCATCAACAGCTAATATAGGCTAATATAGGCGAAATCAGGGCTCATCGTCTGACATGTGGCCACCACCTCAACGCAATGTTAACGTCGCAACGCCCAAGGAAGAGGCGACGAATGCGAAGAGCCCAGCCGGTCTTGTTTTTCACTGACTCTGGCGGCAGACTGCAGAGCGCGTCATCTGTTTTGGGGCCGAACGCGATGAACGCTTTGAAAACCTTGCCGAAAGACGTATTTGGTCGCCCCGAGCACCGCATTAAGGAGCAAGTACGGCACTTTCGTCCAGTTGAGTATGTGAGTACATGCCAGCAATGGAATTCTGGATCAAAATATACACCTACCGGGATGCTTCAAGTGCTAGTTCTATGCAAGACACTGCAGACGGCGCAATGAAACTCCTTGTTCTCCCCATACCTAACGCAGAAGCAGAACGAGTGTTTTCTTAAGGAATAGAATGTCGCACGAACTTCTCCTCCCGATCATCAGGATCAATTTGGACTACGTCTGAGAGGTGTTACAAGCTCTAAATTTACAGTGTCGTGGGGCATGCTGGCAAAAGTTAACTCTAATATGTACACTTGACTGTCGGTGCAGCTTTATTGGCCAATTTTTGAATATGAATGCCTCCTCCAGGAAGACCCGTGGTCATTTTTTTTAGTCTATTGTGATGTGATAAACATTCCTATGATGTATATTTTTGTATTTTTTGTGTCAGAACTTGGAGATAATTCAGCTAAACTGAAATCATGTTTGGCTACTTTTCTGGCTCCAAAATAAAATAACGGCTGGCATTTGGCTACTGTTTTGGCTACTTTGCTGAATTTTGTGGCTCTTTTTTCTTTTCGAGGATCTGGCAACCCTGCAGGTAGGGCCGGCGAGTCGACTAAAGCAGAGTCACACAGCGGCGAGAGCTCGACCGCAAAGCGAGCACAGTCAATGAGAGCATGGTGATAGCATAGGAAGTCCCATCATAGTATGAGATCGTGGGAACGTAGCGGAAGCATGACAAATTCGACTATATAAAGAACGTCTTCAATAACAACCCGTACTGTGCACGCAGCGAAAGGCCGAACTTGTTGCGCATTGGCAGTGCTTCTCAATAAGACAGAAACTGCGGCTGCTGTGTCGACAAGTGCACCGTCAACGGAAACAGCGATAACATTACACGGTGAACAACAAGGCCTTGAAAAGTTCGAAAGCTGCGCAGTTCTTGCCTCCGGAACTGCGGCTCCCATTTTTCCTCTGCGTCAGGCCGGGAACGTCGCATCATGGGAGAAGGAGAACGGCGTCGCGGTGACGGCGACCGGAGTAGGTGGAGTTCCGTCGAGTCGAAGTTTCGGTAGCGACGTATGGTCCAGATGAAGCAGGCTGGGATGGCGGTGCGAAAAGCATATGGCCTCATGTGATCATGCCGCATAAACTCACGTCGCCGGCAAACCGTGGTGCGTGGCCCGGAAAACCGCACGCGTAGCATATGGGCGGCTGTCTGGAGTGCATCATGGGTTCTGAAGATGTGGGGCCGGTCAGGAGAGCGGACGAGTAGCCTGGTCCACAGGCTGAGGCGATGAGACGAACGGACGCGCAGGGACGTAGGAGTTGACAGCGGGCAATCGTCGAGGCGTGACCAATGCTTCAGCGTACGTGACCGGAGCTGTCACAGGTGGCGCAGTGGCTGCGGGTAGCACCTCGGTGACGTGCTCCTGAACAACACGTTGTGATGACGTTGGCAGCGAAGATGGGGCCGGATCAGACACACAAAGCGAAAGGGAGAGCTGACGGGCGACCTCTTCACGCACGAACTGCTTGATCTCTCGAAGCAAAGCAGCATGGTCCTGCGCAAGGCCAGGAGGCGTTAAAGCGGCAATGGTTGCACCTGACGCACTGGCGCGACGAGTAGTGTCCCGTTGCTTCCGGAGTTCGTCATAGCTTTGGCACAGCTGTAGGACGTCCATTACCGTTTGGTGGTTCTTAGCGATGAGGATCTGAAAGGCATCATCAGAGACACCTTGCAAGATATGCTTAATCGTCTCCGCCTCCGTCACGAATGGGTTGATGCGCCTGCAAAGGGCGACCACATCTTCAATATAGTTGGTGTAGCTTTCACCAGCTTGCTGAGCGCGACCTCGCAGGCGCTGTTCGGCACGCAACTTCCGCAGTTCCGGAAGGCCGAGAAGTTGAATAAAGGCTGTTTTGAAGGCCAACCAGGTAGGAAGATCAGTGCTGTGGTTACAGAACCACAGTTTGGTGACGTCAGCTAAGCACAAACTGCTTGCGCCTGCTTGGCGCAAGCAGTTTGTGCTTAGCTGACGTCGAATATGACGTTGGTAAGCTTGTGCGCCTCGTCCCATTTGCTGTGCTTGCTTACGAGGTTGTACTCGTCAAGCCAGTCTTCCGCCTCCTTGTCGTCAGTACCACTGAAGAGAGGAGGGTCACGCTGCCGAAGGGGGCCGGCGCAAAAATACTAGGAGGGGTGCTTGCCTGGGGGTTAGGCTGCTCGTCGTCGTCTGAGGCCATGAAATCAACTGGTGGCAGGGGTGCGGTTACGAAGTTCCAGGACAATAGAGTACCCAGCACCTACGCCAGTTAAAATAAGGCGTTTCGGCGTAGCACTTGTTTAATAAACCGTAGGGACCGTCACGGCAGGTCAGGGAGGAACAGCCAAGCAGGCGCAAGCGTCGCAATGCACCAACACCGAACGTCGTCGTCTTTCTGCCCGAGAGAGGTATCCTCTGCCTTTCAGAACGGCGCTTATCTTCTTCATTACACATGCAACAATACGTAACAATAAAGCAAGAAAATATAAATAAACAAGTAAAAGCAAGAAAGTACAATAATAACGCAAGAAGTACAGTCCTCACGTTCACTATGGCGCGTAAAACGGCTTGAGGCTCACGACATGGACGACCTCAGCCCACGCTCGGCTCCGTTGAGAGTTCGTAATGCCGTGTGGCATAACCTCGTAGTGAAGAGCGCCAAGACGTCGAAGCACCTTGTATGGACCGAAGTATCGCCGAAGAAGTTTTTCACTAAGTCCACGCCGGCGTATCGGCGTCCACACCCAAACCCGGTCGCCGGGCTGGTATTTAACATAGCTTCGCCGAAGGTTGTAACGGCGGCTGTCCGTCGTCTGCTGATTCTTGATGCGCAGGCGTGCGAGTTGTCAGGCTTCTTCGGCGCGCTGAAGGTAGGCAGTCACGTCGAGGTTATCTTCGTCGGTGACGTCGTGTAACATGGGTTCTTTCCGTAAACGAACTTGTATGGCGTCAACTGCGTCGTTTCTTGAACTGCCGTGTTTTATGCGAAGGTCATGTACCGAAGGATTGCATCCCACGTCTTGTGCTCAACGTCGACGTACATTGCCAGCATGTAGGCGATGGTCTTGTTTAGACGCTCGGTGAGGCCATTGGTCTGTGCGTGGTAGGTGGTAGTCCGGCGGTGGTTTGTCTAGCTGTACCTCAACATTGCCTGAGTGAACTCCGCAGTAAAGATCGTGCCTCTGTCGGTAATGAAGACCTCTGGGGTGCCATGACGCAGCACGACGCCCTCAACGAAGAACTTTGCTACCTCGGCGGCGGTGACTTTGGGTAGGGCCCTTGTTTCGGCGTGCGGGTGAGGTAGTCGCTAGCTACGACGATTCATTTCTTTCCGACAGCTGACGTCGGGAACAGCGCCAGTAACTCCATGCCGATTTGCTGTAATGGTCGGCGAGGTGGTTCGATGGGCTGCAAAAGTCCCGCTGGCCTTGTCGGCGGTGTCTTGCGTCACTAACAGTCCCAGCATGCCCTCAGGTAACGAGTGACGTCGACGGTAAGGCGTGGCCAGAAGTACTTTTCTTGTGTCCTCGCGAGCATGCGGGAAAAGCCGAGGTGGGCAGCCGTCATGTCGTCGTGCAGGGCCTGCAGAATTTCTGGTCGCAGTGCTGAAGGTACAGTGCCGTCCACTCTTAGGTTGAACACGGTCCAGCGTGGCAGCGCTCTGCCATTGCCACCGGCGCGGCCGCGCATCGAACCGTAGTGGTGCAGGCGCACACGAGCGCGCAGCTCTTGCTGTGCTACAGACAAGCAAGACCGGCGCCTAACTACCACAGAACGATACGCTCGAGCGATGTAGCAGACGACGTAAATCAGCTCCAGTGTGTCCGTGCGCGCATGCGGCGCTATGCTCCGATGCGCGGCCCGCCGGATGCACTGGGGCTGTGCGGAGCGCGGCTACGCTGAGCCGTGTTAGCCCTAACAGCGCACGGCACTGTACAACCATCAGGTAGCTACCTGATGGTAAAGCTCGGGCCTGAGAGAAGTTCGTCTTCACGAGGACGTTGTTTTTCAAGAAAATAATTACAACCACCGTCTGAATACGTTTGGGACAGCGATGGTCCTGCCCTGCAGGTATTCCACTAGACACATCTGTGGTGACGCTGACAAGTTTTGCGGCAAGACGTGCCCGATAGACGTTCCGATCCCAGGCAGCATATACTGAACAAACTAACAATCTTCTGAATCTTCTGTTGGGTTGTCGCGAGCACGAAGAGGGTAAAATACGCGTTTATAAAGGAGAAAATAGAAATATTGGCTATCGGAATTAGTTACAACACGCAGAAAAAATATGCCCAACCTCGTTGGTGCCGCGGAAGCGTGTAGGGCTGACAATGTGTAGTGCGTCGAGATGGTGGGTTCGACTCCCCCGCACTGTTTCTTATCCCCAACGTTTTTCCTTTTTTTTTTGTCTCAGTGCTCGTTTTTCAGCCTTAATTACGATGTGGGCACGACCACGATTTTGAAAACCAATTTAAAAGGACTGATTTCGGCAAAGCTGGTGTCCCAGTGTACAGCGTGCCAGCGTGCCTCGTATAGCGGGATAGCTGCCCAGTACCCAGAGCCACACTGGTCCAATAATCAGGTATGACGCTGGGACAGCGTCGCGGGGTTTTCCAATAGGGATCGCTTTCATAATGATCTAGCGAAGTCATGTGATCATAAAGTTGCGGTAAGTTTTGAACACCAGTCCAACCGGTTATCTGGAGCAGGGTATCCTTAAGTGTTCAATCCTTTGTTGCTGAAGCTTTGCTCAGAAAGCATAGCAAGACGACATCAACCGAGGCGGCCTCAAGGACTAACGCGAGAAATGTTGCCGTCATACCGTACTTCCGCATGATATCCTACAATTAGCAGAAAAAAAAGTGGTAGAACGATCCAAGGTAAGAGTGGTTTTGACAGCCCCTCTTAAACTTCTAAGCCTGTGCAGCCCAATAATAGCGATATGAATTATAGTGCCTGCACTAACAAACACAACGTCACCTATGTTCCTTGCAAGAGGAATGTTGTTTATCGTATCCCCATTTCTTGTGGTATGAATATGTATAAGCCTGCCCGGAAGGTACAGTACGGTCCACTGTTAGAGGGAATATGCTAGCTCGTAGCCAGCGGGGCGCGCGGCGCTAACTGTTGGCGAGATTTCTAAATGCGGCGCATGCGTATAGAATCGTAAGGGCGGCACGCGCCCAGTTTCGTCTGCTACTGCTCCGCCAGTGTGCATGATAGCTTTGGAAAGAACTTCCGTATTTTTGCGGTGCATTTTATCTAGGTGTCAGTCTACCTGCTGCTCGAAGGATTTCCCACAACCACAAAAAAATATATGGGGTTTTAGATGCGAAGCATGTTATGCTAGGGTCTTTGGCCGTCTCGCGTCCGGTCACTTTCATGAAGCAGGGAAGAACCCACTATGCGAACCAGAACACTGTAGTACAATGAGGCCGTCAACCACCACCACAGTTACCAGAGTCATAGGCGAGAGCAAAGAGTGGCTGCTTAGCAATGGCTAGGCATGTGGTGGGTGCAAGCAAAGAATAACACGCACTACCGGTGGTGTCTGTCGCCCACGTTGAATCCATTCCTTCCTGTTGTTTGCATGTGCTTGTGGAGGCTTCGCCCGTCCCTCCTTCCCGCGTCCCGCGTCCCACACCCCCAGAGCGCACGCGCGTCCCCTCCACCTCTCTTTCCTCTCCTACGCTCCCCCCCTTTCTCTCCTCTAGAAATCCTCTACTGTATGGAGCGGTGCCCGCGTGCTACACCCCCACAGCGCATGCGCGTCCCCTCTCCCTCTACTGCGGCCGCCCCCGTTCTGTCCTCTAGGAATTCTGTACTCTACGGAGCGGCGCGCACGACAGGTGGTGCGACAGCTTGATACTCCCGCTGGGGGCGTCGCGGTAGTTCCGCGGTATGAAAATGACGGAGTGGGCGCTCCTCATTCTCTCTCCTGTGCAGCGCCGCGATGAGCGCCTGGGGCCGCTGCCGCTAAACAGCAGCGGCGATGTTCCTCCCACTCAAAACCAGCCGTCTTCCCACTGCTTCGCATCCACACATGGTTCCCTTTAGCGGGAGATGGGGGAAATCTTTATTGCTGAATTTTTCGAAAGCTCAAACAGCTATAGGCCCATCATATTTTAGATGCGAAGCATCTTATGCTCGGGGCTATGTCCGTCCCTCCCGCGTCCCGCATCCCCCGTCCCGCGTCCAGCGTCCGGCCACTTTCATGAAGCAGGGAAGCACCCATTATGCGAACCAGAACACTGGTAATATGAAGGCCGTCAACCACTACCACATTCATCAGAATCATGGCCGAGAGCACAGAGAGGCTGCTAAGTAATGGCTAGGCAGGTGGTGTCTGTCGCCCAGGGCGCCGCTCCGTAGAGTAGATGATTCCTAGAGTAGAGAAAGGGGGTCAGCGTAGTAGAGGATAGGGGAGGGGACGTGCATGAGCTGTGGGGGGTGTGGGACGCGGGGGGCCGCTCCGTAGAGTAGAGGATTCCTAGAAGAGGAAGGGGGGGGTGAGCGTAGGAGAGAGAGGGGAGGGGACGCGCATGTGCTGTGGTGGTGTGGGACGCGGGAGGGACGGACATAGCCCCGAGCATAAGATGCTTCGCATCTAATAAGTCTATTGAAGTCTGATGCAGCGAACAATCTCAGCTCGCCTTTGCAACCTTGAAATATCGGCTTATTAAAGAAGCGGAAGGCCGAGTTGGTATAAGTTGACTTACAGTGCGTAAACGATAAGCGCGAAGTCATGGCTCGCCAGCGCACGCCGAGAGCATGGGCAGAGAAGTAGGAGACGACGCGGGGCACGCGCCACCATGATGAACCAATGCGCATGCGCCGCGTTTCGAAATCTCGCCTGCAGTTAGCGCTCCGCGTGTTCCCTCTAACAGTGGACCGTACTGTATATTAATGATAGGCTTAGTGAGCATAATGCCACACGCGCTCCTTTCTATGTTTTATGGTGCCAGCGTATTCCGCGAGTAGTTAGTGCCTTGCGCAATCCGCGCCAGAATGTCCGAGACCATTCTAGATTGTTTTCGGATCATCTGTCCGGCTTGAGCGCGCAAACGGAACAGCTGAGTTTATTCTGGAACACACTCGGCCACCAGCGATAACTCTCGAATGTTCGAGGCAGTTTCTCACCAACCTTAACGGCAGGCCCTTGAAAGTTGTGAGAGACCACCACGCCTTGTGTTCGCTAGCTAACTTGAAAGACTCTTTGGGTCGCCTAGCGCGGTGGACCCGGAGACGAAGAATTCGACATTAGCGTCGTTTACAAGTCTGCAAGAACACTCCGATGCCGACTGCCTATCTCGTGCCCCCGTCGACCCACCACCGCAGGGCGACCAGGATGATGACTGCTTCCTGGGAACCATAAGTGTCGACGACGAACCATAAGTTTCAACGCGCATGCGCTGTGGTGGTGTGGGATGCGGGACGCTGGAAGGAGGGACGGACTAAGCCCCCCTCCAAACACATGCAAGCAAGATCCAGGAATGGGGTTAACCTGGGCGACAGACACCACCTGCCTAGCCATTGCTAAGCAGCCTCTCTGTGCTCTCGGCCATGACTCTGATGAATGTGGTTGTGGTTGACGCCTTCATATTACTGCAGTGTTCTGGTTCGCATAATGGGTGCTCCCCCACTTCATGAAAGTGGGCGGACGCGGAACGTGGGAGGGACGCGGGACGGACATAGCCCCGATCATAAGATGCTTCGCATCTAAAAGACCATCGCCGACATGCTGCCCTTGTACGTCGCCGTCGATTACAAGACATTGGATATCATCCTTCCGTACGTGACCTTCGCATACAACACGGCAGTGCAAGAAACGACACAGCTGTCGCCGTAGAAGTTTGTCTACGGAGGGAGCCCCCGGCAAAGACGCTGGAAGCAATGCTGCCAGCCGCCATCGACGAAGACAGTCTCGACGTCGCCACTTATTTGCAACGCGCCGAAGAAGCTCGACAGCCCGCGCGCCTGTGTATCAAAACCAGCAGAGTATCGACAGCCGTCACTGTAATCTTCGGCGACGCCCCATGGAGTACCAGTCCGGTGACTGTGTGTGGATCTGGACACCGATACGCCGATGTGGACTTAGTGAAAATCTTCTGCGACGGTAATTCGGACCGTATAGGGTGCTTCAACGCCTCGGCGCCCTCGACTACGTGGTTGTCCACGACGGTATCATGAACGCTCAACGGCGCCGTGCGCGACCTGAAGTCGTCCATGTAGTACGCCTGAGCTAATACATGAGCTATTGTAGTGGCAACGTACTTAAGTCACCGAATATGAAGACCATCCACGTCACTTCAGGCAGTGTTGTTCAGAGATATGATTGTAGACACGACCAGATATGCAGTTACTGGGAATAGAAATGCTGTTTCCCCTTATTCGTGGGCACAAAAAAGCTCAGACAGTTCGGGTCATGATGGCCATTTCCAACTGATGTGAAAAAATCATTAAAAGCTACAGCTACATCCTATCCTGTGTGAGTTGCACCATTCACAATAACCTCATCGGAGTTATTATTTGCGCCGGGGTCTCTATTTAGAGGTGCATTTAATTTTTAGATGCGAAGCATCTTATGCTCGGGGCTCTGTCCGTCCCTCCCGCGTCCCCCGTCGCGCGTCCGGCCACATTCATGAAGTAGGGAAGCACCCATTATGCGAACCAGAACATTGTACTAATATGAAGGCCGGCAACCCTACTACAATCATCAGAGTCATGGCCGAGAGCACAGAGAGGCTGCTTAGTAATGGCTAGGCAGGAGGTACCTGTCGCCCAGGTTGACCCCATTCCTTGATCTTGCTTGCATGTGTTTGGAGGGGGGCTTAGTCCGTCCCTCCTTCCCGCGTCCCACAGCGCATGCGCGTCTCCTCCCCCCTCTCTCTCCTACGCTCACCCCCCTTTCTCTCCTCTAGGAATCCTCTACTCTACGGAGCGTCCCACAGCGCATGCGCGTCCCCTCCCCTATCCTTTCCTACGCTCACCCCCTTCCTCTCCTCTAGGAATCTTCTACTCTACAGAGCGGCGCCCGCGTCCCACAGCGCATACGCGTCCTCTCCCCCTCTCTCCTCTAGGAATCATCTACTCTACGGAGCGGCTCCGGCGTCCCACAGCGCATGCGCGTCCTTTCCCCCCTCTCTCATCTTGAAATCCTCTACTCTGCGGAGCAGCTCCCGCGTCTCACACCCCCCACGGCGCATGCACGTCCCCTCTCCCTCTCTCTCCTGTCCTATGGTCCCCCAGCTGCATACTCCGCTGGGGGGCGCCACGGTAGTTCCGCGGTATGAAAATGACTGATTTTTCAAGTACGAGCGCGATACGTAGACAGGGACAGGAAAGACACGGACGAGCGCTTACTACCAACTGAATGTTTAATCAGAAAGTTGCGAGATATATACTGAAAGAAGAGACATATTTAGAAACACATTCGATAAGACCACCACGCGACATGACAAAAATATATGTGTATATCAGCGCCCCCCTTAGCATTGCAGCGATTCCTTGCCGTCTACGCCATCTGCTACCTCTCCAAAAACGCAAGCTCACCATCAGATAGAGCTACTGACGGCTTGCTTGCGCAAAGTCAAGTTTTCTCACACGCAATGTTTTCAGCTTCAATAATAAGCCTTGTGCGCTCATCTTTGTGAGTTTTAACCACTGTTGTGCTATCAAACTGAACATGACAGCCACAATTGCTGACATGCTGCATGTGGCTGTCATGTTCAGTTTGATAGCACAACAGTGGTTAAAACTCACAAAGATGAGCGCACAAGGCTTATTATTGAAGCTGAAAACATTGCGCGTGAGAACTTGACTTGCGTAAGCAAGCCGTCAGTAGCTCTATCTGATGATGAGCTTGCGTTTTTGGAGAGTAGCAGATGGCGTAGACGGCAAGGAATCGCTGCAGTGCTAAGGGGGCGCTGATATACACATATATTTTTGTCATGTCGCGTGGTGGTCTTATCGAATGTGTTTCTAAATATGTCTCTTCTTTCAGTATATATCTCGCAACTTTCTGATTAAACTTTCAGTTGGTAGTAAGCGCTTGTCCGTGTCTTTCCTGTCCCTGTCTACGTATCGCGCTCGTACTTGAAAATCAATCATGGAACACCAACTAGCCCAATCAACCATTTTGACATGAAAATGACGGAGCGCGCGCGACTCATTCTCTCTCCTGTGCAGCGCCGCGATGAGCGCCCGGACCGCTGCCGTGAAATGAGAGCGGTGACGTTCCTCCCGCTCAAGCTAATTATCTCCCCGCTGCTTCGCATCCACACATGGTTCCCTTTAGCGGGAGATGGGTTAATTTTTTTTCCAAATGGTTTCTGGTATTAGTTTCATATTTCGCGAGAACAGGTTTTAAAAAATACTCTTTCTTGGTTTTTAGTAAGAGGCTGTTTCTCTTTTTCCTGTCTTTTCTGAAATTATCTACATCGTCATTGTTGCTTGAATTCAAAAAATTTTTGATAAAGACCAGTTTCTAGTTATACAGCTTTCAGACACTTCGCGGTAATCCACGGTTTGCGTGCTAAACATAGTTGCCTTTTGGTTTTGTAGGGAAAGCATTCGTTACAAACAGTTATAAATAATATGTGAATGTGTTGTGGGCTTCCTCTGCATCGCTAGTTAAAAGAACACTCTTCTAGGATACGTTAGAGAGTATATTATAAAAAACCTCGAACGTGTCTACATTTATTAGACGAAATGTGCCTGCATTTGGTCTGGCGTCTTTTAATTGAAAGAGTTTATTGCTACGCACTAAATACATGGGCAGATGGACGCTGATGTGCGTTTGAAGAACGCCTGAACTGATAGGGACATTCGTCGAGTTATTGATAAATTTGTCTCTGAGTGTTGATGTACCTTTCTGTACACTAGTAGGTTGTTCTATGAGATTAGTAAACGCAGTAGTTTCTAAAGTACAGCGCAGTTCTCCACTTAGCGAAGACGACTGTAGCAGATCAATGTTCAAGTCTCCACCAAGGATTAATTTGTATTTGTTTTCATTAACGCACCCTAAAACCTACCAGAGAACAAAAAAAAACTTTTTTGCTACCTTTGGAGGAATGATATGCAACAGAAAAATGTCATATTTCACCGGAAAGTTGGCATTTTATATTGTCTGCTATCAGAGAGAAAACCAATTATGCCACACTCAAATGAGTCCTTCACAAGCAACATTACACCGCCTCACGTCTTCCCATTTCGATATATGTTGTAGGTTCGATAGCCGTACATGCGGACTGCTTGAGAATTTTCCCACTATGAAGTTTCAGTGACCATAATCACAAGAAATTTAAAAGTGAAACCATCAAGCAGCGTTGTTATTTCATCTTCTTTATTTCTGGCTGGTTGATCGTTTATGTGTAAGAAAGAAATGTATTTTTTTATGACAAGCGGCAAAGACGATGCTAGTCGTTCCATCCGGTACCTGGCTATTGCATCAAAACTGTTGTGACGTCACAATGAGATTCTCGAGAGTGTTAAACAATATTTTTAAGATCAATGCTACTTGTTATCTAGAGCACCCTGGATGTCTCACCTTTTCGGGAAAATATTTTTCCGCCTCTCGTCGACGCATACAGCCAGTTCATTTCTTTCTTTCTTGCCACGGTCACTCCGAGCAGTTTTTTTAGCTTCGGGTAAGGATGGTCGTTTACGTATATTGACATTGTTTCAGAGAGGCCGACGGCAGTAGCAGATAAACGCATTTAGGCGCCTTTTCCAGAACAGCATCACGTTTAGACCAATAGTGAGACTGTACAACAATGTGCGGATATCGCTTATCCCTGGCGGGAATACGATGGCATCGCTTTCTTTAATTGGTTTGTGTACAGCTTCACGAAGTTTTCCAAGGATCACTATTAGCTTTTTATCGGGGCTGTTGGGAACGTTTTTCAGTACACTATTCCTGTTACGTGAATACTGCTCGAGTGCGGTATTTCTCTTGTCATTTCTGACTGCAAGCTTTTTATGGTCCTCCTGTTCAGCCACAAGTGCTAAAGTCTGAGCCTTAAGCTCATTATTTTCTTTCTCGAGTTGAGTTAAGGGGAGATGCGATTCGGAAAAAAAAGTTGCGTTAATCTGTAGCCTAGGGCAATAAAATTTTCGCTGTATATATAGGCTTTTATTCTGATTTCAAATATGTGATTAGTTTTGTAGTAAGTTGTACAGTTTTCATTTTGTGCCATGACAATGTGTAAAGTATATTTCGTTTTGGACAAACATTTATGCCACTAAATTTTTATGGTTCTAAGCCATTAATAGGTCATATTTCTCCACATTAATGGTAGAATGCAAATAACTATCAAGATAGTGCGTATAAAACATTTTGATGGTCAAGAAATATTGTAATGCGATAATTCTTGAATCATCAGCCCTTACTAATTGCTTATTTTACGTTAGTAATAATTTACAGGCGACATCAAGTTTTAAAGGAAATACATGCACCCTTCACATGGTAAGAAATATGTGGGAAAAATTTCATCCCGATAGGGCTATCATAGGTACCAAAACATGACGTCCAAACTCGAGAAGTAGCCCGAAAATAGATCTTTAGAAAAACACATTTTAAAAAATATAAGTGAAAGTTCATCTATGCGGAAAACATTTGTCATTTAAGGTGATTTATTCCATCATGAGAGCTTGTCAAACATGGTTATACTGAACCTCTGGCTTTAGTGATCCCCTCATGCGAAATGCAATGGCAAGAAGCCTGGTGACAATTTCCAGGGGACTCTAGACAATGAGCACTTTTAAATGCGAATGCATTTCATAGTCGGGCTATGTCAGGCATCCGGCGTTGTCCGGCGTTGGCCGGCGTTGTCCGCGGGGAGGAGGATAGGTTGAGGAGGTGTCCGCGCGCCGGCAGGTGTTATCTCTCCGCTCTCACTCTCTCTCCCATAGCAAAAGCTGCGGGCGCGCGCGCTTATCCTCGCCCCTAGCAAAGTGGAGAGGAGGAGCGCGCTCTGGCGCGTGAGGGCGCTCGCATCGCAGGAGCTCAGCGGAGCTACCGCGATTAAAAAAAAAAAAAAGAACAGGCGCTGCGCCGTGCTCCCGACCGGGCTAGAAACAAGAGTGGTACGTAACGTGTTACAAGTAATCGATTGCTTGTTCTTGGCCTACTCTGTTCGACATGCTTGAAATTAAAGTGTTGCGCGTAAAAAAAAAAAGGCACGTTCACAAGAAAGGATACGGTTGAATGAATAAAGCAGTGTTAGAAACAAGAGTGGTACGTAACGTGTTACAAGTAATCGATTGCTTGTTCTTGGCCTACTCTGTTCGACATGCTTGAAATTAAAGTGTTGCGCGTAAAAAAAAGGCACGTTCACAAGAGAGGATACGGTTGAATGAATAAAGCAGTGTTAGAAAGAAGAGTGGTACGTAACGTGTTACAAGTAATCGATTGCTTCTTCTTGGCCTACTCTGTTCGACATGCTTGAAATTAAAGTGTTGCGCGTAAAAAAAAGGCACGTTCACAAGAGAGGATATGGTTGAATGAATAAAGCAGTGTTAGAAACAAGAGTGGTACGTAACGTGTTACAAGTAATCGATTGCTTGTTCTTGGCCTACTCTGTTCGACATGCTTGAAATTAAAGTGTTGCGCGTAAAAAAAAGGCACGTTCACAAGACAGGATACGGTTGAAGGAATAAAGCAGCGTTAGAAACAAGAGTGGTACGTAACGTGTTACAAGTAATCGATTGCTTGTTCTTGGCCTACTCTGTTCGACATGCTTGAAATTAAAGTGTTGCGCGTAAAAAAAAGGCACGTTCACAAGACAGGATACGGTTGAATGAATAAAGCAGTGTTAGAAACAAGAGTGGTACGTAACGTGTTACAAGTAATCGATTGCTTGTTCTTGGCCTACTCTGTTCGACATGCTTGAAATTAAAGTGTTGCGCGTAAAAAAAAGGCACGTTCACAAGAGAGGATATGGTTGAATGAATAAAGCAGTGTTAGAAACAAGAGTGGTACGTAACGTGTTACAAGTAATCGATTGCTTGTTCTTGGCCTACTCTGTTCGACATGCTTGAAATTAAAGTGTTGCGCGTAAAAAAAAGGCACGTTCACAAGAGAGGATATGGTTGAATGAATAAAGCAGTGTTAGAAACAAGAGTGGTACGTAACGTGTTACAAGTAATCGATTGCTTGTTCTTGGCCTACTCTGTTCGACATGCTTGAAATTAAAGTGTTGCGCGTAAAAAAAAGGCACGTTCACAAGAGAGGATATGGTTGAATGAATAAAGCAGTGTTAGAAACAAGAGTGGTACGTAACGTGTTACAAGTAATCGATTGCTTCTTCTTGGCCTACTCTGTTCGACATGCTTGAAATTAAAGTGTTGCGCGTAAAAAAAAGGCACGTTCACAAGACAGGATACGGTTGAATGAATAAAGCAGTGTTAGAAACAAGAGTGGTACGTAACGTGTTACAAGTAATCGATTGCTTGTTCTTGGCCTACTCTGTTCGACATGCTTGAAATTAAAGTGTTGCGCGTAAAAAAAAGGCACGTTCACAAGACAGGATACGGTTGAATGAATAAAGCAGTGTTAGAAACAAGAGTGGTACGTAACGTGTTACAAGTAATCGATTGCTTGTTCTTGGCCTACTCTGTTCGACATGCTTGAAATTAAAGTGTTGCGCGTAAAAAAAAGGCACGTTCACAAGACAGGATATGGTTGAATGAATAAAGCAGTGTTAGAAACAAGAGTGGTACGTAACGTGTTACAAGTAATCGATTGCTTGTTCTTGGCCTACTCTGTTCGACATGCTTGAAATTAAAGTGTTGCGCGTAAAAAAAAGGCACGTTCACAAGACAGGATACGGTTGAATGAATAAAGCAGTGTTAGAAACAAGAGTTGTACGTAACGTGTTACAAGTAATCGATTGCTTGTTCTTGGCCTACTCTGTTCGACATGCTTGAAATTAAAGTGTCGCGCGTAAAAAAAAAGGCACGTTCACAAGACAGGATACGGTTGAATGAATAAAGCAGTGTTAGAAACAAGAGTGGTACGTAACGTGTTACAAGTAATCGATTGCTTGTTCTTGGCCTACTCTGTTCGACATGCTTGAAATTAAAGTGTTGCGCGTAAAAAAAGGCACGTTCACAAGACAGGATACGGTTGAATGAATAAAGCAGTGTTAGAAACAAGAGTGGTACGTAACGTGTTACAAGTAATCGATTGCTTGTTCTTGGCCTACTCTGTTCGACATGCTTGAAATTAAAGTGTTGCGCGTAAAAAAAAGGCACGTTCACAAGACAGGATACGGTTGAATGAATAAAGCAGTGTTAGAAACAAGAGTGGTACGTAACGTGTTACAAGTAATCGATTGCTTGTTCTTGGCCTACTCTGTTCGACATGCTTGAAATTAAAGTGTTGCGCGTAAAAAAAAGGCACGTTCACAAGACAGGATACGGTTGAATGAATAAAGCAGTGTTAGAAACAAGAGTGGTACGTAACGTGTTACAAGTAATCGATTGCTTGTTCTTGGCCTACTCTGTTCGACATGCTTGAAATTAAAGTGTCGCGCGTAAAAAAAAGGCACGTTCACAAGAGAGGGTACGGTTGAATGAATAAAGTAGTATTAGTTTGCGCTTGTCGCTGTACCCGCGCTTGTCAACGTGTCTTCTTTTCGCGTGACCTTTTAATTTTAATCAATTAAAATTTCTTGCAATGTTGTAACATAAACGATTAAATTTTCGGAACTGTAATGTTCAGGCTAATTAAATAATGTTGAATTTATTACCAATAATGATTTACTTACTTTTTCAAAATCAAGTTCTAACACGTCTTCTACGGTAGCTCTCGTCGTGAAAAATATGCGACCGCTTTGTAGGGACCCCCCGTCCAGTCAGACAGGGGATCCCTAAAACAGCGTAAGAAGCCAGCAGCAGCGAAGCGCGATGCTTGACGAAGGACACGGGCACAAGCATTGAAGCGCTGCGTAACTACGAGCGGGTGGGGCAAGGTGGTCCTTTGTTATATTACCGCCCTTCGTTCTACCACATGCATTGAGAGAGCGTTCAGTGTAGCAGCTGACCTCTTAACGAGGAAACGTGGAAGAATCAGGGACGAATACTTTGAAAACGAACTCCTGTTAAAGCTTACAGCCTGCAACACTATTTTACAAAATGCGCAGTAAGCCGCACAGCCTTCACGCAAGTCTCCAGCGTTCTCTCGACCGTGAAAGCCATAGTTCGCTGCAGTTTGACTAAATTTGTGCGACTGTGCTAGACCAATAAAATTTTGAATGTAAGTAACACAAAAGTAACCGATTAATTTTCTCTAATTGCTTGCTTACATTTCTGGGGCTGTAGTGGACCACTGTCATCAATTACATTTTATGGGAAGTAATTTTATCCGGTTTCTTATTTTCAGACTCTTACAGAAACTCTTGGTTGAATTCAACTGAATTCATGGTCTAATCGCACTTCATTAGGCCGTTTGTGAACACGTCAGACAAGAATTAGCAATAGCACAACGTGCCTTCTTGATCTTATAAAATATCATCCCGGCTCCATAGAATGCTGCTAAAGGAAAATTATGATATGCTACTTCAAGGCGGAAGAGAGTTCCTACACATTGATTCTCTGTGAAATACCCTCAACTTGGCTGCGTACAAATTGTGCCGCTAATGCTTGCATGTTCAACCAAGAACATATCCGCGGCGTGACGCACTAAAATACATTTATTCATTAAGCCAACTAACTCTGCCGTTTTCGGCATTACAAACGCAAATGGTCTTTCTTTCCCTGATGTGGATGACGCGACAAGGACTAAAACGAGAAAAAATATGCACGGAGTGCAATGACCTCCGCTATTTTATTGAAGACCAGGCTATTGTAGAATCTATGACTGCGCCATGAGGTGCCAGTTAAAAGTGAAAAAGTAAACACAAAATCTCGTAACGCCCACCTGCCTGGCCTGTACACTAGCAAGCATTCTTGACACGCAACGGTGGTCCAGTGGTTATGCTGCCCGACTGCTGACCCGAAGGTCGCGGAATGAAATCGCGGCCAAAGCAGCATTTTCATAGTGGCAAAATCCTTGAGCCTCTGCGCCTGGATTTAGGCGCACGTTAAAGCACACCAGATGGCGAAAGTTTCCGGAGCCCTCCACTACGGCGCCCCTTATAATCATGTCGTGGGGTTGAGAAATAAAATTCCGAAAACATGATTATTTCTTATTACACTAGTAAGTGACAAGTTTTGCGTGTAGCGTAATAAATCGTGTTCGACAGATATATCAACCTCTTCGTGTGACAAAGCTTAGTTGACTTCAAGCATCATCTAGCCTCTTGGTTTAGGGAATGCCCCTTGAGGTCTATCTGCTACAAACGGTGGTGTGTGGCTGCGCTGCTGACAATGCAATCACTGATTCGAACGTGGACGCCTTTTCAAAAAAAAAGCACTGTTGTATCCTTGTTATTTGCTTTCAGTGGTCAGGCTGTAATAGAGCATTGCCTAGGAATTATCGCAATGTCATGAATGCTGCCTGTTTCACTTTGAACCATTAATTTTGGGGAGCCTGACGCTGCACCGACGCCTTTATGCGTGAGCGGCGTCAAGATGCCTTTCTTCTTCAAGGAAAATAATACTCATAAAATCCCGTTACAGTCCCATATCGTCGGTACTGTGGATTTCATACTTGCAGTTGCCTACAAAACCATTTGTTAAATTTCAAAACGAGACCTCAGCAATCCGCACGTGCATCGTATTCACCTTCCTACCTTTCTTATTTTCTCCCATATTCAAGTGACTCTCTCTTTGCCTAATTGTAACATTTAAATACACACCTCAGCCACAGTGTCAGTGCTCATTTGTTGTGTTTTTGGAGTGCACTTGCTATAACTATGAAAACATTTTCCTTTCAGCCCGCACAAAGCAACGAAACGCTCTTCCTCGTGGGGTGGTCTGCTAAATTAAATCGCTCAAATATATCATGCGTAACATCAGAATTCAGGAGTTGGGATGGCTTTCACGCTAAGCGTACCCCTAACGATGGATTATTTGAACTCGGTGAGTGAAACACACAATACGACTAGTACCATAATGCCACTCTTTCATAAAAACATAATACCACTTATTCGTCGTCCTGGTTCCGTGTGCGCTTCTTGAACTGAAGATGAATACCACTAACCCTAGCCCCTTATATTTCCAGATGTGAATCATTTCTCGGAGAACCCTAAGGCACTTTGAGCAGACGTTTCTAACTTTTCCTTTAAACACCTCGCGTTCTGTCTACACCTCCCTAACCATTCATGCAGGCTTTTGCTCCCGTGGCCATGTCGGGCACGTGGTATATTCCGACTCTGTCTTTGGAGATAGGAGTGCATTGTCACGTGGTCGAGACGGAGGAGACGGCGGTCAGCCTAAAAAAGGGCACCTTACTAGCCTAAAAAAAAATTCAAAGAACGAGTGCATTATTCTTTTTTTGGTGTTTCTCGACTTTCTGGTGCATTTCGTGAGTCATGAAAGCGATTCCCGTGACATCTATAATGTACATACTCTCGATTGGTCCATATACCCGAAATATCACCTGTGAATTGCACTGCATTTTCATGCCACCACCCACCCGTTATTCCTTGTCTCTCACACTATCGTGCAGGATCAAATGAGTTCACTTCATTTTGTGTGTTTCCGAATGCACTAGCAGCGATAACAGCGTGTAGCTGACAAGCGCGAAATCTTGATAGGCTCAACGCGTAGTGCTGACGTTGTACACCTGCTTTTTAGTAATATGTGGTCAGGAGGAGATATGGCCTGTAAGAAGGATAGCGAAGGCCAGGAGGAAGCCCCTTCCTGATATTTGAACGCAATGTGGTGAGGGGCAGGGCTGGGCAGTATTGCGACACAAGAGATACTGAGTGTCTGTGTTTCTGTATCGAGATGCATTTGAAAAATATTTTTGTATCTCAGTAGTGAAATACTTTTACGATGCTGCAAATGAGCTCTGCGAAATCCCGCAGGTGGCGGAAGAGTAAAGAAAGGGAAGGGTTCTTAACTTTTTCGATGCATAGAATGTATCTCGATAGTGTGCGAGCCGTGGGTATATCGCTATTTTAGCCTGAATTGAGCGTATGTGTTTCCAAGAGAGAAAGGAAGACTGTTCTGTGCTAAGCCAAGGAAAGGCGCGCCGCTGGTCGGGCGCACATGGAGATCGGCGGAGAGTTCCACATGCGCAGGAGGGTCCAAGTGGTAACACTCCGACGCGCATGACGGCAGAACCTAGGAGGAAATGTTGACAGACGTAGATGTCTCTCAAAGCCGGTGGAGCACCCCCCAATTTTTTTTTTTCAGTGCGCATTTCAGTTTTTCTTAGTTATAACACGAACCTGTGCTCGTCAACAACGGTAGACATACTTTTTTTATTTCACGAGTCTTGTGTTGAAGCCGAACAGACGCTGTCTTCACGACAGCCTATATGAGAAGCTGCTGCTACAGAAGGGCAATTATCGCAAAACCCTTCTTAGTAGAACAGATGGTGTGTATAAATAATGGTATACTGATTGATTGTACGACAGGTGCGCTTCAGCCTTAGTTGCCGCAGCTTGCTGCTTTTCCAGCCGACCTACCTCCACGCTTACGCTCTCTCCGTCACGCTCGCTTGCCAACGCAAGCTACTACCTACGTCGTCTTGGCATCTTCACGAAATCTGCCCCATGGAGACTACCTCGTGTCTCTTAGTGTTGACCTACTGATGGCCCGAGACGTCGCCTTTGCTCACACTATTGTTTCTGTAGTGCACATACAGTGCTCATTGCACTTCTGTAACGCAAAAGAGTTGCATTAGTTGTGTCCATGTGCTTCGAGTTGTCGATGAATTCACCCTCGCGCTGTCGATTGCTAGCTTCCTGGTTAACTCCATTGGTAGAGCGACCGCCCCGGAAAGACGTTGGTCCCGGGTTCGAACCACGGATCAGTACGAATTTTTCGGCAACTAAGAAGCTTTTCTTGCTGAGATTTCCTTTTGGCTTCGTGCTACAAAAACGGGTGGTTGTCTATTTTCCCTTTCTTCATTCCACTTCTCAATGTCATTATGTTGCCTCATGTTATCCCGCAAGACGTGTCCTTGGCCTTCATCTCTCCGCTTGACAGTTGCCAGAATGCCGCTTTGGACGCTGATGATCCGTCACCATGTCATGATGCCTCTGCACTCTGCGTCTTGACGACGTCTACAAGATAATCGCTCCAGATATAACCCTAGCGCAAGTTACAGATCTCCAAGATCTACTTGCGTCCTATAAGCGACATTTTTTACTCCGACGACCGCCCTCTGGGCCAAACAACGCAGAGGAGGCAAGCGTGGGGCCACTTCACTGTTCTGCGTTTCTCGGTGACAGCACGAACTGCCGTCAGTAGGAATTGCCACCTTGGTTGGCACGAATTCAGTCAGGGTCTGACGCCAAGAGTGGTTCCCATGGGTAGAGAAGGACAGTAACATTGCCTATGTATACTGGGGCCAAACAAATGTCGTTACTCACCAAGTCAACACTGGTGATTCTAGTCATATACGAAGACGTCCATATCGCGTATCTCACCAAGAGCGTCCACTTATTCAGCCTGAAATCGACAAAATGAAAGAGGTCATACAGCCGTCATACAGCCCGTGGGCATCCCCGGTCGTGCTCCTCAAAAAAACAAGGATAGCAGCTGGCGCTTTAATGTTGCGATAGCAATTATATGGACACTCTCGGCTGATGTTCGCCATCGCCGTCTATCGACGCCGTCATGTCCCGACGCAGCGGTCCGGGCGCTCATCGCGGCGCTGCACAGGAGAGAGAATGAGGCGCGCGCGCTCCGTCATTTTCATACCGCGGAACTACCGTGGCGCCCCCCAGCGGGAGGTATGCAGCTTTCACAGTGGTGTGCGCGCCGCTCCGAAGAGGATTCCTCGAGGAAAGGACCGTAGGAGAGGAGAGAGAGGGGGAGGGGACGTGCATGCGCTGTAGGGGTTTTGGGCCGCGGGAGCCGCTCCGTAGAGTAGAGGATTCCTAGAGAGAGGGGAGAGAACGCGCATGCGCTGTGGGGATGTGGGACGCCGGAGCCGCTCCGTAGAGTAGAGGATCCCTAGAGGAGAGAGAGGGAGAGGACGCACATCCGCTGTGGGGATGTGGGACGCGGGCGCCGCTCAATAGAGTAGATAATTCTTATAGTAGAGGAAGGGGGTGAGCGTAGGAGAGAGAGGGGGGAGCGGACGCGCATGCGCTGTGGGGGTGTAGAACGCGGGGGCCGCTCCGTAGAGTAGAGGATTCCTAGAGGGAGAGAAAGGGGGGTGAGCGTAAGAGAGAGAGGGGGGAGCGGACGCGCATGGGTGTGGTGGTGTGGGACGCCGGAAGGAGGGACGGACTAAGCCCCCCTCCAAATACATGCAAGCAAGATTAAGGAATGGGGTCAACCTGGGCGACAGACACCACCTGCCTAGCCATTGCTAAGCAGCCTCTCTGTGCTCTCGGCCATGACTCAAGGAATGGGGTCAACCTGGGCGACAGACACCACCTGCCTAACCATTGCTAAGCAGCCTCTCTGTGCTCTCGGCCATGAATCTGATGACTGTGGTAGGGTTGACGGCCTTCATATTACTACAGTGTTCTGGTTCCGCATAATGGGTGCTTCCTTACTTCATGAAAGTGGCCGGACGCGGGATGGGGGACGCGGGACGCGGGACGCGGCACGCGGGAGGGACGGACATAGAACCCCGAGCATAAGATGGTTCGCATCTAAAATAAATCAGTACAAAAAATTCCAAACCACCCGACCGGGGATTCGAACCAGCGACCCCTGGATCCGCAGCCTAAGCGCCCGACCTAAGTGAGATTGGTGCGGACCCCTGCGTGCTGTCCATCCAAGCTTTGGTTGACATCGCCACCTAACAGCGACGGGACCCATCGTTACCGGCTATTATCCCAGTCTAACGTCCCCATCGCCAGATCCGTCTGTACGTCTGTTCGAGCTGCACGACATTCTGTCGCTTCGTAGCTTCAACGCTGATAGCCCGGAACTTCTTGTCCGACCCCGCCATATGCGCAGCAGTGTTCTGGAACAATTCGATGACGTACCGACAACCGGTCGCCTTGGTGTCTCTCGTACATACAATCGCGCGTGACGTCGCTTTTTCTGGCCCGGCATTTACCGTACTGCGGATTGCTACGTCGCTTCTTGTGACCACTGCCAACGCCAAAGATCCCCTCTGATCACCTACACGCCATCGACCTACCTACGGAGCCATTTTTCCGTGTTGGACTTGACCCTGCTAGGCCCTTTTCTACGTCCAGCTCAGGAAATCAATGGATTGCTGTCGCCACAAATTATACCTCACACTTTGCTATCACTCGAGCACTGCCTATGAGTTGCGCCACCGACGTCGCTGACTTTTGTTGTAATACATCATTCTGCATCATGGCGCCCCTCGGCAGCTGCTTACCGATCGAGGAGGGTACTTACTGTCACGTATCGTGGATGAAATTCTCCGCGCCTCCTCCACGCAGCACAAGCTTACCACAGCGTATCATCGACAGACAAATGGATTGACCGAGCGTCTCAACCGAACGCTTCATCTCATGATGTCAATGTACGTTTCATCAGATAACCGTGAGTGGAACAGCACACTCCCATTTGTCACCTTTGCCTATAACTCTTCCCGACATGATAACGCAAGTTATTCGCTGTTATATTTGCTATTTGGCCGAAAACCAGTGTTACCATTTGACACCCCCCTTCCTTCGAACAGATCCTTCTCTACTGCATACGCCAGCGACGTCATTCTTGGAGCCCATAAAGCTTGTCAGCTCGCCCGTGACCAACTGTCTTTGTCGCAAGAACACCAAAAATATCGTTATGATAGTCGACACCGAAGCGTCCCCTTCACACCAGGATCTCAGGTACTCCTCTGGTCGCCATGTCGCCAGGTCGGCTTCTCAGAAAAGCTTCTCTCCTGTTACAACGGCCCCGATAAAGTACTACGCCGACTAAGCGACGTGAATTATGAGATCGTACCCGTGGACACAGCCTCTTCGACCACGTCACTCCAGACAGACGTTGTACACGTTTCTAGACTAAAACCTTATTGCTCTGCTAGCTCTTTGTCGCCATAACAAGCGCCACTACGGCGCTTCCACCGCAGGAGGGTCATGTTAAGCTGCGATATGCATGAACTTGTGCGGTGCTCGCGGAAGATGAAGACGAGTGAACGTGGAGCGCTTGCTCGTGGGGCTCATCAGCCATATTGCTTGGCTGACGATCCACTGTGTAAATAACTGTACATTTCGCCTCCGTCACAATATCAAAACACATAATAGGCGTACAATACAGTTTTAACCCTTTGTTGTATGCTGTCCACTACAGTGGACAAATTTTTGGAATTTTCGGAGCAGCTGTGGTGCCTCTTGGACGCGCACGCGCATATTGGTAACTAAAGTGGACCAAAACAGTTTTCATTCGCCGCATTAAATGGCGCCACGGTCCCGCACTTTTTCCTGAACTCTTGTTCAAGATGGCAGACTCCTACTTTGGCGGATAAGTCAAGTTCTTCTTCACGATTTTTTTTTTAATGACAGATGAAATCGCGATTTGGTATGTTTATTGAATGCATGTCATAGAAGAAGCATTCGTAGACAAGAGCTGTAAATATTGTGGCTTAGCGAAGTGAAGATAATTTTTCAGAACAAGTTTTGAAATATGTCCACTGTAGTGGACACCATGCATGGCGGGGACGCAGCTGTGGTGTGTAGGAGACTCGCATATGCATATTGGTTACTAAAGTGGACAAAAGGGTTTTCATTCGCCGTGCTAGATCGCGCCACTGTCCCACGCTTTTTCCTGCACTTTTGTTCAAGTTGGCAGACTCCAACTTTGGCGGGTCATTCAATTTCTTCACTTTCTTTGTTTCTTATAAAACAGGTTAAATCGTGATTTGGTATGTTTTATTGAATGCACGCGATAGAAGAAGCACTCGTAGTCACGAGCTGTAAATATTGCAGCTTAGCGACCCCCCCCCCCCAACCCCCTTAGCCCCCCTCCAATTGAAAAAAAAATTCTTGTTACTGTTCTGGTGGTACAGCAGCTAATTTGTTGTGTTCATTTGTTCGAGCAAGACAGCTCGACGGCTGAAAAAAAATTTTGCAACTTTAACTGAACCTCTTGTGCATGTTGTCCACTGTAGTGGACATTCTGTATCTTATTAAATAAAGGTTTCAGATCAACAAGATTTTTTTTCTCTGCTTTTTCTGAATGCAAAATAACAGAAAACCAAAAGTAAGCACTGTTTAGATAGGTAGGTTTTTGCCATGCAACAAAAGGTTAAAGGTTCGTTGGCGAGTATAGAACGGCTGAAGGCGCACCAGATGCAGGATCTCGGTGCATGCCCGGCGCCGCTGAGAGTATTTGATGCCATCTGGGACAACCTTGTAGTCCAGTGCACCCAGACATCAAAGTACCCAGACATGAAAGCACCGCCCTCCCAACTCTTGGAATCAAGGGTGATGACGAGGCACTCATGCTAATGTCACAATTCTATGTTATAGTATCATGATCACGTGTCATCCACCTTCATGACGAATGTTTAAAGTGCGCGTTTCACGAAAAGCCAGTCGCACAGTAGTCATGGCAACCAGGGACGCCGCAGCTTTTAGAATACCTGGAAAACCCTCGTGACGTCCTGCCAAGCCGCGCATGCGCACCAGGAACAACCACTCAGCTGCTACCGCTAACCCACGCTAAGCCCAGTGACGGACACACCTCGCGCAAACGATTGACGTGCTTCCACCGCTCGATGAGATACAGCCATGGGACGCGCAAAGAAAATAAGTACTCCCAAGGAAGCACCAGCACATCGCTTTACTAAAACGGCAATGGCAGGGACGAACATATCCAGAATACGCGGCCAGAGAAAGGAAGAACAATAGATAAGAGAAGAGACTGCCAATCCCCTTGAGTGAAATGCAGCACGTATGCTAGTTCTAGTTCTGGACCTAACCTACCAGAAAGCCGAGTACGAGCAGCGCCATCCACAGCCACCTTTGCGGTGTCTCCCCTTGCAGTCCCCAATGCAAGCCTTCGTATTTTTTTATTAGTATATGTTTTTACACACCTTTAGTGCGCAAAATTTAAGGACCTCATGCAGCCACTAAAATCATCACTGATCACACCCTATTTCATTCCATCGAATGTCCCAGTACCTGGGGCACTTTAGCCTTCACTGGCCCTTGTGTGATAAAACACCATATGTCATAATCATCAACGCACACTCCGAAAACATTTATAAAAGGGATGGAACGGGCTAAGCGAATGGTTGTATGTGATCATGTGAATATTGAGGCATCACGTGCTATCACGAAGAAAGAAAAAAAGCGCGAACAGCACAAATCATGACTTCGGGCACAATCAACGCAGCCTGGCCTGGCTGGTGAGTTCGAAGGTACGCGTCCAATTCCAACAAGCCTGTGTTGATCGCAAGGTGAATTTGCTTTCAGTAGGCATAATCATTCCACTAGAATCTTCCTTCGTCTAGTACTATCACTCCGCGTGTCCTTGCCATCTGCTAGTCATGCCTAGCGCCATCTGGGCCAATATTCTAGCGTGACTAGCACGCCCACCGATAGCAGGTTCAGCTATCAATAAACGAAGACATGTCGGCGTTGCCCATGTACCTTTGGCGTAGCCGACCGAGGCCAGGCAGCGCTGGATGCGCCACAAGCTACGCTTTCCGCAGTTCACATTTTTGTTTCATCGCGATAGTACTTCGCTGGACCGCACAATTGCTCCTATGCTCACCAGGTGTCGCGTTCCTCGACCTTCCAAGGTAAATGTAACTGGTAGCGAAGCTTACATAGAAGCCCATACGTTCAGAAAATGGCTGCTCATCAGCTGCTCATACGGCTTAGCGCGATTTGTGTGAGGAGGGAACATTTCCGGCGGAACAAAAAAAATCAAGCGGATGTGACGCAATAGCTCGTAAACAGGCGACGTCATTTTGTGGCAATACCCCGAAATTTGATCTAAAATTAGTTTTCGTAGACTCCTGATTACTAAGGACGCGCGCTAAAGCGATCGCCCGCGAGTCCTCCACGAGTTCGCTTCAAGCCAACGCCATCAAAAGTGATATCGACTCATGATTAGACAGTGATATTTAAGTGTACTACAGTTCATTTTACCTCGGTTTCACTAGGAAACTTATTCTAGGAAGTTTTATTCGGCGTTCGTGGCATCTTCCGCAGATGGATTCAAGTAAGCAGCAGTGTGCCTTTCGTATTGTAGCGTTGCTTATTTGCTGCGCAAATACGTAGGATTTTAAGTGCGCACATTGCTTGTGTCCTTCACGTCTAACACGGCGAAATGACGCCTAGTCACGCCAAAATTATCACAGTTCAGTTTTATTCAATGGTCAAAATAACTCGATTTTCTTACACTGAACACAATCAGCACCAAGTGAATAGGCCCGAAAAGTGTGCGAACACTACAGGCGCTTTCTTCTGCTTTATGCTCCGATAAATTATCGTTACGTATGCGAATGCAGCTATGCAAATTGTAGCGCTATAGATAACTAAGCGACCTTCTCACCGATAACACATAATAGTAGGCACTGCGTGTTGAAGAAGAAAACAGGGCCGCAGGAATGCTGATACATGAAAGCCCAGCGAGCGCAGTCCTCCGAACCGTTGCCCTTGTTTGTTATCTAGAAGACATGGGTCGCCAGCCATACGTGTGTTGCTACTACATCCCTCCACAGCACATCGTTTCCCCATGTACCCAAGCAAGCACTCGGCGTTAAATGTTATACGCATCGTCCTGCTGTCCGTTGGACACTGTACTCAAGACGTTCAGCAACGATGAAACGCACATCACAACTGCGCGCACAGCACAAGTTAAATTTTCACCACAATAATTCAGGGAACGAAAGCAAGTGCGGAACACTAAAACACGTGAGGGGATGTGTCATAGCAGACGAATTTTACGAGCGCGCCTTTCCATGCAGCTGAAGGGCTGCACTGTGTAATAATGGCGTGCGCAGGGGCCGCTAAGAAAACAAATTTTTCGTAATAATAAGCAACTGTCATGAATTCTTTGCGCATTGCACCTGCAATATATTGTTGGGGAAATAAATGTCATTTGTAAAACATAACGATTGCTTCGCCTTTGAATAAAACTTGGTTTTTCGCTATTATTGTTTCTTTCTTCCAATCATATTCGCGCTTCAGTCGCAGCTCTCATAACTTCCCATGCTGGTCTCGCTAGCAAAAGCTTCTGAACCGCTTTTCACCCGAAGTTTCGCGACCTATTTGGATAAACCATGGACCTTCCTCCTCGGCTCCCCTTTTGTGCTTACGTCCGGTCCCGGAAACTGAGCGCCAGGTTCGGTTTCCAGGAACATGGGCGCTCGTAGCGGTCGCCGGGAATCCTAAGATCTGGTTGAACAAAAAGAAAAAAATGCCCCCCACCTCCCCGAAGGGAATCGTGAGGAAATGCGAATGCATTTCGCGCGCGCTTCACTACATTTATATATGGTGGTCGTGGTTCGAAGAAGAAGAAGGCGCCTAATTTCTGCAGCCCGGTCGGGAGCGCGGCGCAGCGCCTGTTTTTTTATTACATTTTTATTAAAAAAAATTTTTTTTGTCATATATAGCTCCACCGAGCTCCCGCGATGCGAGCGCCCTCACGCGTCAGAGCGCGCTCCTCCTCTCCACTCTCCGCTACTCCACCCGCCACACCTGCTCCGGTTGCTAGGGGCGAGGATAAGCGCGCGCGCCCGCAGCTGTTGTTATGGGAGAGGGAGTGAGAGCGGAGAGATAACACCTGCCGCGGACAACGCCAACGCCGCACGACGCCGGATGCCTGAGATAGCCAGACTATGAAATGCATTCGCATTTAAAAGTTGATGAGGATGTTCGCATTCATCGTTTTTCACGAATTTTTACTAATCAAGAAGTTTGGTTGAACTGTGAAGAAATCTTCTTGTATCAATCTTTTTTCTTGGTGAATTTTAAATCGGACGAAGCGCGGGAACTGGTTGACTTGTGTTCACAGTGTAACAATATTCAGGTGTTGACATTGCGCGTGCCCGAGCGGCCACAGTAAGTTCGGTCTCCCGGGTGCACTCTGCTTCGAGCCGTTAGATGGCGCCGCGGCCAACGGACCCAGAGAAGCGGTGCTGGCGACTTAACCTGCCTGCCAAACGTTTTCGATCGTAGTGGTGTGAGTAACCCTCTAAGCGCGAATGAAATTTGTTATTTCAGAATAAAATAAGTGTACCAGGTTTAAGAATTCGCTTAGATGAAAATGCCTCGTGCAGGGTGTCTATTCAAGGCATTCACAATGCAAAGAAAAAACGAGAATAATACTAATAATTTCAACCCCCCCCTCCTCGAAGGGAATCGTGAGGAAATGCGAAGGCATTTCGCGCGCGCTTCACTCCTTTTATATATGGTGGTTGTGGTTCGAAGAAGAAAAAGGCGCCTAATTTCTGCAGCCCGGTCGGGAGCACGGCGCAGCGCCTTTTTTTGTGTTTTTTATTTTATTTTTTTAAATTTTTTTTTCATATATAGCTCCGCCGAGCTCCTGCGATGCGAGCGCCCTCACGCGTCAGAGCGCCCTCCTCCTCTCCACTCACTCTCTTTTTCTTAATTGTTGTCATATATAGCTCCGCCGAGCTCCCGCGATGCGAGCGCCCTCACGCGTCAGAGCGCGCTCCTCCTCTCCACTCAGAGCGGAGAGAAAACACCTGCCGCGGACAACGCCAACGCCGCACAACGCCGGATGCCTGACATAGCCCGACTTTGAAATGCATTCGCATTTAAAAGAAAATGTTAGCCTGTGTGTTATCCTTCCATCAAAATATCCCCCGGCCACGGTGGCGGTAATTTGGTGGGGGGCGAAATGCCAATAACACCCGTGTTCTTACATGTAAGTGCATGTTAAACAGCCCCGGGTGGTCAAAATCAGTCAGGAGCCCTCCACTACCGCGCTCCTCGTAATGAAATTGTGGTTTTAGAGCGTAAACCCTCGGCATATTAATATTCCTCTATTCGGATAATAATATCCCAATAGAGGGGTATTTGGGGTATTTTTAGAAGCGAAGCTTCTTTGGCTCTCACAATGTCCGTTGTCGCCGTCAACGTCGTAGCTTCCCGTCGGACCGAAACACAGGTGTTATATAGGTGCCCAGTTTTTTATTTCAATATTAAAAACTTACATTAAAAAGTGTCTGGAGAGTTTGTTTAAATCGTATACATATACCGTAAATACAGCGTTCATAGCGCGCATATGGTTTACAAATAGACCGTACTCTGTCTGTGCATCTGTCCGTCCATCCATCCGTCCGTCCGTCCGTCCATCCATCTGGTCGTCCGGGCGAGCGTCCGTCCATCTGTCCATCCGATCGTCCGTGCATCCGTCTGTCCTTCCGTGCATCTGTCCGTCCCTCCGTACATGCATCCGTCGGTCCGTGCGTTCGTGCATCTGTCCGCCCATCCGTCCGTCCATCTGTCCGTGCGATAGTCCGTGCATCTGTAAGTCCGTCCGTCCGGACATCTGCCAACCGTCCGTCTGAGCATCTGTCCGTCCGTGCGTGCGTCCGTCCATCCATGGACTGACGGACGGACGGACAGATGGATGGACGGACGGACAGATGGATGGACGGACGGACAGATGGATGGACGGACGGACGGATGCACCGAAGGACGGACAGATGGATTTCATAAACATTATATCGTTTATCATTTAGTCAACCGAGCTTCGCTCCATCATCAGCATTCACTACGTGGATCTGCAGCAATTGTATATATTATTAAATGCGAAGGATTTCTTGGCGAACTTCGGCGACATTGAGCGTCTCTAGCTATCTATCTATCTAGCCGCCTACGACTTTGTGCTCTCCTGGCCGTACCGTTAATGGGATTTATACCAAATTTGGTATGGCTTAACATGACTGTATGACGAACATAAATGGCTGGTCATGTCATGGAAATCATGATTAACTTGTCATGAAAAGTATGATTTACATGCCACGCTCATGGCGCGGTCGCGGCCGTTACGTTAGCTTGATATACACCAAATTTCGGATTGAGTAATGTGACTGTATGACGAACATAAATGACAGGTCGCAATATGCAAATAATGACGTGCATGTCATGAACAACATGATTTACATGCCACGCTCATGGCGCGCTCGCTGCCGTTTCGTTAGCTTGAGATACACCAAATTTGGTATTGAGTGACATGACCATATGGCGAACATAAATGACAAGTGATAATATGGAAATCATGGCATGTCATGAGCGACATGACTTGCATTCCACGCTCATGGCTCGCTCGCGGCCGTTTCATTAGCTTGATATACACCAAATTTGGTATCGAGTGACATGACTGTATGACGAACATAAATGACAAGTGGTAATAGGGAAATGATGATATGTCATGAGCGACATATATGAACTTGAACTGATGGCGCAAATGTTAGACAGGGACGAAGAAGACACGTAAGACATGGACAAGCGCGTAAGACACGGATTGTGTGCTTGTCCGTGTCTTATTCGTCCCTGTCTTTGCGCCATCAGTTCAAGTTCAGCTATGCACCAACTAGCCCGACAAGAAACGTTATTAAGACATATATGACTTGCATCCCACGCTCATGGTGCGCTTGCGGCCGTTTCGTTAGCTTGATATACACCAAATTTGGCATTGAGTGGCATGACTGTATAACGAACTTAAGTGGCAGTTAGTAACATGAAAATCTTGGCATGCATGTCATCTACAACGCCAGTTACATGCCACGCTCATGGTGCGCTTTCGTCCAGTTCGCTAGCTTGATATACACCAAAATTGGTATTGCGTGACGTGACTGTGAGACGAACATAAATGAGAGGTCCTAACATGTAAAACATGACATGCAAATTATGTAAAGCATGATTTGCTCCTTCCTGGCTGCTTCGCATTACATCGATTCCCACAGTGCGTGGGATCTGCCGGCTTTTTATATATTACTATATATTCGTATATTGTTAACATCGATGCGACAACATTGATGCGTCGCATCATATACCTGCGCACACACACACACACGCACGCACACACGCACGCACACAAACACGCGCACACACACACGTACGCGCGCATCGCTACTGTTTGTTGTTTCCTTACGCGCCTGTGGTTTCACACTCGCGCGTTTAACGATTAGAGATGATGAAAAAATTTGGGGGACCCTTAAGCTTCGTTTTAAAGAGTTGAACGCGATAGCGATATCCTGTCCCTATTGCGTACTTCAACCACTTAGTGCATACTTGCAATGCACCCACTACGTGGTGTTAAGGGAATACGCGCAGTGACGTGTGTGCCTTCTGTAATGGGTGGCCGGCTTTAGTCGTTATGATAGTCACATGTTCTCACGCCTGATCGCAATCTACGCTTGTACCACGCAATATTATTGGGATATTACATGTTATGTTGCTACGCCTATATACAGGATGCGTGTGTTTGTGAGGCATGAACGTTGTTTTCATTGCATTTCCAAGCAGAGAAAGTTCTTTTCACTGCATTTCCAAGTGCAGGTGTGGCTGTGTGGTAGAACACCTGCTTGCCACGCAGACGACCCGGGTTCGATCCTCACTCGGACCCGAACATTTTTATTATTTATTTTATTTTCATCTTTCTCAATTTTTCGGTCACGGACAAGATGATAATTTTTCGCTCACAACCAACGACGCCGACGCCGACACCGACACTGACGCCGACGCCGCAATTTCTGCGAAACGAGCTCTTTAACGCTTTCGCGTTAAAACGTACACGAACAAATAAAGCCTGGCTTCAAAACAGCGCGGCCGCACATGCCAGCAAAAAGAAACAGAATCAGCAAATCGCGCCTTTTTTGCCGAGACGAATGACCCCGCTTTTCATAGAGCCATCTAGGAAGGCTCCGACTAAGCTGCAAGAAAACTGATAGCGGCCCGAACATAATCTGGACACGCTGGGACTGCGCTTTTCAACGCGTTGCAGGGAGAGTGTCAGCACCTGTCTATATACGTACACCGTACTTGAGTTCCGAGCGCTTGTTCCGCTCACCCTTGTCACTCGTTCCGCGATATAACAAGTTGGATCGCGCTCGGTTATCTCGCTCTGCAGGAAAGATAAGACGTTTGCTGTGAGTGTAGCGAACGGAAGCCACCGTGAGCCACGTCGAGCATGTCAACGCATTCGACGGAGATGGCTAAATCAGAAATCGCATGTCTTGCGCGGCTCTGTGGTGTCTTAATCCGGGGATTTCCAGTTCCGCGAAGGTTTTTTGGGTTTTCTAGTGACAACGGGTGAGCAGAAGTATTTGGATCTATCAGTTGAGGAGGTAGTCACTTTGCATGAATAGGTGGGTAAACTCAGATCTCTGCAAGCCTGACTGGACTGACATTAGCGCAGTGTTGCTAGACTAATTCGTCATGACGACAGGTTACCTGTTGCCTGCGAAATGCATTTAATCAAGGGCTTGAATGCGTGTTGGTTCGGCTACACCGTTTGTTCATCTTCTACTTTTGGCATGTTGGTCAAACGTTGTAAAACTAATTTAGGCTCTTTCCTGTTCATGGAAATTCATGTAGCCAGTTTGACACTTTGTTCGCCGTTACTTCTTTACTGTCACTGAAACGAAATAAATGCCCCCCACCTCCCCGAAGGGGAAATCGTGAGGAAATGCGAATGCATTTCGCGCGCGCTTCACTCCATTTAAATGTGGTGGTTGTGGTTCGAAGAAGGAAAAGGCGCCTAATTTCTGCAGCCCGGTCGGGAGCACGGCGCAGCGCCTGTTTTTTTTTTGCTTTTTTTTCTGTTTTATTTTATTTTTTTTATTTTTTTTTTATTCTTTTAAAATTTTTTTTGTTCTGTTTTTTTTTTCATATATAGCTCCGCCGAGCTCCCGCGATGCGAGCGCCCTCACGCACCATAGCGCGCTTCTCCTCTCCACTCACTCTAACACCTGCCGAGGCCGCCGCGGACAACGCCAACGCCGGATGCCTGACATAGCCCGACTAATAAATGCATTCGCATTTAAAATTGAAGGAGACTGTAAATTCCAAAGTTTGTTCGGCGAAAGCCTCTGCCCATTGAGACGGGGTCGGTCAGAGTGGAAAGCGATGTGCGGGTCTCCCTACTTGCATGAGTGGGCGGATTGTGGCCGGGCACGTGGCAAGAATTTCTCTTCGCCACCTTTCAAATTTCTCTTCGACACTTCTCAAATTTCTTTTCGATAATTTTCAGATGATAACGCAAGGTAGCTGCGAAAAGTAATGGGCTGCACGTTGCGCTGAATGTTACCCTTGTTATCCGGTATTCTTTGATAGGTGGTGGCATTTCGCCTTGCTTTGGTGTAATCTGGTACCACAGAAAGCGGAGGGCGTCGCGATCCTTCTCAGCGAGCTCAATTTTGAGAAAAGTATTTTCTATATCAGACATTATGGCCACATTGTGCACTCGAAAGAGGGACAATGTCTAAATGTTAGACAATGGGAACATTATAATTCTCTGAATTATAATGTTCTTCATTTATGTCCTTCATTATAATGGCCTTCATTTAGCAGCTCATTGCAAGAAGTGAGGCTGCGCACCAGTGTTGCGGAGTTGCCACTCCGGACCTACGGCGGCGGCGCCCCAGCCGCCTGCTGTCTCACCATCCTTCACTTTTTGTTTTTCCTTCTGTCCTCGTCGGCGACTCCTACGCATATTCGAAAAGGCGCTTCTCTAAGTTGTATACCTGAGATTGCATACCTGCGGACAGGCGAAAGCGGAAAGTTATCCTCACCCCATCCATGCTTGGGAGGCGCGCTTGACAAGCGTGAGTGCTGACGAGCAGTGCGGGCCAGTGTTCCGTGTTCGATGCAAAGGCACAAGGTGCCCAGGCGGTGCACTGTTCCAACTAATACCAGCAGATCTAGAGGGTTCTGTTCCCCAATAACCAAATCTTAGTTTTCTCCATATTCACGATCGCTCCAGACACATGGCAAAACTGCTTAGTCTTCCTGAACACTAATTTTGTCAGCGTAAAGATACGCGATGTCATCATTTTAGCATTAACATATTTAAGACTAAACAATATTAACACATCGCCACTCGTTCAAACATGCTGACCATGCAAATACTATAGCGGGAGGACTGCCACCATGGCAATTAATAGGGTGGTTGTACTTCACGAGATATGTCACCAAGCTACACTATCCCTCGACCATGGTAACGTGTTTTGCGTAATTTAGCAGTTCTTAATGCATCTGACGGCATCAGCTTTATGGCGCGTTCAGTCGTAACTCGAGAAAACTATCAAGATGCATTTCTTACATTGAGGAATTGCAGGAATGGAATTGAACTCCCATTCCGGGGAGTGGGAATGGGCTAAGTTTTTTCATTCCGAGGAATTGAAAGGAATGGAACTGCGGCAAGTTCTGATTCCCTGGAATGGAATTCGAATGGAATGCAGGCGCCCATTCTGTAACACTGCTGCGCACATACACAAGGAATCTGAGTCTTGCGTCAGTGTTGCATCTGTTGCTTTACATGAAAAAGAGCTAAGTTTTCTTGTTCTTGTATGACGGGCGTGCTATGATTGAGTGGCATGGGTTTTTGTTGATATGGGTCCCTCTTGCCTTTTTTTTCTCTTCCCCCCTTTGCCATCTCTTGCTTTCCTGTCTTTTATATTGCCTTGTTCTTGCACTAAAGCTCCAGTTAATAGTCTGCGCCTGTTTTGTGCTTTTCTCTCCTTTTGTTTTCCCGTCCGTTTTTTGCGCTGTTACATAATGGAGTTTCAGAGTGCTGCAAGGTACTTCTGAGATAGAGTATACCTGGGCTTTCCGTACATTGCGTCTGGTACGCTGTGGGCCGACGCCAGTAAGTTGCGCCGTCGCCTGCCTCTTCTTTGTTCACCTTGACTAACTTCTATAGCTCTTCCTGTGTTGGTTTGTGCATTTGCCCCTGTCGTGCGTAAACTGGTGCCTGGTGCGCTTGTCTGGACTTGTGAAATCAAAACGAGAACCCAACGGCATCAACAAAACACAAACTTCATTACTTGCAACTTGACAATAGGAAACACGTACACTCACAGCAGCGAGTCATCTCACTGCGTTAAAGGGGATGCTAACTAACTAGAGTCAAAATGGCGGGTGAATCAGAAAAGATTATTGTCTGGCAGTGGAATTGCGCCAGCTTTCATAGGCGTAAGGCTGCGTTACAGCAGTTTGTCAAAGCACAAATGATTAGGCCACATGTCATGCTCCTGCAGGGGGAAACCCTCTGCGAAGTGGCAACTTTCTCAGGTTACCGCGTGGTTGCAATGAAAGGTGAGCATGGCAGGAGCATCGCCGCAATGATTAGAAAGGCTATCTCCTTTCAGGAACATGAGATTAGAATTAGTAATGCAGACTCTAGAATGAGTCTAGAGGCGCAGCTTGTCGAGGTTATCCCCAATGGGAAAATTAGACAGAATTTATTCATTCTCAATATTTATAGTCCTCCATCGTCTCAGAGGCAGTGCTTTCACGCCCTCATAAACAGGGCAGCAACTATTGCTGGTAATAAGCCCCTGCTAGTGGTTGGAGATTTCAACGCTCCACACACGGCCTGGGGGTATACTAGACAAACAGGGAAAGGGGCTAACCTAGTCAAAGCGGCTGCAGATTTCGCACTCACCTTAGTGTCGGATCCGCGATTTCCCACGAGGATTGGCAATTAGGTCTCGAAAGACACGACGCCAGACCTTAGCTTCGTCAGAAATGCGGAGACAACTTGGGCTAATATACAGGAAAATTTAGGAAGCGACCACTACATAGTAGCGCTCTCGGTCAAAATCAGTACCGCACCGTCTAGAATTTACAAATATGTAGATTGGGATCTATTCAGGAAAATACGAGATGATGATGAGGTAGAGTACGAAACGTTGAGTCAACTGTTTGTGCAAATCCGAAAAGATGTAGAGAAGGCCACCAAAGAAATCCCCACGATGCTAGAGGTTCCCGGTATGGATGCACATCTGGCACACCTCCTGGAGGCCAAACAGTCCGTGTTGAAAAGATGGAAAACGCAGAGGCTAAACCGGAGGCTCAGGAAGAAGGTCGCCGAACTTAACCGGAGCATAGAGGAGTACTGTGGAGAGCTTAACAGACAGCAATGGAGGGACGCTTGCTCGGCAGCGGATGGGAGAATGCGCACGGGAGGAAAGTGGACCCTACTAAAACACTTGCTTGATGACGGTCAAACCAAAGGCAACCAGAGATTAGCTATTGATAGACTAATTCACAATCAGAAGGAAGAGGGTCAGACCGAAGCGTCCCTTTTCCAAGAACTGGCCTCTAAATACCTCCCGGTTGGCCCAAGCGGACACAGTACTCCTCAATACGAAGGTGCGACCGCCCCGGATCTCGATGCCCCTTTCTCGGAGGCGGAGGTTAGGGAAGTCCTACACAGCTTGAATAGCAGATCAGCTCCGGGACCGGACGGCATAACGAACCGGCTCTTGAGGAACCTGGATGATAAGGCTATCAACGCTATCGTTAGAGAAATAAACAGAGTTTGGGAAGAGGGCTTAGTCCCGGAATCGTGGAAGCAAGCGACAGTAATTCTCATTCCAAAATCCGGAAAATCACCTAGCCTAGATAATCTCCGCCCTATTTCACTCACCTCATGCTTAAGTAAAGTGGCCGAACACGCTATACATAACAGAATCTCTAGGCACATAGAGCGTGAGGAGTTGTTTCCGTACAACATGGTTGGATTTAGGCCTTCACTCTCCGCTCAAGATGTAATGCTCCTGCTCAAGACCCAGGTTATAGACAATATAAGCAGGGACGTGAGGGGTATATTGGCCTTAGATTTGTCCAAGGCATTCGATACGGTGGCGCACGACTTTATTCTCAAGGAAATCTCGGAGCTGAACCTGGGTGGTCGATTCTTTACCTTTGTGGAATCCTTCCTCAGGAGCAGCACGGCGGCTATTAGAATAGGACAATCGAAATCTGAAACATTTAAGCTCGGACGTAGAGGTACACCTCAGGGCGCGGTAATATCTCCCCTCTTGTTCAACATTGCGATGCACAGGCTTTCCAAGAGATTATCTGTGGTACCAAACGTGGAACACGCGATCTACGCGGATGATATCACCATTTGGTGCCCGGGAGGTTCGGAAGCAGCCGTCGAGCAGGCGCTGCAGGAAGCCCTTGACGTTACTGAGTCATTCCTTGAAGGGACAGGACTTCAGCTTTCCCCCAAAAAATCGGAACTGTTGCTGTACAGGCCGTCGAGGCAGGGGGGTTAGGGGGTTAACACCTTTAGACCAGATTCCTATTAATGTCTATACGAGGGATGGTCAGAAGATCCCCAGAGTCGACTCCATCAGAATCCTTCGGCTGCTGCTTGACTCCAGGGGCTGTAATGCCAAGACCATCGCTCATCTGACGTCCAAAACTGAAACATTCTTAGACTAATCATGAGAGTCTCTAATAAGAAAGGAGGTATTGGTGAGGACAACCTGCTCAGGGCGCATCACGCATTCCTAATGAGTCATGTTAATTATGTTGTTTCGGCCCTACACTGGACAAAAACGGAGAGGGACAAACTCGACACCCTGATGCGGAAAAGCATCAAGAAAGTCTTGGGCATCCCGATCACAACAAGCACGGAGAAACTCCTGCAGCTTGGGGTGCACAACACTACTCTTGAGCTGATTGAAGCACAAAGGTCTGCACAGGTTGTGAGGCTTTCGGGCTCTAGGGCCGGCCGACGTCTTCTAGAGGCAGCGGGT
Organism: Rhipicephalus appendiculatus; assembly: GCA_030522465.1. Taxonomy (NCBI): domain Eukaryota; kingdom Metazoa; phylum Arthropoda; class Arachnida; order Ixodida; family Ixodidae; genus Rhipicephalus; species Rhipicephalus appendiculatus. The sequence goes on from JALIZH010025564.1 coordinate 62,889, forward strand.
CTTCCACCTAGCTTCAGCAAGGGGGGAGGTGGTTCAACTTGACGTTAAGGTCAGAGGCACCTACGTCGTTGATCCATTTCCTAGAAAGGTACATCCGCAGCACAATAAGGGAAGGCGAGTAGCGCGAGCTAAGGCGTTTTTAAGGAAGACGACAGGTACTGAATCTTTTGTGGATGCTGCCCAGTATGGATGCACGGGTAAATTCACTGTTTCTGCAGTTAGCGACAGCGACGAACTTCTCTCCGCAGCTTCGGTAAGAACTAGCATGGTCGACGTGGCTGAACAGGTTGCCGTCGCAATCGCAATGCTAGATCCCCCAACGAACGACTATCTACACGGACTCCCGAGCGGCGGTCAGGGCCTTCGCCTCGGGCCTCGTAGCTAAAGAAGCGGCAGCAATTCTGCAAAAGAAGTCAGTAGCCGAAACTGTGCATCACATTACTTGGTTCCCAGCCCACATGGGAGATCACGTGCTGCCGGGTCGCCTGAACCCCAATGAGATAGCCCACCGCCGAGCGCGAGAACTCACGCACCGCGACGGAGGTGGGACCTCTACGGGTTCGGAGACTATTGGGCACAGTGACCCTCTCCTTACGTTTCATGAAATCACGGCTCATTACAGAGGGGAGCGGCGAAGTTTTCCATCTCCCCAACCAAAACTGAGTAGAGCACAATCTTGTACGCTCAGGATGCTTCATACGTGTTCGTACCCGTCGAGGGGGTTTCCTTAGCAGGCTCCACGCAGAGATAGATCCTCATTGCCCGCATTGCGGGGAAGATTTCTGTACTTTAGCCCACATGCTCTGGCAGTGCCCTGTGTTACAGGACTTCAACAAAAACGAGGACTGGGAGAAAGCCATCACGAGCTCAAAATTGGAAGACCAGTCTAAGGCTGTCCAGAGGGCCCGTGAGAGAGCGGAGAGGCATGGCCTCCCGGCTCCAACATGGGATTAGCCGACAGCAAGCCAGGGGTCCTCTGTAGGACTGCACTGGCTGGCTCCTCAGGACCTTAATAAAGTTCCTTGTCTGTCTGTCTGTCTAGCACCTTAACTCTGCTGTTACTTGCTTTCAGTACGTTTCAGTGCTTAGAGTTCCGGCGTCGATCCGGTCTGTCGGTAGTCCCTCGTAGTTCATTGAGCATGATGAAACACCACTCAGTAGCCGACCTCAGCGGCACAAACGCTGAACCACTTCAGCCGCCAGACCAGGGCAGGCGGTAGTCCGTGAACAGCTGCACACCGGCGAGGTGCTCGAGTGCGAGGTTACAACGCCTTCATATTCGGGAGCGACCCAGCGAGATGTTGCGGAGCTGCACGCCTCTCGAACGCTGCGTGCCGGCCCCCACGTTCTCCTCTGCGCGCGCCCCTTCTAGAATATACCGTCGCCCCTCACTCTCTTTTCTTTTTTTTTTTAAAGACGATAGTCTTTCTTGGGATACCTAAACGGAGAAATTTTGGTCTGTCTGTCTGTCCGTCTGTTTGTCTGTTTGTCGGCACGTCACACGATTGAGCTAGTTGGCCAAACTTTAACCCCCTGCCCTTACGACCTCCAATCATGACCAAGAAGCATGTGTTCATACGGGTGAGCGTGGGCAATTAAAAATCAAATATTACGCATACCTGAGGCACAACATCAATACCTTAGTACTATTCACAGTGTTCCTTTAAAACAAAATCTATAGATACGTAATTATAAAGATCCTAGTGTTTATTACGCGGCGCTGCTGTGTACAAAACAAGTCTCCGCCCAGTGATTTAACTTCGACGCTGTGGCTGGCTGTGGTGCTGCCACCTGGCAGCAGCATTGTTCAACACAAGCCGATGTTCCCCGGTAGCGCTGTAGATGGCGTCCTCTTCTGTTTTATCAATGCCAGCCAGATGCGGCTGATTCATCGTAGAAGAGCGCTGTCTCAGGCAAGGCAAAACATATATGGCCGCTTGATGAAATACGACCCACTCTACAAGACATGATCAGAGAACGCAAAGAAAAGACCGACGACCAAATTTCAGCGGATAAACGCCGGCGTCCGTCTAAGCGCGCCCGGAAAACGTCCGAAAAACGAGCCCAGCGGCTAGCCCGGCTATTAAATTGTGGTACTCATGCCGCTCATGCAGTGCAGTCGGCACAAGACTATCGTCTTTCGACGACATTTGCAGCGAAGCACGCAGATACGCGGCCATTTTTTTTTTACAGGAAAGTTTTTTAATGCCGGAGTTCACCAAGACCATCATGACGTATTCTCGTCACTGAAAATACGTCGGGAAAATGCACGAAATAATATGACAAAGAAAAATTACCCAATCTCCCGCTAAAGGGAACCATGTGTAGATGTGAAGCAGCGGGCGCTCACGCTTACACTGGCGGCGGCGTTGACGCTGGCGCTCATCGCAGCGTTGCGCAGGAGAGAAAACTGGGGAGGCGCAAAGCAGGTAGTGATGGAGCAGTTTTTCCTACTAGAACATGCCAATCGCTGCAAATGGGCAATGAGAGACAGAAGACTCCGACTGGACACAGAGACCCGCACTCCGCTTTTAGTTAACGCGCACGCTGCGAATTTTTATTGTTCAACAACGCACAGGAGAAATCTCCCACCGGCACCACATTGGAGGTCAAGATCCATTGCTATATATACAGGATGGCCAGTGAACGGTTGTGCAGCGCGAGCAGTCGGTTTTTCAACCAAGAAACTCGCTAGCAGACGCTGCCTGCGTCGGCGTCGCGAGGCGAGAGAGGGAGGAGCGTAGGAGAGGAGAGAGAGGGGGTGACACGCATGCGCAGTGGGAGTGTGAACGCCGTGGGCAGGGATGCGTAGAGGAGAGAGGGGGGGAGCGTAGGAGAGGAGAGAGAGGGGGGAACGCGCATGCGCAGGGGGAGTTAGACGCCGCGGGCAGGGATGGAGAGAGGGGGGGGAGTGTAAGAGGGGGAGAGAGGAAGGGAGGCGCATGCGCAGTGTGGGTGTGGTTGCCGCGGGGAGGGATGCCTAGAGGAGAGAGAGGGGGGAGAGGAGGTTTTTTATTTTTATTTTTTCTTTAACTGTTCGCGCATGCGCAGTAAGGGTGGGCACGCGGCACACCACCACCACCACCACCACCACCACCGGATTAAGCTTCGCCATAAGATGCTTCACATCTAAAATTGGCCGCGTATCTGCGTGCTTCGCTGCAAATGTCGTCGAAAGACGATAGTCTTGTGCCGACTGCACTGCATGAGCGGCATGAGTACCACAATTTAATAGCTGGGCTAGCCGCTGGGCTCGTTTTTCGGACGTTTTCCGGGCGCGCTTAGACGGACGCCGGCGTTTCTCCGCTGAAATTTGGTCGTCGGTCTTTTCTCTGCGTTCTCTGATCATGTCTTGTAGAGTGGGTCGTATTTCATCAAGCGGCCATATATGTTTTGCCTTGCCTGAGACAGCGCTCTTCTACGATGAATCAGCCGCATCTGGCTGGCATTGATAAAACAGAAGAGGACGCCATCTACAGCGCTACCGGGGAACATCGGCTTGTGTTGAACAATGCTGCTGCCAGGTGGCAGCACCACAGCCAGCCACAGCGTCGAAGTTAAATCACTGGGCGGAGACTTGTTTTGTACACAGCAGCGCCGCGTAATAAACACTAGGATCTTTATAATTACGTATCTATAGATTTTGTTTAAAGGAACACTGTGAATAGTACTAAGGTATTGATGTTGTGCCTCAGGTATGCGTAATATTTGATTTTTAATTGCCCACGCTCACCCGTATGAACACATGCTCCTTGGTCAAGATTGGAGGTCGTAAGGCAAAGGGTTAAAGTTTGGCCAGCTAGCTGAATCGTGTGACGTGCCGACAAACAGAGAAACAGACAGACGGACGGACAGACAGACAGACCAAAATTTCTCCGTTTAGGTATCCCAAGAAAGACTATCGTCTTTAAAAAAAAACTTGAGAACTTTCTCTTGACGGGAGTCGAATGCATGACCTCTCGATCCGTGACAATAAAGCGGGCGCTTAACCCATTGCGCAGCCTTCGATAGCATGAAGGAAGATGCACAAATGCGCATTTTATCTCTAACGCTTTCCTCTCGCAATGTTCTTCACTCGCGGAGCAAGTTTCGCCGTCTGGAAGCGGTGGAGTGAAGCAAAACGTAGCCTCCACGATTACCTGTCACAACGCGCAGTAGCTACATCCGTTCCATTGGTGCGTTTCCAAAAGGAGAAGAGTAATTCTGTCACCGCCTTAACATCCTGGAAGATGGCGGCTTCAACACAAGCTTCGCTTGTAGCGTCCATCAATATTTAAAGATAGCTCTTCGATGTTTGCCTGCTTTTCACACCGCGTTGCCCGCTCGTCCTGTGAGAAACCTACACGACCCGTGCGGCGTTTCCTTTCGCGTTTCAAGCCCGGCCGGAGTGTGTTATTATAAATACGAAGCATTTCTTAGCTAACCAAAGGCACTTTCAACATATCTATCTATCTATCTATCTATCTATCTATCTATCTATCTATCTATCTATCGGTCACAATGTTGGTAAAGGCCCGGCCCGTTTTGTATGAGTCCGCGGAACGGAAAAAGAACGCAAGACAAAGGTGTGACAAAAACACACACTTCATTTACCACACAAACATATATAAATAAACACACAGAGGAACACTAAGTATATCTTATCTCCTAGATGGCTAAGTCCTCACGAGTCTGTGAAACGGTGTGTCTCTCGCAATGCATCTCTCGTCAGTTACCGCCTATATGGAAGCGCTGGTCGCTTACTCTTGGCAATGTCCCTAGGCCGTCGCTCGTTGCAAAGTGCCGACGAGGCGAGTCATGCTGCTCGGCCGTCGTCCGACTTCGGCAGCACGCGCCACTAGTCGGCAGACACTCCTAGTCCACCCCACTCCACTCTGGGCCGTGCGTCGCTGACGGGGCAAGACAAGCGGCCGCAAGCCCGGGCTCGTTGAAGGTCGGCGGCGTACGCGCTGACCAGTCCCGGCAGCTTACTGCACCGCTGGCCTGCTGAACTACCGGAGCATGGAGACAGCTGCACGCCGAGACAAAAGCTCAGGCGGGCCTCCAAGCCCTGCAGCACTGGGGAAGACCCAGATTGCCCGGTCTTCGGCCGTCTTCTCCGCCGTCCTGGCCACACCGTTCTCTTCTGCGCGCGCCCGCCTTCCAAGATGGCATCTCCCGCGCGCCTCTCTCTTCTTTTTCCTCTTCTAATTCAATTCCTTGTTCCCGTTTCATCCATTTCCTTTCTCTTCTTCGTCTTCTTTCTTTACACTTGTCATCCCTGACACTATCTATCTATCGATGTGCCTAACCACCTACGTCTGGGTGCTCTTATGATCGCCTCCTCAACTTGGTGTGGCTCAAAATTGGTTTGGAGTGTAAGATGGATTGAGGAATATGACTGTCTGGTCATTACATAAAAAAACATGATTCATCCCTCCGTCTTAGGAATCGGTATAACACGAAAGTGAAACCTGCACTTACAGAAGTAGTTGAATGTTTTCTGTACATTGATATAAGAGAGCTTACACATTGTCTATTGGTGCTTAACAGTCGACTGTGACCACTAACGTCTATTGGTGTTTGACAGTCGAGTGTGACGACTAACATCCATAATCAACGAGTAAACAAACCCTTGTGGACATAGATGCTTGTGGTAGTTGTACGGTGAGAGCCTAATCAGAGAAAGCGGTGTGACACCCAGAAGAGCGTCACTGAGTGGACGCTGAACTTGGGCTAACGTCACCTACTCGCGGCATGTTAGAGTTAGTGAACACCACTGCCGGACCAGAGGGAAAGGCAACGCGCGTCGTGTTGACGTGGTTGGCCGGCTGCGATTTTTCGTGGGGCGAGCGTAAGTTGGGAACGCTGAGTTACGGCCACGCGAAGCATTCGCGCGTCACAGAGCTTTTTTCGGTAGGGGTGGATGCTATGAGCGAGGCCGGCGCTGGGGGGTAACGTCGCCACCTGGCAGCGTGTTAATGAGTCGACAAAACTGCACTTTTCTTATTCGAAACGCGCCAAACGGGACGGACAGGTACAAACGACGCTTTGAAGGGACTAATCGTAGATTTCACGGTCATAATGCAGTACTTCACTTAGGCAAGAGAACTGTGAGAGGACAGTGGTAGATATAAAAGGTGCTCTTGTACAGCCTACAGAGTATATGGAGAAGAAGTGTTGGCATTGATAGATGATCTTGTCAAAATGAAAGTTTTGTAATCTCAGCCTCACGCCGGAAGCGCTGCGGTGGAAAAGTGTGTCCATGTCTGGCAATAAAGAAAAAAAAGTGACCGTGGCGCAGTGGATAGCGTGCCCGGCATCGCTTATCGCGGACCAAGAGGTCACAAGTTCGACTCTCGCATGACCAGGATTTGGGGACATTTGCACGTAGCGCCATCTCTCGTCGGTGACAGCGGCGGCCTGCCGTAACTGAATGGGAAGTAGGCGAAAAAAATAATATCTCACGAAAAAAGCTAGTTATCAAAAACGACTCCCGATTCTACAAAGCAGAGACTTAATTAAACATTCTGTCAAAATTACAGTGTCGCACTACAAACTGCGTGGCTTCCCAGAGTGTTTAATATTTAACAATGGGACCCATGTATTTCCAATGGGGGGTGTTCAATTGTCTTGGGAAGCCACAGGTTTTGTTGTGCGATACTGAAATTTCGCCACAGTGTTCCAGTAGGTCTCTGCTGTATAGATCCCGGAGTCGTTTTTTGATAACTGGCTTATTTCAAAAGATATGATTTTTTTTCGCCCATTTCCCCTTGAATTATGGTAGGATGCGGTTGCTGCTGCCGAGATATGGCGCCACGTACGAATGTCTCCAAATCCTGGGAATGTTGACGCAAGTTTTATTCTTTGTCTCCTGATCATGTGAATTTTTAGACATTTCCATGACCGAAGTGCGTCACTGAAGTCTTGGTAGACCGCGGCATAAAACACTTTCGTGGTGAAAATTCCGCCGATCCCACGTACTGTGTGAATGAATGATGTGCGAAGCATTCATCAAGAAGTTTTCTATGTGGCGATTAGAGGTGGAGCGACGTTAAGTGCAGTAGTTCTCCGCAAATCATGGGCTTACCAGGAACGTCTGCTACACTGGCGTCTACTGGTGACTACATTCGGCAACTAATGTTCATACATAACGTCAGCGCTCACGTTAGAGCGCACACGTCAGTATTACAGAAACGAAGAGTGTGTTACGGTGTTACGATGTGAATATCACACGTAACTTTCGTTAGCATATTCCCCCGGGATCGAGCAACTCTTGAACATAGCTTGCTGAATCATAGGAATACAGTTGTAATGTTTATTAATAAGTCTGCTATAAGAGTTGAGACAACATTGGAACGGCAATTGACGTTAACTCGGCATCACGTCAACCTGGCGTGACGTCTGTGTCATACAATGAAACAATGAAAAAACACAGACTTTCTGTCCTCGTCTCACTATACACAATATAATGCACAATGTTATGCATGCTCAAACAGCATGTGGTAGTGTGCTGGGTGCCAGGGCACCGCGAGATCCAAGGAAACGTGTTGGCGCACCAGCTAGCTACGTCCGCCCACGAAAGCACTGCAAATACATCCATAGGAGTCTCTGCACTTGACCTGAAACCTTTTCTTAAACGAAACTCAGGGATTATTGGCAGTGGCTATGGGACAGAAAAACACACAAAAAATTACAGCATCTCCCGCTAAAGGGGACCATGAGGCGATGCGAAGCAGGGTTTGCTTGCCGACGCTGCCGTTTCCCGCTGACGTTGCCGTTTGCGCTGGGCTTCCCTAGACCGGAGCTCGGGGACCACTTGCCGACGTTTACGTTGTGCTTCGGCGCGTCGAGTCTTCCGCTGCTCCACCCGCTGCTCCGTGATCTCGGCAGGCGTTAAGGTATTACTGCAACTGGCGCCGACGTTGACGTTGGAATTCATGACACCGGGGCAGCCGGCTCAGTGACTGAGCGTGTGCACGGCCTAACGCGAGCCTTTTATCTAAACGAGGAGGGGGGAATGTGGGGAGAGGGAGGTTGGCTACAGCGCAGCCACAGATGTTAGCTGGTGTGCGGAGAGGAGCTGTGTGGAAAGGGTTTGCGCATCCGCAGTAAGGGTGGTCACTCCGCACACCACAGGATTGAACTCCCGCCATAAGCTGCTTCGCATCTAATAAACTCCATATCACAAAGCCACATCGAGGTCGTTATCGAGGTCACGCCACAAAGAAGTTACGCTTACAAGGCTAAGAACAGGACACACACACAGTACACACTCATACCTTTTGTCCGGTTGTGATCCACCTTTGTGTGATAAGTGTGGTGAACCACTCACTGTCATTCACATTCTCATTCAATGCAGTGGATTATATGCTATAAGAAAAAAGCACTTCCCATCACAATACCGAGAGCATATACCACTTGAGCCATCGATGTTCATAAGCAAGAAACCAGTTCTTAAATATCAGTCACTGTCGGTGTTTCTGAAAGAAGTTCGTAACTTTCACGTCATATACCCGGGCAAACCGTAGCACGACCTCTGGAAAGAGGTTTTTTGCTGCGGTAGCTACATTATAGAAAGCATTGGCCTGCCTGTCATTGGGCTCAAAGGCCTTGAGGAGGCATTCGTGTTATTTCCCATCTCTCGCTTGTAGATACCATACTCACTTGTAGTTCATTTAACACCCATAGACCCCATCACGTATCACTACCATAATTTTATATTCTTTACAGAGCTTTTACTCTTCTAAATAGCACGTGATTTTAGGCCTCTATGCAGCCACAATACACCGTCATTGCAACCATCCGTCATCGCCAACGCCACCCCAAATGACATGGCACTCTATGACCACTCATGGCCCTTGCGCCACAAAACCCCCCCTAAACATCACGCCAGCTCTCTAAACTTTTCTGGAAAAAAAAACCAACGCAGGTGTATTGTGCGTGCAACGTCAATTGTGGTTCAAGTGCTGGTTATCTGATTTTATGACAATGTAACATTGCCATGTACCCGTATAATACAAGTGTCAGTCGGGTTGACGTTAATTGTGCTTCCAGCGTTGGCTCCGCTTTAATAGCAGTCTAATAAACATTACATTTGTAGTCTAATGATTCAGCAAGCTATATTCAAGCGTTGGTTGACCCTGGGTGATTACATTAACTAAATTTATGTGTGATATTGAGATCATCGCACCGTGAAGGGCACTTCATTTCGATAATGCTATCGTCTGTGTTCTAACGTGAGTCAGCCCATACCTTATACCATAACTTACGCTTTTAGCGCGAGTGTAATCGAGGAGTCTGCCAAGCCGACGACGTGACCAAGACTGCTACACTAACAAAAACAATTCGACGCTCCTCGTAACGCTTGGCTCAAAGCCAAAAAATGCACTATATTGCCACGCGCGTTTCTTATTTTCACTTTTGTTGTAATCTTTGCAGTAATTGTAGATCGTTTTGGTAAGATTGGGCGCAAGACGCGAACACTCGAGCTTATTCAAGAGTTTGCACGACAACCAGTGATAACGCTGGATTATTCGATGACACATGTATAAATGCCGACGCGCTTCACCCCTTGTCGGGTGATCGACGGCCGACGCTGTGTTCGCTGCTATCAGTGCAAGTGTGTATTGCTTTAATCTGACTTTCCGTTTCCCGGGGTGCTATGCAGGATGGCCCGAGCTTCTCGGGCACACGAGTTTGCTCCGAGCTCGCACTGCGGCGGTCATGGCACAAAGACAGAGCGTTGCGCGTGATAGCAGCATTGACAAAAACGGCTACATGAACGAGCGTGGCGTCAAAAACGCATGTGGGACATCTACGGCGGTAATCAAAGAAACACCGCGTGCGAACACGTCAACGCCGCCACTCAGTCCACATTTCAACAGTGCATCGACGTCAGCGTGATTGTCGCGCTATCTTTTTGCCAACTCAGCATTGCGCCTCCCACAGGCGTGTTCGTGGGCGTTCTTCCACTTTCGGGCATGTTCTTTCGTTCCACCCGCAGCATGGAAATTTCCACTCTCGAAGGCAACAAGGGTGCACACGCTACACTCTCGTGTAGCTCGTTTCGCTTCTATCAAATATTGCGGATAAATATACGGACAGGTTGTCACCAGGGGTGCTCGCATCATTGCGGCAATGCGGCTGTGAGTGGTACGTAGTGAGCGCGGTGAAATTGAATGCGAAACATCGCAGCCACGTGATGATATAACTTTTATTTCTTCGTGCGTGTGTGCACAGTCTGCGCGATAAAGCTGATAGATGAATCATGCCGCTCGCTGGCGTTGCGGTGTGAGCACTGCTCCTTGGAAAGCGCAATCGCAGTGGGTGGACCCGATCTTCGCCGCGGGCGTCTGTCAATCAAACTTATTGACGCGTGAACTCGGGTACAAACTCGTTGATTCTGAGAAGGCCCCAGTTCAACTCGTGACTGTCATGGTGTCGGTGTGACTGTCAAAGGTTTCATGCGGTGGACACTAAGCAGCAGCTTCTTTGCATATAAAATAATTTGGTCAGCCTTTACTACTTGTGCAAGGCTGGAGCCATAGAGGAGCTTGTGAACACCTAGCTTCTTCCAGCTTTTTAAGTCGGTCGTCTACTCAGTCTGCTCGGTATACGCTTCGAAGTAAAGAACGCATCAGCTCCGTCTTAATTTTGATTATACTAATTAGGCAGGACTTAAACCAAAATATTGAACAATTTTGCCTTGACGGGTAAGGCTTTAATTAAAACGACAATAATTACCTCGGGTGCAATTAGCATGATCTTGATTAGTATGCAACTAATTAACATAAACCTAATTCGCATGATCTTGATTAGCGTCATATTATTACCGTCTAATTAGGATGACTTTATTTAGCGCACTTATAATGAACGTCGCGTTAATTAGCCTGGTATTAGTCACCGCGGTCATAGATTTACATGGCTTCATTAGCATGGTCTCAGTAAGGTATGGCTTCATTAGCTCGATCTTAGCACGCCTTGGCTTAATCAGCTTGTTCACAGCATCTTTTGACTTATTTAGCTAGGTGTACCGGCCAGCCACTTAGCTAATCAGCCGGGCGCACGTCCTCGGGCAGCGAGCACACCATGAAGGGATGAAGAGGGCGCGCGCCAGTCGAGCAACGCGCAAGAATGTGCAGGCTGACCATTATGATTGTACACGTGGCCTCGGGTTTAGCTACGGTCGCGATATTGTAAGGTGCTCGGCCGGAACTAATCTCAGAGGCCACCGTGCTAATTATTCTAAAGGATACTTAGTACAGACATTAAATGCTTCAAAACGAATTTAAACAGCCCCTGCCTTTAAAAAAAATCATCAGTAAACCTTTGTGGCACTTTAATTGCATCGGTGCACTTCTGCACTCCGTGGAACGACCAACAAATGAAAGAAGATGCCTCTGGTTTGAAAACACTGCCCAATTTTGTCGACCGTCCTTCAAGTGTCGCCGCGTTCCATCGCAACCAATGGAACGCAGTGCGCGCTGATGGGTGGATCTGACCTTTTCGTACTGTTGGCTCGTTAAAAGGGGGGTGTCGCCGGAGCTCGGAAGGATCCCGAGTTTCGCCAAGCTCGTGCCATCCTGCATAGCGCCCCCGGCCACAAGTTCGGCCAAGTAAACAGTTTCATCCCGTACATACTGAGTGCTGCCTTCGTCAACGTGACTACCACGTGACATCTGCTGGAGGTGCTGCTTCATGATCCAGACGCCCCCCACGGTGCACTGACCCGGGCCCAAGCCACGAAGAAGCCGACGCTAAAGAACACCCAGATCCCGATCTAGCCGCAGACAGAAGGAACTCCAGAGTACGGGCCACTTCCCGATACCACCAGGCACCCCCCATACCACGAAATCGACCTCGACCGGAACGATGACCGCCCCAGCGGCCCGTACACCGATCCGGCTACATCAACGCAGGGAGCCACCTACCCTACGGGCCTCGTCACTCGAAGACGCGGAGCTGGCTCGAAAAGTTCGACCGCGTAGCCCTTTTCAACAACTGGACCAACGATGACAACTTGCGGCGTGTGTATTTCGACCTGGAAGATTCCGCTCGGACATGGTTCGAGAACCGAGAGGCCACACTCACATCCCGGGACCTTTTTCGCGCCGCATTCCTGGACACCTTCACAAGCATCGTCAGGAAGGAAAGAGCCGAAACTTTGCTGGACAGCCGTGTAAAGCTCTCGAGCGATAACGTCGGGATGTCAACCGAAGAAATGACGCGCCTGTTTCGTCATGCTGACCCTGCTATGTCCGAGGAGAAGCTTCGCTTGCTGATGCGGGGAGTTAAGCAGGAACTGCGTACAAGGCAGTACGAACTCCGCATTCCGACGACGAACTACGGGGAGGTTCAGGTATTGCAATCCGACGACCTGCGCGAGACGATCAGAGCCATCGTACGGGAAGAGCTCCGTAAGTTGCTGCCACCCTCCCAGCATCAAGTGGACCCGATCGCCGATGTCGTATGCCAGGTAGTCCAGCACTTTCTCGGAACACCTGAACCAGCGCAGCCTGTGCCACAAGCCATGAGCTACGCTGCTGTAGCCCGACGCAACGCTCCACCACCGCGTCCACGACAAGACGCCGCACAGCCGCACTAAAGTCGCCAGACACCGCCGCCACCACCGATGCAATACCGTTCGTCTGTTGGACAGCGCAGCACGCCAAGGAAAACCGACGTTTGACGTGACCCTGACAACCGCCCACTGTACTACCACTGCGGAGAAGCAAGCTTCACATACCGCTGCTGCCAGTACCGCCAGATGGGCGTACGCGGCTTCTCCGTCAACGCACCGCCCCCCACAGCGTGGCGAGCGGCCACGCGACATCGCCGACTACTTGGCCACCACTGAATGGTCACCTCGACGTTCATCGCATTCGCCATCGCCTGGACTCTACCGGTCCCCTCAGCGACGAGAGCAGTACAGCGGCCTCAACCGGGACCGTTCCGTGAGCCCATATCCGGAAAACTAGAGGCAGCAACCGATGGAGGTGCGGTTGCTGTAAGACGAACTAACGAAGACCCTCCGCCGACGACGACGCCGCGACGAAACCTGCTGAACAAGACGCGAATCAGACAGAGCCCTGCCGACGAAACCTCGCGGACCGAAGAAGACCTGACGACGCAGCATGAAAGCACCTCATCAAATCGACGCGGCCATGATCGGACGCCGCAACCTAACCGCAACGCAAGGCAACGGACTAGCGACGTCGAAGTTCTTATCGGCGGCCACAACGTCACCGCTCTCGTCGACACTGGGGCCGACTATTCCGTCGTCAGTGGGTCATTTGCCACCAAGCTGAAGAAAGGAACGACCGCTTGGAGTGGACCCGAAATCCGGTCAGCTGCAGGCCACCTGATAACGCCCATCAATAACCGGACTTATCCTGCGAGCTTTGTAATCCTACAAAACTTCTCCAGGGATGTGATGCTTGGAATGGATTTCCTAAGTGACCACGGCGCCGTCGTCGACCTGAGGTCTGAGTCGATAACACTAATCTCAGACAAAACGTTCCCGCCCCACGCGACGACAGGGAACCTTGCATTGAATGTGATAGAAGAGCAGCTGACCGTTCCGCCGCGCTTCAGCGTCATTAATTCCTTCGGCACCGAAAAACCTGCGAACATTGAAGGCGTCATCAAGGGCGATCAGCACCTACTCCTGAACCGTCAAATTTGCATCGCAAGAGGTATAGCCGAGCTGCGTGACGGTAAAGCAAAGGTAGTGCTGACAAACTTCAGGCACGAATGTAGGCAACTCAACATTGGTACGACGGTCGCCTACATCGACGAATGCGTGGCCGCCAGCAATGCTTTCGCCCTCTTCGATGCTGCCGAACTTGCTTCGATGAATTGATGTCCCGAACCAGATTTCGATGTCAACCCGAGCCTTCCGAAGGTCAAGCAAGACCAGCTCAAAACTCTGCTCCTGCAATACAAGGACTGCTTTTCATCGTCGTCCAGACTTCGGCAGACACCGGTCGCAAGACATCGCATCGTAACAGAAGAAAGTACCAGGCCACTTCGTCAGAGCCCGTACGCAGTTTCGACGCGAGAACGTGAGGCGAGAAAGAAAGAAGTCGACTAAATGCTACGCGGCGACATCATCCAGCCTTCAAAAAGTCCGTGGGCGTCACCCGTGGTATTAGTGAAGAAGAAGGATGGGACCCTACGTTTCTGCGTCGATTATCATCGCCTGAACAAAATCACGAAAAAGGACGTGTACCATCTCCCACGTATAGACGACGCCTTAGATCGACTCCACAACACGAAGTACTTTTCTTCGCTGGACCTGAAGACCGGCTACTGGCAAATCGAAGTCGGTGAGAGAGACCGAGAAAAGACTGCCTTCATAACACCGGACGGCCTGGTCGAGTTCAAGGTCATGCCCTTCGGTGTTCGCTCGGCACCTGCGACTGTCCATCGAGTCATGGATACAGTATTAGCTGGCTTGAAGTGGCAAACTTGCCTTGTTTACTTGGACGACGTCGTTGTGTTTTCCTCGGACTTCGACGAACACCGCCAGCGCCTTGAATTCGTACTTCAAGCTATCAAGAACTCCGGGTTCACCCTGAAGCCAGAAAAGTGCCGCTTCGCGTACGAGGAGCTCTTATTTTTGGATAACGTGACCAGCAAGACTGGAGTACGGCCAAACCCACAGAAAACAGCTATCATCGCCGCTTTCCCGCCTCCCACCGACAAGAACGCCGTGCGCCGATTTCTCGGTTTGTGCGCCTATTACAGACGCTTTGTCAAAGACTGTTCACGGATCGCTGAGGCACTAACGCAGCTAACGAAGACCGACGTCGAATTCAGGTGGTTCATGAAGTGCTTCAGTCGAAGCACTTCATGAACTGAAACGACACCTACAGACGCCTCCGATACTTGCGCATTTTGACGAATACGCCGGTACGGAGATTCACACCGATGCAAGCAGCCTAGGACTCGGCGCCGTCCTTGTGCAGCGGGCGGACGGACTTGAAAGGGTGATCATTTATGCTAGCCGGTCGCTATCTAAGGCAGGGGACAACTATTCCACAACAGTGCCTCGCCATCATCTGCACTACGCCAAACTTTCGCCCCTACCTCTACAGCAGGCCCTTCAAAGTTGTGAGGGACCATCACGCCTTGTGTTGGCCAGCTAACTTAAAGGACCCTTCATGTCGCCTCGCACGGTGGAGCCTAAGACTTCAAGAATTCGACATTACCGTCGTATGCAAGTCCGGAAGGAAACACTCCGACGCCGACTGCGTGTCTCGTGTCCCCGCTGACCCAGTATCGCCCGAGGACCAGGATGATGACAGCTTCTTGGGAGCCATAAGTGCCGACGACTTCGCCGAACGACAGCGAGCCGACCCGGAACTGAGGGGTCTAGTGGAATGCCTTGAGGGCAGGACCATCGTTGTACCAAAAGTATTCAGGCGAGGATTGGCATCATTTTCCTTGAAAAACAACGTCCTCGTAAAGAAGAACTTCTCTCCGGCCCGAGCCAGCAACCTTATCGCTGTACCTTCGGCACTGCGACCAGAACTTCTGCATGCCCTGCACGACGACCCGACGGCTGGACACCTCTGACTTTCCTGCACGCTCGCACGAGTACAGGAAAAGTACTACTGACCGCGCCTTGCCGCCGACGTCACACGCTAGGCAAGGGCGTGCCGAGACTGTCAGCGACGGAAGACACCGCCCACAAGACGAGGAGGCGTCCTTTAGCCGATCAAGCCTCCTCGGCGACCATTCCAGCAGATTGGGATGGACGTCCTGGTGCCGTTCCCAACGTCGACTTACGGAACTAAATGGATCGTCGTAGCTACCGGCTACCTCACCCGCTACGCCGTAACAATAGCCCTGCCCAAAGGCATTGCCGCCGAGGCAGCCAAGTTCTTCGTTGAGAACATCGCCTTTCGACATGGGGCCTCCGCCAATTGAAGGGCCTCCGTCGGCGCATGTTGCTTCTTCTCTTTTTGTGACCTTGTCTGGATGCCCGCCAACGCCCGTTCTAGCGGGAGCGAAAACCTGTGTGACTCCCTTTCCGCGTTAGCGCGTGACGCCGTGTTGGTAGCGTCGTGCCGCTTCCAAATAAAGCAACGATGTTTCTCCGCCGCCTACTTTTTCAAGTACATTAGCACCAGCTAAGAAAACGGCTGCAATAAGCGCCAGAGAAAGACAACGGCGTCGACGGGTAAATGTCATGCAAGTGGGTGCTTAAGTACATAGAGACGCCAGCGCGAAGCGGAACGCATTTCTGCGTTCAAGGCTCGAGCTACGAACTCTGCCTCTCCCGATCCTAAAGCTCTCTGTGTTATTCAACGGATGAGCACAGGCAAGGCGTACTAGGGAGCACACACCTTGCCGTTTGTGTCCTCAAATGGCAATGCTTTGAAAGTGCATATCGAGCACAAGTGTTTATTCCGTGCATGTTGACACTATTTTAGGGGCGAAGCTCCAAAGGGTGTGGGTCTGTCCCTCCTCTGTAGTTGTCATAGTAGTAGTAGTAGTAGTAGTAGTAGTAGTAGTAGTAGTAGTAGTAGTAGGTAGGTAGGTAGATAGCCACGTACAGTGGAATGTACCCACTCCACGTGATAAAGATGACGATGACGCAGTATAGTAGAATGTACCCACTACACGTGATAACGATGAAGTATAAGCGCGTTCCAGTATGTGGAATGTACCCACTACACGTGATAACGATGACAATGACGCTGATGACCATGAAGTATAAGCGCGTTCCAGACCACACATTCTCTTTCTGCCATGGATGAAAACGATCGAGCTTCGCCCACTGATCATCATTCACTTCGAGGATATGGCGTGATTTTTTTAGTTGGATTCACCATATGCTGTTACCAGGTGTATTTTATTGGGGCTACCACGAAGCTTAATTCGTGATCATGGAGGTGTGTCACCAGGCCTCAATGTGGGTGCATCCAAATCAGGTGGTTCTACATCTGCCAAACATCAATAGACATTGTGCAAACTCTCGTACATCAAATCTATTAAAGGATCAGCGAGTTCTGCGAGAACACGTTTCACTTTCACGCTATACAGATTCCTTCCTTTCACGCAATAATCAACCATGTGTCAAACTTCGGGAATTGCAATAATAGTCGCCATCCGTGAAGGTCATTCGCTATCTAGAAATAAGTCCTTCCTACAAAGCCTACAGCAGTGAATCCAGGATGCCGTTATGTAGAACAGAATCGATAGTGGTGAGGAAGATAACTATTGGAAGATAAATGTCAAGCAGGATAACTATTGAAACATTATCATTACCAAGACTCGCTTCTTTGTTGGGGTCGAGGGCTTTGATATTGTCTAATGATCACAAGTTCTGCCGAAATCTATTCATTTCATTTGGATAAATTGCATGTCTTACCAGAAATCAGGTCATTTGTTTCGGACTCATTTTGAAATGCGAAGCATTTTTTAGCAAACCTAAATCATTTTGCGCGTTTCTATCTATCTATCTATCTATCTATCTATCTATCTATCTATCTATCTATCTATCTATCTATCTATCTATCTATCTATCTGTCTGTCTGTCTGTCTGTCTGTCTGTCTGTCTGCCTGTCTGTCTTTTTTGCCGTCTTGGTCTGGGTGCTCTCGCGATCGTTTCCTTAACGTGTTGTAGACCAATATTTGTATGGGAGTGTAAGAAGGTTTAACGTATATGACGGTTTGGTCATGACATATCTACCGGGAAAATCTCGTCGCGTACGTCGTCAAACCCTTCCCACCATACACGTGTGACATATACCCGTATACCACGGGCCGCGATATGCGGGTATGGACCACCGGACATTGACATTTGATATCTTCACAGGAACGGCGAGAACAAACATTGGTAATTTAAATGGGAGGGCGCGAAGAATAATTGGCATCGGCAGCGTTGATCAGACGAATATAAATTATAAAAATCAGGAAATGAGCAGGAATCAAACATACGCATTCTTCTTCGCAGTCAGGTATTCTGACACAGATGCCACGCCAGGTCCTGAAGCTGGTTTGGCAATGAACTTTATGCAGCCGCAATGTCTGTCTAACATCATTTGTAG
This sequence comes from Rhipicephalus appendiculatus, assembly GCA_030522465.1. NCBI lineage: Eukaryota > Metazoa > Arthropoda > Arachnida > Ixodida > Ixodidae > Rhipicephalus > Rhipicephalus appendiculatus. The sequence goes on from JALIZH010025564.1 coordinate 80,930, forward strand.
AATTGCTGGCTATCTAATTCATAACAAGGTAATAAACACTATATATTTATTCCCATCATGCAGGCGTCATGACGGTTAACGTTGACTGTGATTCCAGTGTTCGCTCCGCTTTTATAGCAGTCGGATAAAGATTACATTTGTAATCCTATGATTCAGAAAGCTATATTCAAGCGTTGCTATACCTCGGAGGAACGCGCTAACGAAAGTTACGTGCGATATTCACATCATGGCATCGTAAAGTGGACTTCGTGTCGATAATACTGATGTCTATGCAGTGACGTCACTTCTGGCTTTACGTCAGACCATAAATTACCGTTTAAATGCCTGTGTAGTCGACGTTTCTGTACGCCCACGATCGGTAGAAAACTACTACACTGACAAAAACACGTCGATCCGCCTCCTATCGCTTGTCTGAAAGCCAAAATATGCAACTGAGACAATCATTGGCCAACTGCTTCGCATGAAACCAATTCCCTCAAAGCATGGGATCAATTGATTTTTTAACACGAAAGTGTTTTAGGCCGGGGTCCACCACGACTGTACTGAATTATTTCCGTCCTGAATATGACGTTGTAAAATATAAACTAACAGAATAAGATCAAAGAAAAATGTAGAAGAAAAAAGTTGCATCACCGGGCGTCGAACGTACGACCTCTCGCTCCGCAGCGCGCGTAGCGAAACCACTCGGCCACAGGAGCGTATGTGCCTTAGGTAGCTAACGGCAAGCAATTTAGATACACCATATATGGTTGGCGGTCTTCAGCGCTCGTCGACTTCAGTGCGTTTTCGTCATCAGTAGCGAGATGGCGCGAAGGTGGTGCGGAAGGCGCGCTCCAAAGGTCACCGCCCCTCTGGCTGCAATGGGCGCGTGCCTCCACAGGGCATAGTCGCTCGTGCGCGCCCGCTTATTTCTTGATTGGGGCAATGGGGTGCTTTGTACGCCACGTGGTTCCGCCGCAAGTTTACTTTGAAGTTACAGTGGTTAAAGAATACACGAAGGTCACTTCGCTTGCCGCTGCGGCCGCGTTTACGAAAGGAGCGCGCTTGCCACACACGAAGTAACAATTGCGACAGTTGTTCGCGCTCGTCCTGTGTATACTTGTGTGGTCCTTTCGTGCGTCTTTCTTTGTGTTAGTGCAGCGCGCTTTAGGTTTCGAGCTGTGACAGCTGTCAGTCCGCGTTCGTCCTGTGTATGCTCATTTCGTGCGTCATTTCTGCTTGAGGTGCGCGCAGCAAGTTTCCAGCTGCTTGCCGTTCTTCGCGTGACATTACAATTTGTTCCTGTAGCATTCACTCCCTCCCCCTCGTGGCGAAACAAAGCACAAAAACCGCTCAACTACCTCAGCGAGGACACGTTTCAATTTTGTGTGTGATACCGATTCCTTTGACAGAGGGACCATCCGTGTCTTTTTAATTAATTTCCCGATGCATATCAATAAGCAGCCAACCAGATAAACGATGTTTAGCTTTTCGGCTGATTTTCAGGCGTGATAACTGGCACAATTTAAACCTGTATGTGGTGAGATGGCAGTGTACCATTCCTCTACGAATTATTAAAAAATTTCAAGCAGACAAAAACGACACGAGCAGGAAAGGTCCGCTATGTCTAGAAAGCTTCCTTCGTCAAGGCCGGGGCAGCTTTTAGGAGCTTGCTCGGCAAGCTCCTTATGCTCGCGCCTTGTCCGGCGGCGGCGGCGATGGCGGCGGGCGTGTACACGCCCCTCAAGGCACCGGCTTTCCGGCGATTTCAAGAATGCTCACTAGATGGCGGCGCCGCTGAAGGCGACGCACACCACTCTAAGCACTCGCGCTTCCTTTCTCTTCGCCGGGAGCTCACGCAGTGAACACTCTTCGTTACCGCTCGGCCGCATGAACACCGCACAAGTCATGCAAGGCAGCAAGCGCGGGCTCGCTACAAGCAGCAGCTGGGGATCGCCGCCCGAGCGCCGCATGTAATGTATATATAACAACGTTCTCACATCTCTATATGATGGTAAGAGATGTGTACGGAGGATTGGCGGGTTACCCGATCATCTCCGAGCAAGCTCCTCCAACATCATTCACTTTGTGGATATGGGGGTGATTTTTTTTGTTTTGTTTCAGTGATGGCCGTTCAAAGTTCTTCCAGAGTGACAGATTGATCCGCGGGTTCCATCGATGCCTGCAGAGGTCGTTCTTTAGGATGGTGCGCGGTCCCGGACTCGTAAATCCACAAAGAAGCCTAGAATATTTCCGCGCTTTTGCTTCGCGCATAGAACTTCGTGTGAAGAGTGCGAAATGAAAGGACAGCACTGCTCAGGTGGCATGTGCAATCTTCTGATGATACGCAAGATTCTAGTGATGGCTACTAGCGGCACTAACATTCCAGGTTAAAATGCACATATACATCCCATAAAGGGGGTGGCGAGATGACTACTGCTTAGTTGGTAGAGCATCGGAGGAGTTATTCGAAGGCCGCAGGCATGGGTCGGCAAATGATTTAGAGCTCACTTAGACTCACTCTTGCAATGTACCCTGCCCTCAGGGCTCACTCGGACTCACACTCACCAATGTCTTCCTCAACCGAACTCACTCGGACTCAAGCTTACAAAATTTTCCTCATTCAGACTCACTCGGGCTGAAGCTCACGAAAATTACTCTCACTTGTACTCACTCAGACTCCGACTCACGGCTCTGTCTGAGTCTGAGTGAGTACGCTCATGAGTCCGTTAGCGTACTATTAGCAGTTTCGTCAAAGGTCTCATTGATTTTTAACACCGATATCTCGCATAATCGATGCTCTACTTGGCACTTTTGATCTCGTATCTATAAATACGCGTTATCAGTGGTTGCAATACACTAAGGACATTTTTATTGAAAGTAATCACTCCCGCGAGATGTTAACAAGCCCTTCCTTAAAAAAAATGGGGGAAGGGTAAAGCCACCTCCGCACCTCCATAACTCACGCATCTGTTCAAAAATATTGAGCTGTCGTATGAAAGCTACTGCACTGATGTGCGAGTAGGCATAACAAGCATAAACGTGAGCCGACATAAGGCTGAGAGTATTGCTGAAGCTGAGCAGATAGGACGAGAGGTTGGCAAAACAATGTGGAGCTCACTCAGACTCACTCATGCAACATACCTCGCCCTTAGGGCTCAGTCGGACTCACACTCCTCAAAGTTTTCCCCAACCGGACTCACTCGGACTCAGACTCACTCAAAGTTTTCTCAAACAGACGCACTCGCACTCAAACACAGCAAAATATTACTCACCCGGAATCACTCTGACTCATACTCACGGCTTGATCCGAGTCTGAGTCGACTGATGAGCGAGTTTTCCGACCTATGGTCGCAGGTTCGGTCCCTGCCAGCGACAAGTTATTTTTTTAGTAAACCTTTCTGTCTTCACATTTACACCACAATTACTGCAAATAACATCAGCTATACATTCCTTGGCATCACTTTACTGTTCTCACCAGTATTGTCGAACAAAGAAAAACGAACCATTAAATTTCCACTTCTTTTTCTTGACCTTAGTCAACGATTTACGAATGTCTAATGTTGGGCAGAAATCTCTCCACCGCTGTGGACATATTTTTCGCGAGATAGCGCGTAATCCTGCGCTGCGCTTGTCGTGCAGCACGCATATCCTCAAACTATTTAGTACACAGCGCTATACGCTCCGTGCGTATTCATTTAGCAAAAAGGTCATTGTGTTTGTTGGGAATCGGGATTTCCAAGTGGAGTGACACCCAAATAGACCGGCAACGCAGGCATTCAGAACCAAACTGTGCGTTCCGGGCTTTTGTCTCGAATACGCGCCACCCATCTTTACTTTTTCTCGTCCGCAACCGTACCGAAGGCACCGGCTGCGGACGCGGACCTTAGTGTGCACGGGTTGTGGTGTCGATGGGCACTGCAGACAGAAGTTCAACAGAAGGAGGAAATGCACGCGCCGTCGAAGCATAGGTGGAGCAGTCTTCACGTGACAGTGATAGGCTACATCCGCGAGGACGTCACTGGGTCATCTTAAGACAGCGCACTCAGACAAACACAAAAAAAAATCACGCCATATCCACGAAGTGAATGAGGATTAGTGGGCGAAGCTCGATCGTTTTCATCCATGGCAGAAAGAGAATGTGTGGGCTGGAACGCGCTTATACTTCATGGTCATCAGCGTCATCATCATCGTTATCACGTGTAGTGGGTACATTCCACTATACTGGAACGCGCTTATGCTTCTTCGTTATCACGTGTAGTGGGTACATTCCACTATACTGCGTAATCGTCATCTTTATCACGTGGAGTGGGTACATTCCACTATACGTGGCTATCTACCACCTACCTACTACTACTACTACTACTACTACTAATACTACTACTACTACTACTAAATACTACTACTACTACTACTACAACTACAGAGGAGGGACAGACCCACACCCTTAGGAGCTTCGCCCCTAAAAATAAGGAAGGAACCGACGACACGAGAGCTGACTATCAACTGAAATTTTTATTTAACACACACACACACACACATATATATATATATATATATATATATATATATATATATATATATATATATATATATATATATATATATATATACACATTGCCGTGCCCAAACTGTGCAGCCAACGAAGACACAATCTCGTGGAATGCGTTTGTGTTTCTGTTCTACGTTTTCGCTTTGGCTCCTGCATAAAACGGGCCGTTTGTCCTTGGGCCAAACATCTCGGTGTTCTGTTTATGGTGTACCGCGACCCTGCTGGAGGTGCTGGGCTGCAAGCCTACCTGACGCTCCACACTCCATCTAGGAGCCGTTCATCGAGTCCTGGCACGCCGTCACCTGTTACGACTCCAGTGCACCACTTCAGTCGGCGGTTGCTAGGCCTCTCTCCTGAGCTGACCTCCTTGAAGGAACCGTCTGCAAGGCATTTCGTACCTCTGCCAATGCCCAACGCCAGCCAGCCAGCCAGAGGTTTTATATGGCAGCTCCACTCCCAATCCGGCACAGGTAACGCTTCTTCAGCCACTTGTGCCTGATCGCCTCAGTGGTGCCCCACATGTAGACGTTGAAGATTGGCTTGACCATTACGAACGGGTTGCCGACATCAATCAGGGGAATGCTCAACGGAAGCTCGCCCGCGCGTACTTCTCTCGATGGCAGCGCTGACACGTGACTTGAGAATCGAGAAGGCTGGATATTGACATGGAATGATTTTCAGCAGCAGCTCATTGATACCTTTGCTAGCGTCGATTGTCGAGAGCGTGTTCAGCAGTTGCTCGACTCAAGATTCAAGAAACCCAATGAAACTGCGGCAATGTTTGCCGAGGACATGGCGCGCCTGTGTCGTAGGCCTGATCCTAACATGTCCGAGGACAAGAAGTTACGCTACCTTATGCGCGGCGTGAAAGAACCATTGTTCGCCGGACTTGTGCGCAATGCCCCAAGTACCGTGGCTGGTTTGATAAGAGAAGCCACTGCCATTGAGTGCGCTCTGCATCAAAGATCCCGGCAGTACGATCGCTTGTCCACTACCACTCCAATCAACACCGCTTCAATGACTATGGACAACCAGGGCTCCCTGCGTGACCTGATCAGGGAAATTGTTCGAGAAGGCCTCCTTCAGAAGCTTTGGACTCCGACAATGGATACACCCGTGGCCGCAGTTGCCGCAGTCGTTCGTGAAGAGCTTAGGCATGCTTTCTCTGGAGTTGATCCTGGTCGCGAGCAGCGTCACATGAGCTACGCCGATGCTGTCCGCCGTCCACCATCCGTTATGCCTATCGCGTCGTACTACCAGCCGCCTACAGCCGCACCTTTGTCACAACCTCAGCAAGAGGCTTTGAGAGCCATGACTGTGATGCCTTCATGTCGCCAGCCATCACTTGCCGCGCCTTGCTCACCACCACAAGAGGACACTATGGTACGCCCGAAATGTCGCGAAACGGATGCTTGGCGCACTGTCGATTGGCGCCCCCTCTGTTTCAACTGCGGTGGTGCCGGCCATATAGCTCGCTATTGCTGGCACCGTGACACATCGTTTCGCCCTCCTTGGCCATGCTGCCGCGGTCGCCGCGCCAACGCCGACTACATTGTTCGCCATGACGAGGCTGGTTTTCAGGGACCTCCAATAACGCGGTCTCCCTTTAATGAGTCGCTGCCCGACCATCATCCGGACTTCGGCCACCGGTCACGCTTTCCATCCCCTGCACAGTGGTCGTCACCGAATCGGCGCACTTTTGCTGACCTTCGTAGGACGAGGTCGCCAGCCCACGCGGGGGAAACGAAAGGCGGCGACCTCTCGGGGTGAGGCCGCAGCTCGACCACAAGAAGGCAAAAAGCCCCCCGGTCTGGGGCTACAGGACAACCTGACGCCGACGAATATTAACAGCGATGAAACTGTGAGCGCCGACCTCAATGTATTTGTTGATGGATAGCAAGTGACGGCCTTAGTCGATACGGGTGCCGATTTTTCCATAATAAGTCAAGACCTCGCCGCTCGTCTTAGGCAAGTCGAAACGCCGTGACAGGACAACATAAGAACTGCGGGCGGTCAATTACTGCTCCCTACTGAAAGATGCACAGGAAGGATCAGCATAAGAGACTGTTCTTTCGTCGAGACTTTCATCATTCTCGCAGCGTGCTGCAAAGGTTTAATTAATTATATGAATGAACATTCTTAGGGAGCATGGTGCTGTAATAGACATACCGCACCGCACGGTTTTGTTTAGCAAGAGTCCTGGTCTGATTGATTCTTCATCATCGCAGCACATCTCCTTTCGTCTCAATGACGATGATATTGTTGTCCCGCCTCGATCATGTACCCTTGTTTCAGTGGCAGGTGACGTACCGTTCGACGGCGAAGGAGTCGCAGACCGACTAACCTCGGTGCTTTTCGCTCACGCGATTTCAATCGCACGAGGAACAGTCCATGTCACCAACGGCCGCACGAAGTTGCTGTTGACCAATTTCACCACAGAGCGCCGGCACCTTCCTAAGGGCACAGCTTTGGCATATTTTGACGAGATGGCAGATGTTCGCGACTGATTTTTTTGCACTCGAAGCCACGCCGGCACCAGATACACATGACCTAGCACCTATCCTTGACGTCAGCCCTATTTTACCTCAGCAGGAGCGAGAACGCCTTCTAGCGCTGCTAGCAGAGTTCCACGGCTGCTTTGCGTCCACCTCAAAAGTTGGCCGGACATCCCTGACCAAGCACCAAATTATCACAGCGGACACAGCGAGAACAATCCATCAAAATCCGTATCGTGTGGCAACGAGAAGCGATAGAACAGCAGGTAGCGAAAATGCTTGAAGACGACGTTATTCAACCGTCAAAGAGTCCCTGGGCGTCATCTGTTGTGCTAGTCACGAAGAAGGACGGTAGCCTGTGTTTCTGCGTGGACTATCGAAAGCTAAGTCAGGTGACAAAGAAAGACGTGTACCCGCTTTCCCGCATAGATGTTTCTCTCGACAGGCTTCGACACGTACATTACTTGTCCTCCATCGACTTAAAGAGTTGATATTGGCAAATTGAACTAGATCCCGGGGATCGTGAAAACACTGCCTTCGTGACGCCAGAGGGACTATACGAATTTCAGATCTTACCACTAGGCTTATGCTCTGCGCCTGCCACGTTTCAGCGCCTCATGGATACCGTGCTCTCGGGACTTAAGTGGAAAACCTGCCTAGTATATCTTTACGATGTAATTGTGTTTTCTGCAACGTTTGACGCACACCTTGAACGGCCGCAGGTGGTTTTACAGGCCATACGGTCCGTAGGCCTGACGCTGATGCCGGAGAAGTGTCACTTTTGCTTTGAGGATCTACAGTTTCTTGGCCATATCGTCAGTTACGCAGGAGTTCGTGAGGATCCCGAGAAAGTTGTCGCAGTCGCGCAGTGCCCTATACCATCAGATAAAAAAGGCTGTCAGGCGTTTTCTGGAAGAGAGCAGAGACAGAGACAGCAAGAGAGCAGAGTGGGTGAGGGAACAAACGGGGGTTAAGGATATCATAATTGAAATCAAGAAGAAATGAACATGGGCCGGGCACGTAGCACGTAGGCAGGATAACCGCTGGTCATTAAGGGTAACTGACTGGATTCGAAGAGAAGGCAAACGTGTGAGGGGGGAGACAGAAAATTAGGTGGGCAGAATAGATTAAGAAGTTTGCAGGTATAACGTGGCAACAGAAAGCACAGGACTGGGTTGATTGGCGAAACATGCGAGAGGCCGTTGCCCTGCGGTGGGCGTAGTCAGGCTGATGATGATGGTGATGATATATAAACACAGATGAGCGTCACATGATGCAAAATATGCTTATCAAGGCTGCACCTTTCTGACAGCATGCGCGAGTTAAGTAGACATAATATTACACATCCTACGTGCCATCTAAAAGCTAATCTCTTTTGCTAGGATGTTTAGTGAGGCCTGGCTGATGCAACTCCTTCCCCCTTTCATGATGTGAAATGCTTCGATTATTTCGCTGACGGTGCGATCGTGATGTCTGTATATAACACTTGTATCTTTGAGGACAGAATAGCAATTGCACTTCCTACAATGGGCAGCGAAGTGAGCATGCTTATTTTTCTTTAATGTTGTTCTGCGCTCTCTGAGCCTCGCGTTAGCGCATTGACCATTTGCCCGATGTAAGAGGCATCACATGACAACGGCATGTCGCACACAACGTTCTTGGCACAAGCAACACTTCACATGATCAGGATGATAAGCGTTATTATCTTCAAGACAACCGTTGTCTTGTGGTTAATCTTGCATCTGCCAAACGGGCCGATGCGTAAACACGAGGCTTAGAGAGCACATAACTATAAAGAAAAACGAGCATGCTTAATCGGCTGCCCATTGTAGGAAGTGCAATTGCTATCCTGTCTTCGTAGATACAGGTGTTATATACACACATCATGGTCGCACCATCAGGGGAATTAGTTGGGGGGGAAGTAGTTGCATCAGTCGAGCCTCACTGTCCAAAAAAAAGGAGATGACACGTAGGATTAGTAATCTGATGTCTAGCTAAACTCGCGCATGCCCTCAAGAAGTGTAGCCTTTATACGCATATGTTGCATCTTGGGACGCTCATCTGTATATATATATATATGAAGAAGAAGGTGTCCTTGGATCCAGCAAATGCAATACTTCGAAGTAGAGGACGTGCAAAACAAAAACTTCGTTTATTTTTCCAACGTTTCAGCCGGGGCCCGGCCTTCATCAGGGAAATATATATATATATATATATATATATATATATATATATATATATATATATATATATATATATATATATATATATATATATGCCCAAGTTTGGGTGTGTGCGCTGTCATAAGATTAAGATTTACCAACTCGCCCAAACAAATCGCCACCTTATGAAGTTAACATCAATGGGTGGCAAACCGGGCCCGTGCCCCTCGCGAAATTTTTTTCGGGATAAAATAAAGAGCAGAAAATGACACTTGACCGAATCTCCTTGCCAGGCCACCACTTTAGATCAACGTGTGGCCTCCCCTCCTGCACCCCCCGCAAAAAAAATTCTACCTACGCTCCTTCTTCAGATAGGCTGGTTCGAGGCAACCTTAGGAGGCAACCCTAGGAGGCAATTTTTTCTAGACCGTTTAACAGGATTGTAGGAGCCCTCAGGGTCTTGCCGAGCGCAAGGTACGGCTCATAGTAGGAGCGCGTAAGAAGTACGACGGGTGGCGAAAAAATTCGGCAGATCCCACGTACCATGGGAATCGATGTTATTCTAAGCATGTGGAGGGAAGGTGACTGTGGTGTAATTTATTGTTGAGGAAAACGTTACGAAATGACACTAAATATATGCACAAATATTGTACGCGCAGACGTATGTGGAACAGTCGAATATTTGTTATATAACCAGTTGTTTCCAGTTGCGTAGCAATGCGAACAGCAACATAAGTATTACTAAAACCAGAAGCGGTAAGATGATATGTAGCACTTGTGCTTGTGAGGATGGTAGCCCTGTCCGCCTCGGTGGAACAGTGGCTACGGTGCTCGGCTGCTGACCCGAAGGTCGCGGGTTCGATCCCGGCCACGGCGGTCGCATTTCGATGGAGGCGAAATGGTTTCCTTTATGATCACGTGTAAAAAAATATTTTGTTTGGTTCTAACGATGACGTACATTTTATATATATGAGGGCGTTGTTTTTCTAAATAAACTCAGTTGCTAGAAGCGCTTCGTCCTGTGTTCGTCATAAGTCTCCGTTTTCTTTTAGCGCTTTACCATCATGTACTTAAGTCTCGGCTCTCTGATTTCTGCCAGTACGCATCTTGCAACCGTTTTCCGATCATAGTACTCTGTGATCAGAAGTTATCAAACCCGATCATGCTATCCGGCTACAAATCAATGATGTCATCAACCTACAGAGAAAGTAGCAGGGTTCTGTATATATCCGTCGCGAGCTTACCTACCTCATTCATCCCATGCCACCTCATGATGACAACCGGCATGTTTGCCTGACTGTGCAGAAAAAAACCTCACCTTTACATACGTATGTGTATATTTATCCCCCTCAGCCCGATTTGACAGGAAAAACTGGATGGCATCCTTGCACGAAACCCTGGCCCGTGGATTTTCACGGGAGATATTAATGTCCAGCACCCTATCTGGGCAAGCACAAAAGTTAACGCCACAGGTCAGCGACTCGCTTCGTTCGTGTGTGATCACTACATGTCCCTACTTTATGATGGAGGCCCTACATTTCTACATGGTTCAACATAAAGCAGCTGCTTGGACTTGACGTGTGTGCCACGTCGCTTTGCGACATGTGTTAAGTGGTTTATAGACATCGAGATACATGGAAGCGATCATATCCACTGTTCCCTTAACATCAAAGGCTTCGCTGGAGGTTATTCACTAGGCCCAATCCGGAGAATTGATTGGTCGGCGTTGAAAACCAGCATCGAAAATACCTCTCGCAAAGGTCTCTCTTCTGGCCTATATAAAGCGATCAAGGAAGCAGCGCAGGCTTCAATGCGCACGCTGACATGCTCTTCAAGGCGCTCCGAAACTGACGTACAGTTGGAACGACTTCGTGTGATTCGTCGATGTGTCGAGCGAAGGTACCGACACACAAAATCAATTCATTATCTAAGGGTAGCCAGGCGTTTACAAAAGGAGATTCAGCGTCGTTTAGATAAATTTCAGTCTCAAGGGTGGGCGAAGATTTGAGAGTCTCTAGACCCACGCAAACCTCTATCCCAAATATGGCGCATCCTGTGACGCTTACGAACAATTCTTGAATAGCGATTTCCGTTCAAAAATCTGGCACTTGTCCAAGGTCAAAGAGATATAGAAGTTGCTGAAGATTTTTGCTGGAAGATTGCGGGCCATTCGACATGCACCGGAGCCCTTGCTGCTGATTCCACACCACATTCATTAGACTCACGCATGGACATGCCTTTTACGATTGAAGAGTGGATGCGGCTGTCGCCTCGTGCAATCGGTCGTCGTCGCCTGCTCCAGATGGCGTATCCTACGGCATGTTGTGCAACCTCAATGAGCCAGCACGAGAAGCCTTGCCGGACGTATTCAACGACTCCTGGCGAGATGGGCAAGTCCCACAAGAGTTGAAAACAAACCGTTTTGTCCCACTTCTAAAACTCGGGAAATCTCCACTAGAGCTCACATCATACCGCCCAACAGCACTGGCTAGATATCTAGGGAATCTGATGCAGCGAATGATCCTTGCCAGAATAGAGTGGGTCCTGCAAGGCTGCAGCAAATACCCAACTGCCATGGCCGGTTTTCAACGTGTTCGTTGCTCTATTGACAATGTCATTGATCTGGTGCCTTACGTCCAACACCAGAAAATGAGCCGACGGTTATCTGTCGCGCTATTCATGGATGTAAAAGGTGCATACGGCAACGTTTCTCATGAGGCCATAATTGACGCCCTTGAATCGGTTTGTCTTGGTGGTCGAGTGTACCGTTGGATATGTTGTTACTTGCAAATGAGATCATTCTTCGTGAAGACTGATGATGGGCCAACTTTTCAACACTACACACATCGTGGTGTTCCTAAAGGCGGCGCCCTAAGCCCCGCATTATTCAACCTTGTGTTAATCGGCCTCATGGAACATATAGTGAGTTCAATTCGTATATCCATTAATGTCGATGACATCTGTGTTTGGGAATCAGGTGTAACACGGCCTCAGGTACGTGCGAGGCTCCAAAAAGCCTCGACTTCATTTCAGCATACCTTCGTGATCAAAGCCTTCTGATTTCATCTGCGAAATCTGCGTTTGTCGCGTTTGCGCGAAATCCAATAACGGCTTATGCCGTATCCATCAATGGGCAAAACGTTCGTTACGGTCAGACGCACAGATTCTTGGGCGTCATCATCGATAGAGGCTATGCTCGAGTCCCCATGTGGCCGGTCTTAAGAAGCGGCCGATAGCCACCTCACATGTTTTCACATTCCTCAGAGGCAAAGCGTGGGGTACATCGGCAGGGGCGTAGCCAGAATTTTTTTTTCGGGGGGGGGGGGGGCACCTCCTTGATTTCGGGGAGGGCACCTCCTTGAAATGGACATTTTTCGCTATGTATGCCATGGCGAAAAAAAATTTCGGGGGGGGGGGGGGGAGAGGCACGTGCCCGGTGTGCCACCCCCTGGCTACGCCACTGTACATCGGTGCACGTCATGTTGCAATTACACCGGACTCTACTTCTAGGTTGCCTGTAATACAGTCTACCGGTACTAGTACTAACGAACACCTGCAAAAGCACAATACATAGAATAGAAAGTGTTCAGGGCCAGGCACTTAGAGTTCGTCTCGGACAGCCACGTTGCATGTTAACAGCTGGGACCATTGGCATTGCAATAGACCATCCTACCAGCATTCATATAACCTTCGAGGTGCTTAGAGCGCACTTTAGACACCTTGCTCGCGCCCCTGGTCGCCACCTAGCCTCGCTTCCAGAAGACCCGCCCTGTGCCTCCTTTTGCAAGAGGATTTCGGCTCACCGAGAATGCCTTCCAAAGACTACATGCCTGCTGAAAGAATCCTGACAGCTCCTTGGTGCCTGGATCAGCTTAAACTTCATCTGACAGTTCCAGGGATTCGTGAGAAGGCGGAGCTCTCGTCGCCTGCTTTAAAGCAGCCGTCTCTGCTGATGCTGCGCGAGGAATACAAAGACCATGTCAAACTTTACATCGATAGCTCGACGACTGCTGAATGATCTGCAAGAGCCGTTAACTTCCCAGCAAAAGCCGAAACGTATAATTTCAAAACGTCTCATAGGACTACATCGACTGCTGTAGAGCTTGCGGCACTCCGCAGTGCACTTCTAGGGATTCAACTAGAGTTGGGGCATATTCACCGACTCCAAGTCAACCCTGCAGAGTATGTCGTCAGCTTTGCGTCGAGGTGCACAAGACCAAGTATTATTGGAAATAACAGAAACTTATCAGTCATTGAAAGACAAAGGGCATGCCATAATTTTCAAGTGGCTTCCATGCCACTGTGGCATCGACGGCACAGAGAATGCCGGTAATTCTGCCTGTAATGCTCATGAAAGTGGCGGGCAGGAAGCCATTTCATTATCAAGAACCGATGCAGCATCAAAGATTCGCTCACTAGCACGTGATATAACACATTAAATATGGAATGTGACTTGTTTTCTGCATAGCCGTCTTCACCATCTGGATGCGTCACTTCAACTACAAATTCCATCCGGACTATCCCGATACGATACAACAGTCCTCTGCCTCCTGTGGCTTGGAGTGTCATTCCCGAACAGTTTTGCTTACCGAATCGGAATGGCAGACAGCGATGCGTGTGATCACTGCGGCAGCGAGGAAGCCTTCCACACGTCCTTTGTGATTGTCCTCATTGCAGCTGCCAGAGGCAACAACTTTCGGCAACGTTAGCATGGCTCGATGGCCGGCCGCTTTCCGAGCTGTCAATTTTGGAGTGCATTAACGCCCAAATAGCCACCTTACGCAACGTTCGAGCTCCAAAGCCGAAAGCGACGAAGGCGCTGCTGAAGTTTCTGCGGTCAACAGACTCGCTAAACGACTATGACAGTCCCGTGCATGAGTGTGTGCGCGTTTTCTTTTCTTTATTTTTTTTATTGTTATCAATTCCTCCTTTCTTTTTCCCTCCTTACCTTTCCGTCCTCCCTTACCCCTTCCCCATTGGAGGGTAGCAAAGCGGAAATTCTGGTTAACCTACCTACCTTTCAGTTAACTTTTCTGTCTTTCTCGCTCTCTCTCTCTCTTTGCGTTTGTCGGCTTAATGCTGCCGAATGCAGTTTCTCATAACGCTCTCGTATTTAAATTACCAGTGCCTGTTCTCGCTCTTCCTAGGTAGATATATACTGTGAATTACCTGTGCGCATACCCGCATACCGCGGCCCGTGGTATACGGGTGTGTGCCGCACTTGTGTGTCGGAAAGGGTTTGATGACGTAAGCAACGAGATTTTCACAGGTGACGTTGAGTACACTCCCGTCTATTGTAGACCAAATAACGTTGTTTCACTCACTCACTCACGTTATTCATGTCCCGACCAGCCAGAGATATTCTTCAAACGCTCTTACCCTCCCATACCAATTTTGGTCTACCGAAGTTAGGGAGGCGATCACGAGAGCATCCAGACGTAGGCGGCGAGATAGATAGATAGATAGATAGATAGATAGATAGATAGATAGATAGATAGATAGATAGATAGATAGATAGATAGATAGATAGATAGATAGATAGAAACGCCCAAGGTTCCTGCAGTTCGTTAAAAAAATGTTTCGCATTTATTAAAGTAATTCAGTCTTGGAGACATTGAAGTTGCTGCAGCGGCTGGGGTGGAGCAGCCGAAGGACTGAACAAGTCTCCAAAGATTCGCAGAGGTGTGCCGTAGAAGTACTCGGCTGCTGGACAGCCATTGGTTTCACATTCCAATTTGATTCAATTACGGTTCTCGTTTCCTGAGCTAAAAAGACGTTGGTTGGATTCCCGCCACGGCGAAAGCATTTCGATGGAGGCGAAATGCTGGAGGTCCCTAGCATGTGCGATTTCCCTGCGCGTTAAAATAAGCCAGGTATTCCTAGCTTTCCGGAGTACTCCACTACGGCATCTCTCATTACTTAAGTCGCTTTGGAGCGTTATTTCTCAAGAAGCACCAAAACTCACCATTTATCTAGAGTTACACGTTGGAGCGCTGTATGTATATTTCTGAGAGTGTGTCAAAAACTACAAATTACTACACGTTCATGGTGAATGGTAATATGATGGAAGTCAGAGCGGATTAGGAGGTAATGGGATCTTGGCCGCTCGGTGGCTGCATGTAGGCATGCAACACATTGTGTTGTTTGAACTATTTTCCAGAAAGTAAGCGCTCCAATACATCCAGAGATACACGCTACAACACACCAGTACTATTTGTCTATTGAAAATATTCCTCGCGCCGGCCATTTGCAAATTTCATGTGCATTGCAAATCATCTCGTTATTAGCGAAGTAGCTGAGAAATGAACGAAGTGCTACTGTTGTGTGCAATGGTGGCTAGCACCACCTTTGTTACGCCAAATATAGTGAGTTAAAGAAGAACGCCTTAATACCACTGTTCTTAAAACCACACGCAGCGCATTGCGTGTATCTCCGCAGCCTCGCTTCTTATTTGGGTCGCCTTTTATTGATTAAAGGGACCAATGCATATGAGAGCGGAATTCTTGTTGTACGTCGTGTAAGATTTGACATGAGGAATAGTTTTAATCTTTGTTTACGAGAGGTTCTTTTACATAGTTGTTTATTTACCACTTTAATAACACAGGCATATTAGGAGTCAATGTAGGTTGTCCTGCAAGACTATGAATATTTACCTATCATATCATATTGTCACAGCCTAATGTGAACGAAATAAGATTATAAATGCGTGCTGCTAAAAAAGAATAATGTGGCGGAATCATGAAGTGCAGTTTTGCTATTCTATTTCATTTTGTGCCTTTCTTTCCAGACCATAGGGAAGGTGATTAGGACGTACGTATGTTTTATTTTACTTTTCAATATCTAAGCGTTGTTTCAGAGATCTCCAAGTGGAATGTTTAAGTTTTTACAATGGGGATATGAAAAAACGCAAACAGAGCGGCAAATACACTCCCTGCTGCTTCGCGTTTCTTTTCCAGCAGTTGCAGCCTGAGTAGTAATGAAAAGCCACTGAAGTCACCCATGATACAATCAAAAAGCACTTTAGCATCTTTTTTATTGCCACCAATATCTGAGCCTGATGAAAAGAGCGTGATGCGCTGGTCACGTTTACTACAACGCATACGTACGGCGATACTCGCCGTATGTATGTGTGGTCTTGAGAAGGCGTTGGCATTATAAACTGATGGTAGCCGATTCTTAGCACACAGTAACTGTGAACTAAAAAGGAGCTATAGCAGGCGTGCAAACAACGTCATATCAGGGCAGTGCCATTGCACCAAATGAGAACTCTATCGCAGAGCTTGTGCAGGAACGAGAATGTCATAAAAAGTTTTCGGCCATAGGAACAACCAAAAATGCACGAAAATAAAACTACAGCGGAAACGTAGGACGTGAAATAATTGCGGATTGAAAAATTGGGGGACCCTTAATCTTCGCCTTTAGGAGCTGAACGTGATAGCGATATCCTGTCCCGAGTGCCTACTTCAACCACTTAGTGCATACTTGCTATGCACCCACTAGGTGGTGTTAAGGGAATACGCGCAGTAAGGTCTGTGCCGTTTGTAATGGGTGGCCAGCTGTAAAGTATGAAATCGTTATGATAGTCATATATTCTGACGCCCGATGACAATGTACGCTTGTACCACGCAATATTCCTGGGATATTACATGTTATATTTGCGAAGCCGATATAAAGGACGCTTGCGTTCGCGAAGCACGAGTTATTTTCGCTGCATTTCCAAGCAGAGGAATTTATTTTCACTGTACTTTCACTGTATTCTACCATACAGGCGTGGCTATGTGGTAGAACACCTGCTTGCCACGCAGACGGCCCGGGTTCGATCCTCATTCGGACCCGGAAATTTTTATTATTTGTTTTATTTGCATCTTGCTCGATTTTGCGGTCACGGACAAGATGATGACTTTTTGCTCACAACCAAGGACGCCAACGCCGACGCCGGAATTTCTGCGAAACGAGCTCTTTAACGCTCTCGCGTTAAAATTTCAAAAACTAAACGTTAGTCAACAGAAAGAAGTACAAGCAGAATCATGTTGCTCATTGCCGGGTTCAGGAAGTTGAGTGAAGATTATTCATGGGAAATCGCATGTGATGCGTACACGCAGAATGGATATTTATTATGAGGGCTCGTATGATGAAATTTTCAAAAATGATTAAGCTTCGTACTGAGCTACGGTTTTTCCGTGGGTATACTAGTTTCATAGCGGAATGTTGTCATGTAGTGAGTTAATTTGTTCTATGTACGGGGTATAAAACACAAGACTTGACTTGTAGGCGAGCAGCAAGAAAGGTATGGGAAGTGTCAATGACCAGGTAGAAAATAAGTTGCCATAGTTTAAGGATCTGAAAATGAGATAACAGCAACACTATGAATGGCAGGGGCAGGCCCCGGAAACTGAGCACTAGTTTCGGTTTGAAGGAACGTGCACGCTCGTAGCGGTTGCCGGGCATCCTAAGATCTGGTTGAACAAAGTGAGGTTGATGTGAATGTTCGCATTTATTTCCTTCCGCGAGTTTTTACAAATGAATAAATTTTATTTCACTGTAAAGACCTCTTCTTTTGTTTATTTGTCTTGTTTTGTTTCTTATTTTGTGAATTTTAAATCAGGCGAAGCGCGAGAAGTGGTTTACTTGAATTCGTAGCGCTTCCCTCCGCTCCTCCTTGACACTCGCTCAGCGATATCACAAGTTGGATCGCGCTCAGTTATCTTGCTCTGTTGGTGGGCCAAGTAGGGGGAAAGATAAAACAGAAAGTTGTGGCGTGCGGAGAACGGACGCTGCCGACAGCTACGCCAAGCAAGTCAACCGTGCATTCGACGAAGATGGCTAAATCGGGCATCAGATGTTTTTCGCGGCTCTGCGGTGTGTTAAGGTGGCGATTTCCAGTTCCGAGGTTTTTCATGTTTCCTAGTGGCAACGGGTGAGCGTAAGCATTTGGGCCCATAATTTCAGCAGGTATTAGTTTTGAATGAGTACATGAGTAAACGAAGTTCTCTGCAAGCCTGACTGTACTGACATAAGCGCAGTGTCGCTAGACTAATTGGTCAAGACGACAGTCTACTTGCTGTCGGCAAAATGCGTTTAATGAAATGCTTGAATGCGTGTTGGCTCGGCTACATAGCTTTTTCATCTTTTACTTTTGGCATGTAGCTCAAATGATGTGAAGCAATTTTAGGCTGTTTCCTGTTCATGAAATTCATGTAGCCAGTTTGAAACTTTGCGGTTCTTTACTTCTAATACTGTCACTGAAATACATGTGATGGACTGAATGCTTCTAGGAATCGTTACACGAAACGTCGCTGGAGGCAACGTTTTGACAAGTGAACTTTTCTTCGTCAAGGCAACGCTGCTGCCCTGACGAAGACAAGTCAACTTGCCGAAACATTGTTTTCAGCGACGTTCTCTCTTGAAGAACTTCTCATCGCTTCAAGCCTCTCTGTTCCTCTGAACTTCTGTCTCGATAGGTAGTCAAATTCTGTAAGAAAAATATGTGCGCCGTCATAACAAACGTGATTGAGCGAAATACGACGTGTCCTGCTCGTTATTGTTGATAATTTTCGCAGTGGTGAGCATATTCTGGGTCCACTCTTTGCTCATTATATCCATAGTTCAGTTGTGAATTCAAGCTGCTTTTATAGATTGACACTTTCACATTACACGTACGTCTGTGCTTTGTTTTTATACGGAACGCGCAATAAAAAAATTATTTTATTTGTGTCGATCGAGTTTTGTCTTACTGAGCAATCGGTCCGCTTAAGTTTCGCCGCTTCAGACCACACGAACAAAATTAAAAAAAATTGTTCACGAAATTTTATGAATGGCCGCGTCGCCCAAGCGGCCAGCGGACCTGAAAAAGGGGCACGAACAGATTCCGCTTGCATGAAGTGGGAAAGGAGAGCTTCCGCGGCAACCCTCCTCCTCTCGGTTTAGCGCCTTTTCCCTCTATTTGGTGACCTCATCTGCGATGTCATGAAATAAATTTTCTGTTTGTGATTTATTTCCAGTACGATGCCCGGCAGCCGCCAGTAGTGAAAGTGGCGCTGCCGCTGCGTATCAGCATGCGAGAGCGCGTCCCATGGGAGGTATAGGCTCCGTGCAGACGTAACTCATGAAGGCGCCTCTAGCGGCAATAAGCGCAGATTTGGAAGGATGTTGTCAGCCGCTCGCACGTGGGAGCGATCGCGGAACGATTCCGATGCCACGGAAGAGGCCAGCCGCGAGTGTTGGACGATAAGAATAGCATAGCATAAGGCATAAGGCATCGCTCCGCGATAACACCCCTGAAGCGGCCGTCACAGTGCAATCGCTGCTGTCGTCTGTTTCAAGCTGCCGCCGAATTTGCTGCCACGTTAGCCCGAGGGTGATAAGCTGTGATCATTCAGTGAGCGAAGCGGCCCGCGCTACACGCGTGCAGTTTCGCTCATTGGGCTCGTCGCCTCAGTGTGGATGCGATGAGACGCAGCTGTGGTCTGTCCGAGTGCGGAAGCATTGGCGTCGAAGGATGCCTGATGTTTCGTTAGCAATTTCAGCAACGCATCACGCTGAGGAGCAGGAAGGTCAGGATTTATCCCGGTAGCAAAGGTGGAGGAAGTGATAAGCTTTCCTTGTTCAGGATGAGCTTGCAAGGCGTCAAGAGGGACCAGAGATACGGGCTGAGTATCCACATAACAGGTCACCGCAGAACCTTGAGGGAGGGGTATAGCCTCAGTGGTGGTGTTCAGGCCGATGATTATTGCAGCATTGTCTTTGAAGCGCACCAGGCTGGAGGGGGAATACAATGCCACGAGCTAAACAGCGGCCGTAAGGAGTGACAAACACGTCACCATTGGCAATGTGCGTAGAAGTGATGGTGATGAGTTGCTCCTGGCCCGGCGACAGTACGGCATCGGCAGCTGTGAAAAAACGCAGTGGTTTCTCGTCGATACTCTCGCTGCAGTGATCGGTCTCTGTCATCTGGACTACACGTTGGCGGCAAGAAATTAAAGCAGACGCTGACGAGAGAAAGTCCCAACCTAAAATTTGTTCATGAGCACACGAAATTAAAACAGCGAAAGTGATATGATGACGTATACCGTCAATGAAGACGCGTGCTGTACATTGGGCTAACGGTCGAATGATTGCTCCGTTGGCCCCAACCAAGGATGATCCAGAGTAGGGCGTCTTCACTTTCCGCAAACGAGAACACAAGTCCGCACGCATAACAGAAATAGTTGCTCCCGTGTCTATCAAAGCTAACACCCGCACACCTTGCACAGTCACCAATAACATGTTCGATGGTCGTTCAGGAGGACTTGGATCATTTCGCGACGATGCAGTTTTCCCTCCAAAAACTGCACTGTGTAGTTTTCCGATCGCTGGGGAGGGAGTTGAGAAACAGGCCGAAGTGGCGAAACAGAGCGTCGGAGTGGCGGTGGGGGAGCGTCGTCGGGAGGCATGTGTATTGATGGTCGCGTTGGGGTAGTCTACCGGAGATGGAGATGGGCGATGAAAGCATTGACGGCGTAACTGTGGTAACCTCGAGGAGATGACTCGTCGCGTTCAAAAGCAGCATAACCACGACGTTCGTCTTGCTGGCGGCGTCGACAAACCCGGGAGATGTGACCCCGAATACCGCAGTAATAGCATATAGGCCGTGCGGCACGCCAGGCAGGGTGGTATGATGGGTTCGGTGCTCGGGCAACCAGAGGTGCTAGATGATCGTGAGCTGGCATAGGTGGTGCGACTGGAGACGGTGATGGTTGCATCGCAGCAATGTGTGCGTACGAAGGCGGTTGGGAGCAAGGTGTAGCGTTGGCATGGTGGGCGCTCTGAAAGGCTGTCATTTCCTCTCGGATGATGCCACGCAGATCAGTAGAGGCAGGTTGTGCGGAAGCGTTGTTGCCAGATGGCGAACCGTAGGCTTGCAATTCCTCAAGAATGATGGCTCGAATGATGGATCGGAGCTCCATACTGTTTGCCAAGGGGTTTTCAGAAAAGTCGGGACGCAGGCGGATTGATTGCAGGGCATCGAGACGCTGGCACACAGAGATGACGTCCGATACCGTCGAAGGGTTGTGCGCTGCGAGGGCATTGAAAGCGGTAGATCCTATACCCTTCAGAAGGTGTCGTACGCGATCACTTTCTGGCATGGCGTCGTCTACCCGGCGGCAAAGCGCGAGAATGTCTTCAATGTACGAGGTGTAAGACTCGCCGCAATGCTGAACGCGTTCAGCCAGCTTCTTCCTCGCAACTTCGGAACGAACCGTCGGTGTGCCGAAAATCCGCCGTAGCTGGTCCTTGAAGGAAGACCAATCACGTAAGTCGCTCTCGTGATTTATGAACCATGTTTTGGTCACTTGGGACACGTAAAACTGTACGCGGGATAACTTCGACGCATCGTTCCAGTTGTTGAAGACGCTTACGCGGTCATAGTTGTCGAGCCAATCTTCTACATCTTCTCCAGGCAGACCGCAGAAGATGTCGGGCTCGCGGGGAGGGTTGTTGGCGGTGGGGGGGGTTGGCGGTGGTCGGTTGGACCGGGTGGGTTGTCGCTGTGGGCTCATCTTGCGACATAGTGTTCTGCTGGTGTAAGCGGCGTCCCGAACGGAGCTCCAGGAGAGATGTTTAGAAGGCGAGAAGGCGAAGGGATCGTAAAGCACCTCCACCACTTGAAATAACACGGTTCAGCCGACGCTTTATTCTCCGAAAGGCAAGATGGCGCCGACGACGAAGACGCCCGAGCCAATGACTGATGATGGTTATTTACAGATGAGGAAGATGAAGTCCAATAAATGCCTACAATATAGAAAATTTGGTATGGCATGACATTACACGCATCTCATGTAAATCGTGGTTGACATCAAATGGTCTCGGGACACTCGCGGTCGTTTAACTGAGAGAAGATATATCAAAACTGTATGAAGATTGATTTCTGTATGAATAACATAAATGACAGGAGCTAACATAAAGATGATGACATGCAAATTATGGAAGGCATGATTTACATGCCGCGCTCTTGGTGCGCTCGCGGCCATTTCGGTAGCTTGACATGTACCAAGTGTGGTTTTGCGTGATATGAATGTATGACGAGCATAATTGACAGGTGGTAACATAAAAATGCATGACATTCATGTGATGTATGGCATCAGTCACATGCCTCGCTCATGATGCGCTCGCGTCTGGTTCGTTAGCTTCATATTCGCCAAAATTGGTATTGTATGACATGACACTATGACGAACATAAATGACAGGTCGTAACATGAATATAATGACAAGAATTTAGTGCACAACATGATTTACACGCCACGCTCATGGCGCACTCGCGGCCGTTTCCAAAATTGGTATTGCGCGACGAGTATGTATGACGAACATAGATGAGAGGTTTTTACTTCAAAATAATGACACGTATGTCAAGTATGACATCATTTACATGTAACGCTCATGGTGCACTGGGCGGTTCGCTAGATGGATATACGCCAAAATCGGTATTGTGCGACGTGACTGCATAGAGAACATAAATGAAAGCTCTTAACATAAAAATCATGATATGGATGTCATTTACCTCCTCGTTTACATGCCACACACACGGTGTAATCGCGGTCATTTCACTAACTTGATATACTTTGAAATCGCTATATCAGGATGGGACTGTATGACGAACAGCACTGACATGAAAATCATGACATGCATGTCATGTACCACGACTTGATTTTCATGACATTTTTCTATAACCTGCCAAGTGACCTTCTTTCTGGCGCACGTAACTGCGCGGTAGAGGTACCACTTTGTGTGATAATTAAGGTTTCGTTTTCAGCGCTAACAGGATCTATCACTATGTTCACCAAAGGAGACCAAACACATCAGGTGACGTGTGAAATGAGCACGTTTGCGTAGCATTCCAATTTGCGTTTGCGTGACATTGAAATGTCTAGCAGACCTCACACAAGGTGTACAAGACGCGTCCACTATATACAAGAAACTAGTCGAAATCACGCGCGTCTATACGGCACGTTCGAGCCACCTTTTTTAAGTGTACAGATTCCATGGTTTGTATCCAACCGCATTTCGAGTGAGCGGTTTGAAAAGCACCGCTTAACGTCGTGGGTTTAGGGTACAAAGTAATGCAATAGAGCAGAAGAGAAGTCACTAAAAAGACGCCTGAGCTAGTGCACCACGCCATTCAACTTTCGTGTCGTACACTCGATATCGTTGCAATCCAAAAGTGTCAAAATAGCGCCCTCTGACTTTCATTTTCAACTTTAATGGTGAACTCGGTAATAGTCTTGCTTGAACGTGCACACCTTTTCCTGGGCTCTTTTGTCGAAGAAATACCACAGCAGTTAAGTACCAGAGGATGATATTTACGCCATGTGAATCTTGTCGGAGGTTTGAACTAGCATGATTAATGTCCTATATTTCAGACCCACGATGGTAAGGCACAAAGCATTAAAGCAAGCCACAAGGATCACCACAATTATTGCGGCAGTGCTGGGCGGGCGAAATAGCATGCCATCACACACGATCCCCTAGCCTTTATAGTTCCGCAGTCAAAATCAACCTGCTCATGAACCCCTTCACGACATAGAGTAGACTGTAAAATTTCTGCAGCGAGTGCAAACTTTCACAATAGTAAATGGTCCGTCTTTTCATACCACCACTACCGCGATCATCATCATCATAATCAGCTTGACTATGCCCACTACATGGCGGGGCCTCTCCCTTGTCCCGCTAATCAAACCGGTCCTGTGCATACTGCTGCTACGTTGTAGCCGTAAACTTTTAAATCTCATCTGTCAATCTAAGTTTTTGTCTCCCCTTCGCGCGTTTGCCTTCTCTTGGAATCCAGTCAGTTACCGTTAATTACCAGCAGTCATCCTGCCTACGCGCTACGTACTCAGCCCATGTCCATTTCTTCATCTTGATTTCAACTATGATATCCTTACTTCCTGTCTCTTAAGAGACAGGAAGAGAGCAGTATGGGTCAGGGAACAAACGGGTGCTTGGTACCACACCAGCGTTTAATTTTTATTCTGTACCTGCGACACCAAGGCAAGCATATCACTCAAATAACTGAGGCTTACTAGTTGTGTAAGCTTATTCGAGTGAGGTTAAAAAGGGCAATATATATTAAAAAAGCAGCGTGTATTTTGTCCTGGGAAATGGGGCTTATATACACCGTTGCGTTTATGAAAGCGTAGACTGGCATGAGCTTACAAAAACAGCAGATTTGCTTTGCATACCTTTTCGCTACAGCCACCGCTTTTAGTGTGTAGCCAACCACAGCAGGTGGTTTCCGCTACGTCAGCGGCGAACGACAGCAGTGCTACGCTCCAGACGCAGTCATCCCTTAATCGATGGTCTGGCTATTTTCTTACTGGGAACAAAGAGTTTCCAGCTTTCACTTCTTAACGCGACGCGCTCTTCATCATCCGTGGCTACGTAGTGTTATCTCGAGAGCAGTATATCAGCATAACTGTTATCAGTCGTAATCATTCTCACAACGTGATATCTACTCAACGGCACACCGTTCGAAGCACGCCACTATAGCTTTCGACTATTCTATTAAAAAAAAATTGGCCGCGTATCTGCGTGCTTCGCCGCAAATGTCGTACAAAGACGACAGTCTTCTGCCGGGCGTGCTACAATGTGTTGCCTTGCCTCAGACAGCGCCTCCTCTATGTTGAATCGGCCGCATCTGGCTGGCATTGATAAAATAGAGGAGGCGCTGCGATACGCTGCGTTAGATTTACTGTATTGGCCTTGAGGGCCACCACTGGAAACGCCGGCGCCACCGTCGGCGTGACGTGCTTGGCAGGATCACGTGGCCTCACGGCCGCGTCTGCTGCTCGTGCAGCGCTAGCGCGTGCTTTGTAAACGAGTTTGAAGTGTTTCAAGCTCCTCCTGCAATGCGGTCTGTTCGAATGCGGATGTTTTCTCGCATTCTGAACACAACTGAACCCACTGTGATAGGAGTGGCTGTCTCCGAAAGCGACGAACATTCTGCTCTTACTGCTCGGTGCCGCAGTGCGGGAGGTGCGCAACAGAATCCAGTGTCAGCCTGCACCGGTGCCCGTGGGACAAGAAACTGCGTGAAGCGTGGGTTGTGGAACTCCGCCAAGCAGCCATCGGCTGCGAGTCGTGCTTGGAACAAGCACTTTCGCGACGAAGTTTGCTGCTGTGTCGGGGCTGCGACGTTGGGTAGCAGAAAGCGCGCACCGAGACGATCGTTCGCGCGCGTTTCCCGCCGGCTAATGGTGCTTAATTATCTTCCACAGGATGGAAAAGGCGCGACCTTTTACCTCGTGCTGTACTATCTCAGGACATTTCCGTGCGACCTCTTGATCGTCGGCCCCGTGCTCAGCGTCTACAGTAGGCTGCAGACCCTTGAGTCATTGTTTAGATACGTTGTATTTAAAAACTCACAGGGTCCCTTACGCATTCCACTAAGACGACCGGAAGGCGAAAGCCACCTTCTCCTTCTTTTAGTCGATGTATTGATCCTCGCCCGCCCCACTCCAAAAGCTTTCTGCACCTAACGCGGTTTTGCAATGCCTCCGTAATCGGTCCACCGATCATGGAGGCTGTGCAAAGCTACCATGTCCTGTGAACACATCATCATGTGACGTCACGTTACGTGGCATCCTGTCGACTTCACAAATTTGGGCTATCTGTGACGTCACGATGACGTCTTATGGTGACGTAATCAAGTGATGATTTTTTTTGCATCACTCGTGCTGACGCCGCCGACTCGGGACGCCGGCGGTCACTCGTCCCGTTTGATGAGGCATCGAAGGCCTTCGCCTTCATAAGCTACACACGGCGTTTGCTGGTGTATGTAGTACATAGCGAGCGAGTCAAATGCTGCAACTGGTGTGCCTGCAATTAGGTCGGCAATAACATTCTTTCACTCAATTTTGCATTCTCCTGACGCAAACACTATAAAGCCAAAATTAATTTTTGCCACTGTTGAGCTCAAGTTTGGCCTCTCCAACCCCATGCATTTTCCTGGAGCCTTATCCATTTATGTGGAAAAGATGCTGCGCTGTTCTCGTTAGACACGACATACTGCCAGAATTGCTGGGCAACTCGCGAAATAATACTGGGCATTAAAATTTTGCATTTCGCTCTTTACTCGTTGTTGTTACCCTGCTTCGCAGCTGCACGTTGCAGCAAGAACTTCTCTTTCTTTCACCGCTTTTTCAAGTTCATGTGGGTCCTTGTTCACAGCCGATGTTTGCACAACATGTCCGGCGAACGTTACTGTATTTTATTTCGTTTCCTTGGCTTTGCATGCTACTACATGGTCACGTAGACCACTTCTCCTTCCATCAGCACTCTCGAACTGGTGAAGCTTTAGTCTATGAACTTGTTGATGGCAGAGAGCAGCAAGTTCAGAGGAACGCAAAGGGAACTATAATAAAGGAGCGTATTAAAAAAGGCATTGCATTTGCTCACGCTTTGAGTGAGCACCAGAAGAAACGAACACACTCAACAAGGACAGCAGCAGTTGCTCGCTTAGAAGATGGATAAATATGCAGTGCGAGGCTACAAGTCAAATGGCATTGAACCATACAAGAATTTTCACCAAAAAAAATCGAAAACGTTGAATGGTCGGGACGGCCCATCACTACACTCTAAGCACGGTAACGTTTACTAAAGGTGCACAATTTCACAAATTTGTGTACCTATAAAATAAAAGTCATCTAGTAACCTTTGCATAATTAACCTCTATTGAAAGTGCACAAATTTACTTTTAACACAGACGTCACAGAAATAACCTTTAGCACCGGTTCACAATATCGAGCGTTCTCACATAAAAATAGAGGTTACGTTGCACAGTACACGGTATACTGTTCACACAAAACGGCTTGCGGGAGATTTTATACAGCCACCGCTCTGCACCTCTTCTTTCATTTGTTCTTCTTTCGTCGACGCATTCCAGGAGGTTACGCTCATCGCATGCATTGATCAGCCAGGTGTGCCGCAGCAACGGAAGCACGGTTTTCCACTCTTTGGCACTTCTTGCTGCGCGTGCCTTGGTTTCTTTCTTTTTTTTTCACGCTTTCTTGTGCGGTTTTAATACACTGTCTATATATGTGCTCTAAGAAATGCGAACCTTTGCAGAAGACGTCACGTGCAAGGTTCTTCTCTAAAGACTACCGCTGGTGCATTGTAATAATTCAAGTACATGACTGCTTATGAAACGGGACAATCGCGGTGACCGAGGCCGAACGCGTCCCCTTTGCTCGTTAGAAGAGGGAGCCGAAAATCATTCGCATACTCGAGGAGACTTCAAGTTTGTATGCACTACAGTAATGATGCCTCCACCGCGATTATTTTCAAATGTGGTCAACCCGTCCATCAATAAAAACAGGAGATTTTATAATATAACATTAGCATGATATACGTGTCAGGCTATCCTTTCTTGGTCCAACTTCTACGCAGTTGAAGCAATACGTCGGCGTGAATATGACACTTGAATTGTTTCCCTCCTGCTGGTGAACATTCATTGACTGTGCGATTCGTGCTTATCAAACTACGTGTTATGCGACAATAAAGAATAATCGTCGTTTTGTTACAGGGTTATTTGCAATTTTGTTCACCCACGAATATCTGAATCAGCAATGGAAACGCGGATACTGACAAAACGTGAATTCGACCAAGCAGGGAAGCTGCTGAAGGCGTAAAGGAAAGTGCACGGAGAATTAACATTGCTCCTCGCGGTGAAGTGCAGGCAAAATAGCTATACAAACCGCTCGCCATACGCCACGTTGTCTGTTTTACGTATACTTATCACAAAACCCAAACAAATGTCTGAAATTATCGTGTATAGCTGGCAGGTACTTGTGAGCATATTATATACGAATGCTGAGTGACATTATCAGAATGTCACTCAGTAAGTATAAATATATGCATGCGCACAAATACAATAATTCCACAGCGCATATGAATAACCGGAACGCTTTTTTTTTCGAGAGATGCAAATTGTAATGTTTACATTTCTACGTAATTGGATCAAGAGAGCATTCCTGTCTGACACACATGGCACAACTAATAATGAGGAATATCTGTCAGTCACCCGATCGGCTTAATTATTGGTTTAAGGGCAGACCACATTTGAACGACACGATGCTTGTGGTCGAAGGTGTGACGTTATGATGCATGCAAGATCTAAGCCAACTCCAAAGGACATTGCTTTGTGTTTTTTCGTGGGATAGAGGAAAGGTACGTCTCTCGCCACGTACACCGCGACTGTCGTGCTCTCAGCAGACATGTCCCAGAATTATTCCAAAGCTCCAGCGTGTGTATTCAGAAAATGGCAGGCCACATGACATCCTCCGTGAAAGTTCTCACCAATATGTGTACATATTTGTACGCTGCATAATAAAGCCGCATAAAGAAGTACGATAGAGTGGGCATGCACAGAAAGAAGCAATAAAGGAAGAGCCACGCTTCTTTTGCTAAGCGACACTTGGCTGGGCTGATCATGCGCGCAACGACTCGTCCGGATTGTGTCTCAGAAAGATCGAAGGAAAAAAAAGAGGCACATACACTTTGTCCGGCTACACCTGGGTTGGTGGAGCATAGCTAGAGCGGTTATACTGAGTGCAGCCCCCTGCAAATAATAGGTGATCAGAATCGTGCTTCTCCTTAAGTATACTGATGTGTGCGGCATACCATACCTGCTGGCACGTTGCTCATATACGATGAAATCCAGAGGGCAGCCAAAAAGACAACGATTGTCAGTTCTTTACTTTTGTCGCTCGGGTTGTGCGTGGAGTGTCTTCATTTCAGTAATGCTACTAACTCACTCAAACGATTAACACTTACGTGTAGCATATATAACAATATACGTGCAACTCATCCGCCTTTCTCCTTCGCTGAAACCCGAATGCGCTTTCTTTATGTTGTTCAGGTGATATGCTTTTTAATGGTTCAACTGACAACTGTGGCATAGTTTGAAAAAGGGAAGCCTCTGCGCACAATATCACACGTGATTGCATTGTTTAAAAAACTTCAGTTTTTCTTTTTTTTTGCGTGGGTGCAAAACACAAAATTGACAGTGATAACAGCTGTTGCAATATAGGGGCATTGTTCGATTTCTCTGAGCATGCGCTGTAGAATACGGCTTGTGAAGGCGTACAAGACTATGTACCTAAACGAAAGCTTAGGTTAAAAAAGAATTCAAAAGAGGACCAAATCAAGCATTGAACAAAAAAAAGAATTCACATTTTATTACTCTCATACCTTCACAGCAGAAGGCGTCAATGATAGAGTGATAGTCATCTATACACATAAGTTTATTGATTAAGAATATTGATGCAGGGATTGTCTAGCTGTTAGATGGTCGACGGTATTCAAAGCGTTTCTCCTTGCTTTCACTTGCGGTTAGTACAAATTTACAGCAGCAGATGGTCGGGATCTGCACTGACACCCTCTCTTGATGCACGCACAATCATGTTTCTTCAGTCAATATGTCAGTTGTTGATTGCACAATCTCCTTGCTGGACAGTAGGTCCTAAAAGGTGAGTGCCGTTATTTTACACTATAGCAATGGTTACTGCCACATTGCACACAACTGCTGATAACATGCAATGTGAGATACAAATTAACCCCTCCCTCCACACACACACACACACACACAAAAAAAAGGGGGGGGGTCACTTAAACAATACATAAGCGCTCCTAAATTGTAGTATCCTGTGCAATACGTTCATTGGAAAACAAACATTTTGAATTGAGAACGCACGTTAATCTCGCATGTAATTTAATTCTGTTTAGCACAAGAGTCAGCGAACAATAATTTAAGAGACAGTTTCGCAGCAGAAACACGACACCAGGTGATTAGAACCAGAAATGCTACAATCAACATTTTTTACAATAACATCTAGGGTTTTACGTCCTAAAACGACGATATGATTAAGACGCCGTACTGGAGGGCTTTGGAAATTTCGACCATCTGGTGTTCTTTAACGGGCACTGACATCGCAGAGTACAGGGGCCCTTACCGTTTCGCCTCCATTGCAATGTGACTGCCACGGCCGGGATCGAAAACGCGACCTTCGGGTCAGCAGCCGAGCACCATAACCACTGCTCCACTGCGGTGGACCAACATTTTTAAGTGGCCATACTTAGCATTTCACGTGGAGCTTGATTATGTTCGTACCTACTTGTTCTCCTCAAGGGGTATACTCCACTTGGCAGATCATATTCTCGGCTGCACCGAACAAAGTCATATCGGCGTCTGGGAGTTCCTGCCTGATAGGAGATCCTCATAACATGCCTTGGGCGGGATGTATGCTGTAAACAGTTTCAACGTAAAACACTGAAAAAGGGGAAAAAAGTATTTGTGCTGTCTACGTACCTTCAAACAGTCCGGCTTCGACAGTTACATCACATCTATACCGATTCAGCTTTTCTAACCACAATCACACGTTGCTGACACCCTAGAACAGAACAAGAACAAAAAAATGTTATCTTATTGCAAGAAAAAAAACAGATTCACAACGCCAAAGAACTATAGGATATCGAAAGACATACCAACCACACCGTCTGGGCGGGATGATACATGGTGAAGGTAGAAAACCCGAGGCACTGAGCAGACCAAAACAAATATTTCAGAGCGCGTGCGCGCGCACACACACACACACACACACACACACACACACACACACACACACACACACACACACACACACACACACACACACACACACACACACACACACACACGCACGCACGCACGCACGCACGCACGTACACACACACCCACGCGCACACACACACACAAACTCGTGCGCCAACATACACACACAGACGCGCACACACTCGCTGACTCACACGCACATGCACACACACATACACACACACACACACACACACAAACGTGCGCCAACATACACACACACACACACACACACGCAAGCGCACACGCTCGCTGACTGACACACACGCACAGACATACACACACACACGCACGCACACACACAGACGCGCGCGCCAACATATACACACAGACGCACGCTCACACTCGCTGACACAGACACACACGCACGCTCACACACACACACACACACAAACGCGCGCCAACATATATACACACACACACAGACACACACGCACGCACACACACACACACACACGCACGCACGTACACACACACCCACGCGCACACACACACACACACAACCTCTTGCGCCAACATATGCACACAGACGCACGCTCACACACTCGCTGACTCTCACTCACACACACACACAAACGCGCGCCAACATATACACACACACACACACACACACACACACGCAAGCGCAAACGCTCGCTGACTGACACACACACACACACACAAACGCGCGCGTGCCAACATATACACACAGACGCACGCTCACACACTCGCTGACACACACACACACACAAACGCGCGCCAACATATACACACAGACACACGCAAGCGCACACGCTCGCTGACTGACACACACACACACAGACATACACACACACACACGCACGCACACCCACACAAACGCGCGCGCCAACATATACACACAGACGGACGCTCACACACTCACTGACTCTCACTCTCTCACACACACACACAATCGCGCGCCAACATATACACACACACACGCAAGCGCAAACGCTCGCTGACTGACACACACACAGACACACACACAAATGCGCGTTCACAAACACACACACGCAAACGCTCATTCACGCCCACACACGCACACAAACACACAAACGCGCGCGCCAACATACACACACACGCACGCGCAAACACTCGCTCACTCATTTTTTTTTATTATCAAAATGAACGTCAGTGATCGCAACCAATTAGCCCGCATTACCGCCTTAAACCCTCACCCGTACACTTTAAACTACCGCAGTTGAGATAGAAGCATGGCGATAAGTTGAATTAGCCGACACTTCGCGTATGGAAGCCACGAGATATCATCTAGAGGCGTCCAAAGCGTGACAAAGAACCGAGACTGCCAAGGAGAGGAGCGAGTTACTGCACACTCAGACTCGTCTGGGCAACGCTGATATGGGGCACATTGTTGACGCCGGCTACAATATTTCACACCATGATTGCAGCCTTCATCAAGCAGTTTCAAGGTACCATTACGCTGACAGCAAGAAAGGCTAAAAATAGCAATGCATTGCATAAAAACATTTTTTCTGTTATTTTTCTGACACGACCCATCTAAGCATGCGCATATATTCATGTAAACATGTGAAAAACTCATATACACAAGCAAATAATGTAGTGAAGAGAGAAGATTGCTTACCTGTAGATCACATTAACTACTGTC
Source organism: Rhipicephalus appendiculatus (assembly GCA_030522465.1). NCBI lineage: Eukaryota > Metazoa > Arthropoda > Arachnida > Ixodida > Ixodidae > Rhipicephalus > Rhipicephalus appendiculatus. Next base: position 113,406 of record JALIZH010025564.1, read on the forward strand.
TTTGACCAGTGTAATAACCGATGCAACACGCTCAATAATTGAAGTCTCAGACAGGCGACGAATCTGTAATGCAGCTCGTTGTAACGGCCGCGTGCGCACTGAACATGTCCCCGTTGCATTCCTTGGTGGTTGATTCGCGGTGGATGGCACACGTTCACGAGTGTCTTTTCTTACTGCATCAACAGTTACACGCCACTCACGTACAAAACACGATTAGACCACGCACGTCGTCAAAGAGCGGAGCGTAAATCCTGGTTAAATGGATGAAACAAACAGCACCACAAGCGCAGCTTCAACGACCGCACCAACCGCCTCGCATTCGAATGCTCTTCCCGGCATACACCTCGAGCTGTGCGAAGTCTCGGAGAGATGACGCCGTCCCTCCATCGATGAAGTCGAAGCGGCGCCAGAAGTGACGCCACGTATGTGACTCACCGCGAGCTCACACATCTCTCTATGCGCCCCCCTGGAGCGGCCGTCGCACGCTGTTTTGTGAACTTAGCGGCATCTTTTTCTCTTGTGTTGGCGAATCGATAACGTTTAAGCCTGCATGGTGCAATGCTGTGACTTGGCGTTTGCTGTACTTTACGGCAATTTTCACGCGAAAAAAAAGTAGACAAGACGACGAGGAAATTCGGATAAATTGTATTTCGACTCTTGTAACATATTTTTCTCGCGTCACGGGATGGTTCTTAGATTGCAACGTTAGTTTAATACTGTGGGTTGTCGTGTGCTCACAGTACTTTATCTTGTCATGATTTACCATCTGATGTATCTTCTTTTCCGCTATTATCTAAGCTTCCCGGGGGCAAATCAATTATTCCTGCGGCTTAAAAGCAAAATAGATATTGGAGCAACTTAAGAAGTTGTTTAGCACGAACATTTAGCCAACATAATAAGGCATTTCGTTCTTCTGCTTCTGCCCATGTTCGTTCGGACTTTATGCCACTTATTCAATGACGTGTTTGGAAGCAGGCTCACTTCACTGAACTGCAGTTTCAATTCATACCCCACCATTGCTTGCCACAGTATCCCGCAATGTAAAAGCGCTGCTACCGTGATTTGCTTTACTGCTGTAAAGACCCGTTCTGTTTATACATTATCCACTTCTCAATTGCTAAAGCCAGCTTTGAACAAGAAAGATCGCGATGTGACACATTGATCAATAAATTTCCACTCCATAGTGTAGGTCCCCTGACGAATGAGTCACTGCGCTTTTATAAGTTACAATCTAAAGGTTACAATGCCTATCGCGGTGCTTTAGCTTTTAAAATGGCACGCTACTGTCAATGTAACTTCTATGTGACAGGGAATTGAAGAAAACACAAAGATAAAATTGTTGTCACGACCATGTAACTTGTAAATTATAAGTTACTTGCCTTTTTATGCTGTCCTAAACGTTACCGTGATAAGAGTGTAGTTTCCATAGGCGCGCCGAAGTCGTAGCTGTAAACAAATGTTTTTGAACTGGTACAATAGCGTCCGCGTAACAATATTTGTCTGTGTATTCACAAATCCTTATATTTTGCGGCCTAATGTTCACGGCAGGGCGCCAAAAAGCGCTTGTAGCGAAAGCGGAACCATCAGTACGAACATACATGCAGACGCATATTACATACAAAAGCTCCGTCGGTCACCGCGAACCCGTGCGATCACTGGTTTTACGCTTCTTTCTCTTATGTTCCATTTGGTTATACAGGCAGTCCACTCTAACAAAATATTTCACATATTTCACATCACGCAAGGATCCCCCATCGCTGTGACCGCGCGAAGCGGGCGCTCCGTTTTTTTTCAGAGAGACAGCGACTGTAAATTATGCTGTGCTTCCTGTTCGTCGTAAATTATTATTTTGGCAGTTAAAAAGGTATTTCGCACCGAAAGTACACACAGAAGTTCCCTGGAGCGCTTCCGCGAGGTGTTTTGTAGAGCGCCGACAGCAAGTCCTATGGGGAGCGCGCGGCGGTATCCTGTCTAGCACGCAATTGAGGCGCGCCCGATAGAGGGCGACTCCGTAACTCCCCGCGGCCAATATGCTACCTTTAGGCAGCAGAGTTGAGCAGAGCGGAGCGGCTACAAATGGATTATTGTGGCAACCGACTACCAGGGTGGTCTGAAAAGTTCTCGGCCTGATGTAGAAAAAAGCGTTTTGGACCTTCAAAATTATTGTTATTTTTCAACATAGTCTCCTCTCAACTCTACACACTTGGTCCATCGATGTTCCAGAGCCAAGATTCCGTCCTTAAAATGACTTTGTGGAAGTTCTGAAAAGTACTCATCCACAGCAGCAATCGCTTCTTCATTTGATGGAAAACGTTGCCCACCAAGAAATATTTTGAATTTTGGGAACAGGTGGTAGTCCGACGGGGCCAAGTCAGGAGAATAGGGTGGGTGCTCCAACAATTCGTACTTCAAATCGTGCAATTTAGCCATTGCAAGATGCCCTTTGTGCACCGGTGCATTGTCTTGGTGAAAGATGACTTTCTTTTTCTGCAAACCTGGTCTTTTCTAACGAATTTTCTGATCCAATTGAGTTAAAAGGTCAGAATAATACTCCCCAGTTATGGTTTTACCCTTTCGAATATAATCCACAAGCAGAATGCCTTTAGCGTCCCAGAAAACCGAGGACATCACCTTTCCTGCGGAGGGAACTGACTTGGCTTTCTTTGGCGCAGAGGAGCCGGCTTCAGTCCACTGCTTTGACTGTTGCTTCGATTCCGGTGTGTAATGGTGAATCCAAGTTTCATCCATTGTTATAAATCTGCGCAAAAAGTCCGCTGGATTTTTGTTATACAGCTCCAAAGTATGCTGTGGCATCGTCATGCGGTTGCGTTTTCGCTCGGGAGTAAGAATGCGTGGCACCCATCTTGCACAGAACTTGTTCATGTGTAGTTCGTTATGCAAAATGTGACCTACACGTTCCACTGAGATGCCAACAGCCTCGGCAATTTCGCGCAACTTCACTCTCCTGTCTTCCAAAACCATATCGTGCACATGGTCAATCAATTAAGGAGTTGTTGCACTTTTTGGTCGCCCTTCGTGCGGGTCATCTTGAACGCTCTCTCTCCCCCCGCTTAAACTCAGCAGCCCATTTCTTGACTATGGAGCATGACGGTGAATCTTGCTTGTAAACTTTAACAAACCTTTGGTGAATTTGATTCGAAGATAAACCTTCTTTTACAAAGAACTTTATCACAGCATGGTACTCAAGCTTCTCCATGCCCTACGGTGCTTCACACTACACGCAGTGACCGACTGTCAAAGCCAAACTGCTAATCGGCACTAGACGGCATTTCATCTGAGACTTGCAGAGACTTGTATGAACGTGCACATGAGTGCTGGAAGTTCTAGCTCGCGTGATTCTTATTGAGGCCGAGAACTTTTCAGACCACCCTCGTACCTCACTCGATACGCGGAGACCAAGGCGATTCCGAGTGGCACTGCAGCTGAAGCGGCCCGGTTCTTCATAAAAGGCTTGCGGTCGTCATAACGCAGAAAAGTACCGCGTTTACAGCCAAACTTTTGCGCACTGTGCTTACGCTCAATGGTACAGAGCATAGGAAGACAATACATTATCACCCATAAACAAATGGGCTTACTGAGCTTCTCAACAAGTTATCTCCGTCATGCTTTGCATGTACGTCGACGTCGAGGACAAGAATTGGGTCCGAGTTTTGCCGTACGTCACATTCGCGTATAATACGGCGCGCCGGGAGACAACGAAAATTACACTGTCTTCACTAATTCATGGTCGAGAAGTAACTATGATGTTTGATGCCATGCTGCCTCATGAGGGTGATGATTCAGAGACAGACGCCACAGATTTCACTGAGCGCGCCGGGGAAGCAAGACAGCTTGCCCGCGTCCGAATAACCAACCAGCAAGAACTTGACGCCCAACGCTACAATCTCCGCCATTGATTCGTCGCTTATAAACATGGGGAAAGAGTGTGGGTTTGGTTCTTTGTACGGCGGCGAGGAGTCTCGGAGGAACTCCTACGCCGATACCTCGGGACGCTACAAGGTTCAGCGCCGTCTTACTGATGTCACGTTCGAAGTCGTGGCTGACGGCTCTTCTTTTTCAAAACGCCATCAGCATCTGCCTAAGACAGTGCACGTGGTCTGCATGAAGCCTTATTTTTGTGAGTGATGTGAGCGCGCACTTGCTCATTTACGCATCAACTGCTACTTGGTGAGCCTTGGGGCAATGCTTACTCTGGCGGGAGGGTAATGCCGCGTGCATAGTTCTATGTAGCTCTGCGCTAGCGACGACAAGGAAGGTCACGGATCCAATCGAGAGGCGCAGCACAAAAGAGTGAAGAAGTCTTTATTTGCCGCCCACTCCTTGAGTGTCTCTCCGAGTACGACAAGCCGTAGTTATTTCCTGAATAAAGCCTCTATGTTGTATAACCATAGCTCGGCACACTCACTCATGAGTGCACTCAACTCACACTCGCTCACACTCATTTGAACGTGGTGAGTTGAGTATGAGTGAGTACTCATGCGTGTGAGTGGACGTGAGTGTGAACGTGAGTCAGAACTCATGTGTGTGAGTGGTCGTGAGTGTGAACGTGAGTGAGTACTCATGAGTGTGAGTGGACGTGAGTGTGAACGTGAGTCAGTGCAAAGGCTGAAAAAATTGTGGTGAGTGAGTTTGAGTGAGTACTTCCTTAAAGTGCCGACCTATGGAGCTCGGCACACTCACTCATGAGTGCACTCAACTCACACTCACCCACACTCATTTGAACGTGGTTAGTTGAGTATGAGTGAGTACTCATGAGTGTGAGTGGACGTGAGTGTGAACGTGAGTGAGTACTCATGAGTGTGAGTGGAGGTGAGTGTGAACGTGAGTGAGTACTCATGAGAGTGAGTGGACGTGAGTGTGAACGTGAGTGAGTGCGAAGGCTGAAAAAATTGTGGTGAGTGAGTTTGAGTGAGTACTCCCTTAAAGTGCCGACCTATGTGTATAACCCGCGACATTATGATACTTTTCAAGTCCCCAAGTTTACTAATGATACTGCAGGCATTAAGATTACTGCAGTAAAGTATTTTGCCTTCACTGCTTTTGACTTCACTGCTCAGATTTGTTTAAAAAATTCCATTGAAGTGGCGCTCGTTCTTTACGATCTGCATCCCAAACAAATAAAAAAAACCATCAACCCGAATCTTGTTTTAGATTAATTTTACCTTTACCCTTCCCTTCGATTTTCCGCCATCCTTTATCAAAGCTTTTTTTTTTTATGTGTTGTAGCTTCACAGAAGTTCTCCGAAATCGAGATACCTGTACCGTTTAGTTTATGAGAGATGCGAGTCGAAAAACGAAAGTTTTTTTTCCAAAGTTACATATTTTTTTGTTTTTATTTGCTTGCACAAGTTTAGTTTCTCTACTTTCACTACAAAAAAGTTGAAGATTTTAATTAAACTCGAAGTCGGTTAAAATTGCTTTGAAAGAGCACAAAGTGGGTACTAAAAACTAAAAAGAGCTCATTGTATAGAGTCCTCTAGAAATTTTCACCTGGCTGCTTGCCATTGCATTTCGCATGAGCAGTTCACCAAAGCCACACGCTCAAAATAACGATGATTCCCAAGCTCTCATGATGGAAGAAATCATTTTAAAAAAGCATATCTTTTCCGCATAGGTGAGCTTTACCTTATAGCTTTAAAATGCGTTCTTTTCAAGATACAATTTTGGGCAACTTCTTGAGATTTGACATGTCTTTGGTACTTCTGATGGCCAGATCGGGATGAAATATTGCCCAGATATTCCTTAACATGCGAAAGTGCACGTGTCTCCTTTAAAACTTGATATCGCCTACATAATTACAACGAACCTAAACTAAGCAACTATCATGGTCTGACCATTCTTATACTTCTCTCATTACAATTATTCTTGTCCATTCAAATTCCTCATACGCACTTCTTACTTATTTGCATTCTACAGTTACTGTGGAGCAATATGAGCCATTAATGGCTCAGAACTATAAAAATTTATTGGCAAAAAAGTGTGACCAACAAGAACTATATTTTAAACATTGTCATGGTACAAAACTGAAAACTATGCTACTTACTATAAAAATGATTATATATTTGAAGTGAGCATACAAGCCTGTGTATACAGCAAAAATATCATTTCCCTAGGTTAGAAATTAAAACTTTTTTTTTTTCGAGTAACATCTCCCCTTAAACTACTTTTTAAGCACAGCTACCTTATCGCGTTGATCAATAAGGTTAAAACTTATGGGGTGAGGCTTACGTAGTTATTTGCGGTCAATTCTCTGAATTCTTTCCGCTGAAAATACTTGTATTTCCAAGATATCAACAAACACACCCCTCAACACACTCCTTTTTTCATTGACATGATAAGGTGATGTTGGCACTCACTCTTGCTCAGTATATCAGAATTTCCATTAGTTGTTCACGGTATACGAAAAAAAAAATCAATCTGTTTCGCTTATTTTTATCTTCAGGATAGGCTAATTCGCCTTTCAGCTTAGGACCTTTTTACAGCGAAAGCTGTTATGAGATCACAACAAGGGCCGTTTTTGCGGCGTAGTTGTCCGCGGCCGTCGGTGTCCGTAAACACTATCACACGAAATAAGAAAAGAACTAAATAAACAAAATAGATATGACACGATGGGAATCGAACACGGACCCTCTGCGTGTCAGCCCAGCACTCTACCACTGAGGTACTCTGGTGCTTGAAGATGCGTTGGAAACTGACCCTATGGAGGCGTGATGTCGCGTAAGGAATCGCGTTAACATCTGTAATGAAGCGTTTTAGCACAGTAAAGTAACAACGAGGCGTCACAGAATGCGAATTGCGTAACGAGTGGGTCATCCAATGATCCAACCCATTAAAAACGCATCAGGCATAATTCTTCTTTGTCGTCAGCCCCAGCATCAACAAAGTGCACATAATGCGTTACAAGTGTGTAGCGAGTACCGCGCTTTTCCTAATAATGGCCTAGTGGACGCTTCCCCACAAATAAAAATTCTGATGTTTTATGGCGAAGTGGGTACCATATAAGTGTGCTTGTAGTAGTTGCCCCTAGAGTGTTTTCAAAAAGGCTCTAGAAAGGCCGCTCTTCCAGCTTTCGCTATGACTGCGCTGCGTGTTTGGCGCAGGCCTGGTGTTTTTTTTTAGGCTTCGTATTACTTCCCTTATAGATGTAGCAACTTTTTCCACTTTCTTCAATTTTGACTCAACGGTATCTTGCCTTTTTCTGAACTTCTATTGAAAGCTCCACAACTGTTGATTTTTGGCCATAACTTGGCTTGACTGCGCCACCCAACAAAAGCGAGGAGGGAGGTAATTCGCGTCCAGCAGAACAGATTCTGCTAAGACTAGGTGGGTAGGTCAGCGCATGAAATGGTCGACCGATTTAACAGATGAAACATCAACACTAACCTGCCTGAAGAAAATAAATGGATCTGACCTGATGCCGGTGGGAGGCCAAGGTGACATGCCCACTGAAGAAGTTCGACGGATGTTGCGCATTGATATCCTCGTCTGGTGACATAGATATAGCATCGCGTAATACTTCCCAGCACTGCTTGTACTACAGTGGTTGCCCTGAGCAATCTTCGAAGTTTGCCAAGGGTTAATCGAGGATGACTGCGTAATGCGTTCTTCGGAACGCTGCTGGCGATTCCAAGACGAGCAATTGCAATGAGAAAACAAAAGAATTTAGCATGATGCTGACGCGAGGCCTGTTGGCATGCCCTCTGTTCGCGTGAATAACTTTGAAGCTCTGCACTCGGAATGGCGGGGCGTCAATTTCGGCCTCTCAGATAATACAAAGCCTTTTTTTTCTGTATTGAAGAGTTATGAACGTGCTTAACTTAGATCGGAGAGTTTAAAAAAAACCATGGATAATCCCTCTGTCAAAGGAATCGGTATAACACGAAAGTGAACTGTGTCTTCAAAGAAGTAGTTGTTTATTGTACTTTTACGTATGAAAATTGCACAATCAAATTTGTTTTTTCGCAGCTGTAGCACCATTTGACGTCGAAACGAAGGTGTAAACAAGCATATATTCAACAGTGGCGCTCGACATGCACTCATTCAAACATTCGTCTGTTGAGGAGAGAAACTTCAAAGTGTGCGCTCCCCGCTAATAGAGCAGCCTACGGCTGTGCTCATGCATATTGCCACAGTCCTTTCTCAAGTTTTGTTATCGCCCCATTACACGTGTAAGTGCTGCCTTGAGCAAACCGCGCCGATCGATGGAGAACCATCGAGATAATGTTAGAACCTTCCGATGCGATTACGCGCACAACGCCAACATTACAGATTCTTCTGTAACTTGCGTGGCCGATAGCGATAGCACTGGAATATTCGACGGCACATGTATAAATGCCGAGGCGCTTCACCGCTTGTCAGTTGATCGACGGCCGACACTCCGTTCGCTGCTATCATCGTCAGTGTGTACTGCTGTAATCTGACTTTCCGTTTAGCGGATACAAGTTCCGTCAAATAAACAGTTTCATCTAGGACATACTAACTGTCGCCGTCGTCAACGTCATGACGAAGTGACATCTCGTGGAGGTGCTGCCTCTTTCATGTACAGGACGCCCCCGTCAAGCTGTGAACCCAGTCCAAATCGTGACAAAGAAACCTACCCCATCACGGACAGTCGAGTCAGCCGCAGACTGAAAGAACTCCCCCCACAGCACGGTCTACTACCGGACAAGCCAAAATCCACGGCGACGAAGACGACAGGCACAATGACGGCCCCTGTGTCCCCTGCAACGATCGTGATCCAGCCACCGAGAGTGCCACCGACTTGTCATCGATCGTCAAGTGAGGACCCCGAAACCTCGCTAGAGACGTACGAACGAGTCGCGACCTTTAACAACTGGAACTCCGACGAAAAACTGCGCCGCGCCTAGTTTTACCTAGAAGACGCCGCGAGGACGTGGTTCGAGAACCGAGAATCCAAGCTATAAACCTGGGATCTCTTTCGGACGACATTCCTAAGCACGTTCACCAGCGCCGTCCGCAAGGAACGTGCCGCAACTATGCTGGAAACACGTGTACAGCTTCCCAAAGAAAACATTGCGATCTACACGGAGGAGATGAATCGCCTGTTCGACACGCCGACCTCAGTATGCCTAAAGAAAAGAAAGGTTCCTAATGTGTTGTGTCAAGCAAGAACTATTTGCCGGATTGATCAGGAATCCGCCGAAGACGGTCGCAGAATTTCCGTCCGAAGCCTCGACAATCCAGAAGACGCTCGACATGCGCACACGGCAATACAACCGCAGTTTTTCCGCTTCAAGCTACGCCGACGTCTAAGCGCTAGGAACCGCAGACCTGCGTGAGACGATCCTAGTGATCGTGCATGAGGAGCTGCGAAAAATTCTACCTTCAGCGCAGCCTCAAGTGGATTCCATCGCTGACGTCGTACGCCAGGAGATCCAGCAATCACTGGACGTTCCGCAGCCTCCAGAGCCACAGCGTGAAGCCTTGAGCTATGTTGCTGCAGCCCGCCGTCACGCTCCTCCTCCGCGTCCACGCCAAAGCACCGCATCGCCGCAGTACCGTCACCAGACACCGCCGCCACCACCCCCGCCGCCATGCCGCCCACCGACGCTACACCGCCCACCTGCAGGCCAGCGCGACGCTCCGAGGAAGACCGACGTTTGGCGCGCCCCTGACCATCGTCCACTCTGCTACCACTGCGGCGAGGCCGGCCACACCTACCGCCGTTGCCAGTACCGACAGATGGGGCTACGCGGTTTTTGCCGTCAACGCGCCTCGTCCACAAAGGGGTGAACGACCACAAAACATTGCCGACTACCTCGCAGGAGCTCAGTGGACAACCCGACGACCTTCCCGCTCGCCGTCGCCCGGCCGCTACATGTCACCGCACCGCCGCCAGTACACTGGCCCAAACTGGATCCGGTCGCCTAGCCCGTATCTGGGAAACTAAGGGCAGCAGCCGCTGGAGCTGCGGTTGCTGTATGACGAAATGCCGAAGATCCTCCGCGGCTGCCGACGACGACAACGGGACAAAACCTGCAGAACACGACGCGATGCAGACACCAGCCACGCTTTCGCCCTCTCCGATGATACCGAACCTGCTTCGACGAATCGACGTCCCGACCCAGATTGCGACGTGAACCCGAACCTTCCGAAGGTCAAACAAGACCAGCTGAAGGCCCTGCTCCTGCGATTCAAAGACTGCTTCTCGGCGTCGTCAAGAATTCGACAGACCCCAGTCGCGAAACATCGCATCATTACAGAAGAAAGTGCTCGACCAGTTCGACAGAGCCCGTACCGAGTATCGACGCGCGAACGTGAGGCCGTGAAGAAACAAGTCGACGAAATGCTACGCGATGACATAATCCAGCCGTCCAAGAGTCCCTGGGCGTCTCCCGTGGTGTTGGTGAAGAAGAAGGATGGGACGCTACGTTTCTGTGTCGACTATCGTCGCCTGAACAAGATCACGTAGAAGGACGTGTGCCCCCTCCGACGGATAGACGACGCCCAGGATAGACTCCACAATGCGAAGTAGTTTTTAGGAGCGAAGCTCCTTATACCGGCACCCCGCCGTCGCCATCGCCGTGGAAGCTCCCTGGCACGGTGCCAACTGTGGCGTCTCCCCCTCATGCAAGAGCATAAATGAGCTTTATGAGCGCTGGAACGCGGATGGCGTCTGCCCGATGCGCAAAGCGCGAGAATACGAACGCATGCGAAACGGAGGTAGATTAGTCTCCCTCTCACTCTTTCTTCGACTCTGCCCCCCGCCCCCTCAAACCGGCGAATGCGCGAAACCATCGCTGTCGTCCGTCCAGTGGTTGGTCCGTTGCCTGGACAACGAAACCCAGTGCGCGCCGAACGCCACGTGCGTCGCATTTCTAAGGAGCTTCGCTCATCGGTTGTATTCGTACACGGAACACCTGCTAGTTTTGTCGATAGACCTCAAGACAGGCTACTGGCAAATTGAAGTCGACAAGAGAGACACGAAAAGACAGAGATTTCATAAATCCGGACGGCCTGTTTGAGTTCGAGGTCATGCCGTTTGGTCTTTGCTCGGCCCCCGCGGCCTTCCAACGCGTTACGGATACCGTACTGGCCGGCTTGAAGTGGCAAACTTGTCTTGTACTTGGACGGCGTCGTTGTGTTTTCCTCAAACTTCGACGATCACCTCCGGCGCCTTGAAGCTGTACTTCAATCAATCAAGACATCAGGACTCACCCTGAAGCCACAAAAGTGCCGCTTCGCCTACGAGGAACTCTTGTTCTTGGGCCACGTAGGGTAAGGAAGGGCTAAATGAGACGCGGTGCAAAACGCGACATTTTGACTTTGCCGACCTCTACATCTAATACAAAAAGTACTTTTCTTTGTTTCTCTATTTCAGCAATAGATGCTGTTAATTGACCACCTTTTTATGTGTAAAAGTTGATAATCACTGACAGGGTTCGCGCGGTAAAAATTACGCGGCGGTTGTCAGTGTGTTCGTGACTTGAAAAAAAACGGGCGAAATTCTGCTCGGCCAAACTTTCGGATACGTGCATGAAGCTACTCCTGCGTCAATACAACAAAGTAACTATTTATTTTGTTACTTTTGACTACTAGCTACATACCACCAAAATTTTAGTTCATTTGGCGCACGGGGACAAAGAGGAAATATTTTTCAATTCGGGCATGTGAGAGGGGCAAAATGCGACAAAAAGGCATCGAAGGGCCTTAAAGAGTGTCTTATTTATTGAACTATTTACTTACACTCATTATATATTACATTTATTTTTTTACGAGGGTTCGCACGTACAAGAGAATATGATAAAACTTCCTGGGAGGAAAAGGACATGAAAAAACATGAATTGTTGTTCAGGACATCACTGCCTCCATTCTCGCTGCATCGAGGTTGTTCTGCGTTGGCAGAATTCCAAAAATTGGCAGAATCTCCAAGTCAGGTCGTTCACAAACACGTCCTGGGATCAAGTTTTAATGACAATTCTCTAATACCGAAATTAAAAAAAAAAACAAGCGCTAGAAACTTCGAATCTAGCACAGTTTTAAATTCATTGCCTCACAAAGCCCGGCAGACGAACGTAAAAACCACGAAACGACTGAGTAGTTATGCATCAAAACGGCAAAAAGAGGCGAAGAAGATACGTCAGAACATATCTAGCCTCCAATCATTAGCACAAAGAAAGACTGGCGGTGTTTGATCTGCAACGAGTTTCGAGGCAACACAGCACCGGGTTCTGTGTGAAACCAATGCGTGGAGTGCAAGGACTGGGCTCATTAAGACTGCGTAAGGGCCCACGGAGTGAAATTTCAAGTCCTCCTACTGCAAAAACTGAAGGAATGAGTTTTTTTTTCACACTCTCTCGTTTTGCCGCGCAGGTTGGGGCAAAATGAGACATCTGGAACATTTTTTTTATTTATTTTTAAAATAAACTTTTGAACGGTGGCAACAAGGACATATTTATGTAGCACATACCTTGTACCCAAAGGAAAGTTTCTGCATTGATGTTTAATGGTAACGAGTGAAATAAGAATAAATATTCACTATTTTAAAATTTTTGTCGAATTTAGCCCCACCTTACCCTAATAAGCAAGTATGGAGTACGCCCCGACCCGCAAAAGACGGCCACCAACGCTACATTCACGCCACCCGCCGACAAGAAGGCCATGCGGCGATTTCTCGGCATATGTGCCTATTACAGGCGGTTCGTCAAAAACTGCCCGCATCGCCGAGCCACTCACTAACCTTACCTGGACTGACGTCGAGTTCAAGTGGGAGACGCCGCAGGAGGAAACATTTCAATAACAAAAACGATACCTGCGAACGGCTCCGTTGCGCATTTCGACGAACACGCCGAAACTCAAGTGCACAAAGACGCAAGCAGCGTATAGGACTCGGCGCCGTCCTTGTGCAGAGGACGGACGGACTTGAAAGGTTTATCAGTTATGCTAGCCGGTGGCTATCCAAGGCAGAGGCCAACTTTTCCACTACAGAAAAGGAGTGCCTCGCCATCATCTGGGCTACGTCAAAGTTTCGCCCCTACCTCTATAGCAGGCCCTCCAAAGTTGTGAGCGACCACCACGCCTTCTGTTGGCTAGATAACCTGAAGGACCCTTCAGGTCGTCTCGCAAGATAGGGTCTGAGACTTCAAGATTTCGACGTTACCCTCGTTTACAAGTACGGACGAAAACACTCTGACGCCGACTGCTTGTATCGCGCCCCCATCGAACCGCCGCTGCAGGATGACCAGGAGGGCGACTTCTTCTTGGGAACCATAAGTGCAACGATTTCGCGGAACGACAGCGAGCCGACCCGGAACTCAGGGGCCTTGTGGAGTATCTCGAAGGCAAGACGGCCATTATTCCGAATGCATTCAAGCGAGGACTCGAGTCGTTTTTCTTTATTAGAACGCTTGAAACAGCGTTCTTATGAAGAAGAATTTCTGGCCACTTCGAGTCGACAACCTTCTCGTTGTGCCCTCAGCAATCTAACCAGAAGTCCTCCAGGCACTACACGACGACCCGACGGCTGGACATCGGACTTTCCCGCACGCTCGCAAGATTACAAGACAAGTACTACTGGCCGCTCCTTGCCGCCGACGTCGCTCGCTACGTAAGAACGTGCCGTGACTGTCAGCAACGGAAGACACTGCCCCCAAGACCAGCCGGCTTCCTTCAGCCGATCGAGCCTCCTCGGCGACCGTTCCAGCAGATCGGGATGGACCTCCTGATGCCGTTCCCAACGTCGACTTGCGGAAATAAATAGATCGTCGTGGCTACCGACTACCTCAGCCGCTACGCCGAAACAAAAGCCCTGCCCAAAGACAGTGCCGCTGAAGTAGCCAAGTTGTTCGTTGAGAACATCGTCCTTCGACACGGCGCCGCAGAGGTTCTCATCACCCACAGAGGTACGGCGTTTACGGCTGACCTAACTCAGGCGATCTTGGGATACAGCTACACAAGCCACCGCCGGACCACCGCGTACCATCCACAGACCAACGGCCTGACCGAGCGTCTAAATAAAACCATCGCCGACATGCTGGCCATGTACGTCGACGTCGAACACAAGACGTGGGACGCCATCCTCCCGTACGTGACCTTCGCATACAACACGGCCGTGGATGAAACGACACAGATGACGCCAAACAGGTTGGTCTACGGACAGAGCCCGGCAACGACGCTCGACGCCATGTTACCAAACGTAACCGAAGAAAACATCGGCGTGACCGCCTACCCACAGCGCGCCGAAGAAGCACGACAGCTCGCCGACCTACGGATCAAGAATCAGCAGACGACTGACAGCCGCCGCTACAATCTTCGACGACGCTTCATGGAATACCAGCGCGGCGACCGTTTTTGGGTGTGGACGCCGATACGACAACGTGGACTTAGTGAAAAACTCCTTCGACGATACGTCGCGCCATACAAGGTGCTTCGACGTCTCGGCGTTCTAGACTACAAGGTTGTGCTGGACGGCATTACGAACTCTCGACGAAGCCGTGTGCAGCCCGACGTCGTGCATGTCGTGCGCCTCAAGCCATTTTACGCGCGTTAGAGAACCTATGGAGCGTACTTTTTACTTTATTATTTATTGCTTGTATTTCTTGCTCATTGTACTTTCTTTCTCATTGTTCTTTTCATCTTCTGTTAAAGCATCGAGACGATGCCCTTTTCAGAGGGGGGCAATGCCACACTCATTTCTCAAGTTCGCCGCTATCAGTGCCAGTGTGTATTGATGTAATCTGACTTTCCGTTTAGCGCCCGCAAGTTCGGTCGAATAAACAGTTTCATCTAGGACATACGGACTGTCGCCTTCGTCATCGTCATGACCACGTGACAATATGCCACATGGCGCTTTAGGAACACGAGAGGCAGTGTCTATGGCTGGGGCCGCGCGAACACTGCAAGGCGTTCCGCATGCTGCTGGCGTGTGTCTGGCGTCACCAAAGCGCTCAGTGCGCGGCATTCATCTGTCGATATTGCTGCTTTTCTTAGATACGTATTGGGGCAGTTTTATTTGTCGTTCCTATCACACTCGAAGCAGTAGACTGCGGAAAAACACCATTCGTGCATGTGGAAGCTGCACTACTCAGGCAAGAATCCGTCAGACGCTAACACGACACAGAAGTCAAGGTCAGGAACTGCATCGTCACCGAACCAAGTCGCAGCAAACCCCGCATTGCAGTGACCGTAGAGTTTGCTGAATTATTGCACCGAAAGCCTTCATAGCACTCGAACTACCGGAGTGGTCCCTGTCTGCACTCGCTAGTGTCTTGAAGAAGTACTCCACTTCACCGCTCCAAGGCGGTGACATCGCCCTTCGCCAATCAAGAGCAGTGTGAAAGGGAGTTGCGAGAGATTTGTGGCGCATTTGTAAAACTCCGTGCATTAGCGCCTGTGACCAAGTCGTTGTAGCTCCCGGAACATGTCATCGCAAACCAAGAGGTCGTGGATTCGACCCCCGGTCACCCGAATGCATGAAAATTTCTCTTCAGAATTTTCGTTTTCTTCTGTTCATTTGAATATGTCCGACGTCACTGTCGCGACGGAAATGTTGCTAGTGAAGTTCTGGTGAATTCCGGGAAAAAAGAACTTTGGTCTGAAAATTGAAAGTGGTCTTTTAAACAATACGCTTAGCAAACTTCGGCATATTTCGCAAATCGCATACGCTTCAGCACAATTTTGAAAGGAAAGGCTGAGTGCGGAAACCGCAATTGTCAAAAAAATAAATAAAGAGTTCGAATGTCGTAATAAATCAGAAACTAGTTTTATTGCCCTCAGTGTAGCCCTTCAACATAAATAAATTTGTCAAAATACAGGTATTTTATAAGGTATACGACGTTTCTCGCTTTTTTTCTCAGCAGTGCATCGAGAGCAAAAACAAATAAAATCGTCTGGGTATCGGGCTTGCTGCGTCCCGTCCGTACTTTAGGCGAGGACGACGGATGCTTCAAGTCAGAACAAACAACAATTTATTTAACTATACTCTGGTCGGCTCAGGGACTCGAGAAAGCCACGCGCCGATCATGATTTCCGGGCTGCAGCAATCGGCTCGCGCGTGTGGCAGAATCCGTCCTACCTGGCAGCCAAGTCGCCTCTCCTCGATAGCCCGCAAGTTGGCCCCTTTTATAGCGCTCAGGTGGGCCACGCACACCGCCACTGCGCAGCACGTAGCGCTATCTCTGGAGAGCCGGAACGCGCGGTTACCACACATCCCCCCCGCCCCTCAAGAAGCCGGGTTGGGAACCGGAAGTTGGCTCATAATGTCCGGCTGCTGGGACCCTAAAGCGTAGCGAGGACAACGAAAACCAATAAAAATTATCTTCTCGTCACCAATAAAAAGTAGATGCACCTTGCGTAAGACATGTCAGCGTACTTCGGGGTGAGAAAAAAAAAAGCACAGGTGAAGGAAATGCGTCATTTTGCCCAGCCCCTCCTTACATTACCGGGGACGCAGGTCACGGGTACGCAGGTTACTTGGGTGACCAAGCAAGCTCTGTTGTGGAGTGCCGGGATGCCCAGATCTCGATCTTGTCTTACATAAAAAGGTTTCACATCCGAGACACGAAAAGGGCCGTACACTTAATTGGTCAAAGAATATGTCCACATGTATGGCAGCCTGGATTTCTGGGTGATTTTATATGGTCCGTCCCACGTGCTGGTTAGGGAAGCTGCAAAACGTTTGGAGAGGTTGCTCAGGGGGTGTGTCCGTTCCAGTACCAAGCCCCCCAACCTCAAAGCTAATGTTTTGTCGATGCTTCTCATACTGTTCTAACTGTTCCATGCGGGATAAATCGAGGTGCTGTCTGGCTTGTGTGGCGTCGGTCAGCCTCTGCCACAGGTCACCTGCGAACATTGCATAAGGTCTCGGAGAAGTGGTTGCACATGTCAAAGCACCCTCCTGCGGGAAACTCATTTGCCCACGTTAAGTTGAGCAGGAGTGAAACCTGTTGAGCGATTGACTTTCGTTGTAGGGGCAAAGGCAATTTCTGCCAACTTAAGAAACCAGTCTTTGTGACGCTCAGTATGCGCGACAAGCATAGATGTAAGATTTCTGTTTACCCTCTCCGTCATATTGGCTTGCGGGTGGTACATAGACGTGCGCTTGCGAGGAATTCTCAGGGCGTCACAGGAATCCGTGAACACCTTGCTGGTGAAGTACGTCGCGTAGTGCGTGATCAGCTGGCCAGAGAATCAGAACATCATAAAGGTTTCGAGAAGGTAGTCCCACACTTTCTGCGAAGTGAGATTGCACAAAGAAATGTTTCAACCCATTAATGAAGTGGTCAGTCACAACAAGCAGATACTGGTTTCGCCGCGGGCTCATGGGAAACGAACCCATTACGTCACATGCTACTGTTTGCCACGGCGACGTACTCTGAACTGACTCATTTTTCCTAGCAGTAAACCACCACGTAGTTTTGCATTTTGACAAAGTGAACAGGAACGCGCGTAGCGTAATGCATCCTGTTGTATGCCTGGCCAAGTTACCGTGCGACACATCTTCTCGTAAGTTTTCTGCCCTGAAGAGTGACCTGCTAATGCTAAAC
The DNA here is from genome assembly GCA_030522465.1 of Rhipicephalus appendiculatus. Lineage (NCBI taxonomy): Eukaryota > Metazoa > Arthropoda > Arachnida > Ixodida > Ixodidae > Rhipicephalus > Rhipicephalus appendiculatus. The sequence continues at coordinate 130,931 of JALIZH010025564.1, forward strand.
ACTGTCATGCCAGTACTTTAGAAACAATTGAGAAGTTTGCGGGGAATAATACCTCTAAATGGTGACTGCACATTACTGTCGTCAATCCGGGTAAAGTACCGGAGCAGGAGGCCTTCTCAGCGCAGGTAGCAGTCTAATTCCTGGTCGCTATCTGTGTCAGCTGGTTCACGAGTCGCCAGCTTTTCCAACATCTTGCGGCAGAGGTCATCGCTCTGCTGCGCTGCAAGAAGCTCTTCTTTGGTTACCAAAGTATGCCAACGAGACTACATGGCTACACGGGGTGTTGTGACCACACACACTGTTTCCGGCTCGACCTGGAGTTCGATAGACAAAGGCGCACGTGAAAGTGCGTCAGCAATTGTGTTAGGGCTACTCTTCTTGTACTCAATGACATAATCGTAGCGCTGGAAAGTAAGCACGCATCGTGCCAATCGTACGGAGGGGTTAAGTGGCCGTTTCAGCCAAGACAGCGCTTGATGATCAGTCTGAACATCAAAGTGAGTCCCTATAAAAACAGGTCGAACTTCTTTAATGCAAAAAGGGATGGTCAGGTATTCCTTCTCTGTTACCGAGTAGTTGCGTTCCGCGTCGATGATAGTTTGGGATGCGAAAGCAACAGGCATCAGAGCGCGTGCGCATTCCTGTAAAAGTGCTGAGCCGAGGCCGTACTGCATTCCTGTAAAAGTGCTGCGCCAAGGTGGCATCGGTCTTTAACACAAAATATTTGTTAAGATCTGGGATATCAAGGGAGGCATTGCAGGTAATAGCTTTGAAAAGCGTGTCGAAAGCTGTTTGTTGCTCACTGCTCCCGAGCCATTTCGCACCTCTCTTCAGCAGCTGTGTTAGTAGTCTAGAGATGTCGGCGCACTCTGCAAAGAAATCACCATAAAAAGCAATCATTCCCAGAAACGTTTGCAAACTTTTTGTATTTCGTGGCGGAGGAAATGCTGCAATTGCCCGGGGCTTGCCTGGGTTTGGTTGTAGCACACCATTGTGGACAACAAACCCAAGAACGTTGATCTTGTTAGTAGCGAGCTACAGGTCACCGAGATAACTGTGAGACCGGCTGCTGAATGCACTGTAGCCCGTATGCTAGGGGTCAAGATGTTCTTCAGGTCCGCCTCGGTGGATCAGTGGCTAGGGAGTGCTCGGCTGCTGACGCGAAGGTCGCGGGTTCGATCCCGGCCGTGGCGGTCGCATTTCGATGGAGGCGAAATGGTAGAGGCCCGTGTACTGTGCGATGTCAGTGCACGTTAAAGAACACCAGATGGTCAAAATTTCCGGAGCCCTCCACTACGGCGTCTCTCATAATCATATGGTGGTTTTGGGACGTAAAACCCCAGATATTATTAATATAAGATGTTCTTCAAACGTGCGCGAAAACACCATCACATCACGAAGATACGAAAGTGCATGAAAAAAACTTCGCATCACCCAAGGCCATATCCATCATGCGCTGATAGGAACTCGGACTTTTGGAAAGACGAAAAGGAATGCGCACAAACTGAAAAAAAGCTTCTATGGCAGGCGAATGCCGGGTGAAAATAAGGGTGAAATTTCATTTGCAGGTGCCCACAAGAGCAGTCGATAGTGGTGAAGAACTTTGCGTTTACGAGTGCGTTGGTTATGCTCAATATTGCCCGCAAATGATAGGAATCTCTCACCGTGACCGCGTTCAGCTTGCGGTAGTCCACACAAAGGCGTGCCATACCATTTTTATTTGGTGCCAGTACCACCGGGAAAGCCCACGGACTTACCGAGGGTTGCACGGCTCCGGTGTTGATCAACTCTTCTAGCGCTTTATCGAGAAGGGCTCGCTTGTGCTCGCTAAGCGGTCTCGGGTTTCAACACCAAGGCTGGGCGTCACCAGTATTGACGCGATGCACTAGAACGTCGGTCTTCCCAGGACGCTCTGTGAACATTCCCGAGAACGGTGTCGGCACGGCCTCTAGCTGGTTCCGCTGGTGGTTTTTTCTCTTGAAGTCGCTGAGGGATGGCATGAACGCTGACAGCAGCGTGGTGTACATGGCTGCCACGCCTTCCGCGTTTCCTAGTACAGGCATAGAGTCTCTTTTCTCCGCAAATGATGTCTTGGACTGTCCAATAAGGCGGTAGCCTCTTGCCGGGAAATTGAGCGTGAACACCTCATCTGCAAGAATATCTCGGCCGAGTGGCATTGGCACTAGAAGACCAGGCAAAGAAACAAATCCCTGCTCAAAAGCAGATTGCGGCGCTGGCGGTGGCACATAAGTGCTCTCACCTAATAGGGCGTCTTGTACACAGCAGGCCTCTCCTGCGAGATGCTCAAGGGTTTCAAATGTGGTCCCGTAAAGAAATGGCTTGAGTCTGGGATGACTGTCGTATGACCCGACCTACTTTGTCGCTTTCCGAGGCAGTCGGTGCTGCTCGGCAATGCAGTTGCTGCTTCGTCCGCACATGCTCGAACGAACTTTCGTCCGGATTCTGGGTCCTCAGTTCGATAACACTGATAGTTGGGCAAGTTGGTATGTGTAGACTGGAGCCCGGCGCCTGTCTTCGTGTATTCTTCATTTGTGTCTCGTGTTCTTTGCGCCGTTTTTAATCCTCAGTTCGAGCTTACGCTGGACTCGCAGTTCGTACCCAGGGGGGCTAAAATTCCAATCGGAAGCGCTTATTAAAATCTCCCCCATGTGGTGAAAGGAGATGGTTGCCTCCACCACCGTCCTCCGGCATCCCGTAAAGCCAACGGCAGCATCCGAGCCATCACGTACGCTTCCGAGGCACCAATAGCTCTGGCGTAGCCATATAGTTCATCTACGAATTTAGCCACTGACTTCGGGCCGTCATAGCCCGTAAACGTCGGTAGCTCGACTCGAAGTCGGAGCTGTGGCTCACTTACCATCTGTGGCTTCACGGCCATAGTGCCCACGCGGTCCACGATCTTGTTTCACAACTCAGCCAAACGCTGAAATGTGTTCGGCTGCTGGGCCAGCAGCTGGTGAGCCGGCTGGAGCGATGACTTCTCCTTGCCGATGGTAGGCAAGATCGTCCCGGACCGGAGCTGCTTTTCCTCTGCCTGCTCCATTGTAAAGAAATAAGGTACCATGCAACAAAAAGCCCACGCACGAAAGAAAGAAATCCCGCACTTCACTCACGGAAACTCGGCATCCAAAACAGAAGGACCGGACCTACGTACGCCCTGCTGTTCTTACGGGCGGGAGCAAAAACCACGTTGGTCGCCAACTGTGGGTATCAGGCTTGCTGTGTCCCGTCCGTTGGTAAAGCAAGGACGACGGAGGCTTCAAGTCAAAACCAACAACAACAATTTAACTATACGCCAGGGTCGGCCGAGGTACTATAGACAGCGACGCGGCGACCATGATTTACGGGCAGCAGCAATCGGCCAGCGCGGGTGGCAGCATCTGTCCTTCCTGGCAGTGAAGTCACCTCACTCCTGGGTAGTCCGCATCGGTGGAACAGTGGCTACGGTGCTCGGCTGCTGACCCGAAGGTCGCGGGTTCAATCCCGGCCGCGGCGGTCGCATTTCGATGGAGGCGAAATGGTAGAGGCCCGTGTACTGTGCGATGTCAGTGCACGTTAAAGAACACCAGATGGTCGAAATTTCCGGAGCCCTCCACTACGGCGTCTCTCATAATCATGTAGTGGTTTTGGGACGTAAAACCCCAGATATTATTATTATTATTATTATCACTCCTGGGTAGTGTGCAGGTGGGCCACGCGCAACGCCACTGCGCCACACGTAGCGCTATCTCTCGATAGCCGGAGCGCGTTGTTGCCACAAGTTATAATACTCCATTTTAAGTTTTCTTTGTTGGCAATCAATGTTGTGACCATATACACATTTATTTAGCTTGCTGAGCTCAATAGTTATAAATTTCAAAATTTACGAAAGTTGTCCTTTGCAGCCCCAATGTCTCTTTTTTATCATAAAGAAAATAGTTTTTTCCGCGAGTCACTTCAAAATCAATGTAGCGGGCGTAAACCTTGCTCGCAGAGGAAATTTGACAAACTTTTTTTCGACTATCTGTACAGTTGCTACATTACAAGACCCGGTACCATGCAACTTCTTCAAGATAAACACTTGAATGAATGACACTGTAATCACTCGTGAGGGTGTAGAGGCTGTTATAGATTGCATTTCACGAAATTCGGCACCCGGATTAGATAACGTCTACGTTATATTGCTGAAACTAGCAAAACCAGTAATATCACATATTTATATTGCCATTTCCCAAGAGACAGTCGATGCAGGATGCATGGAAAACTGCTCTCGTCATTCCCACTTTCAAATGCGGTGAATCTTCCTTAGCTTCTACCTTCAGACCCATTTCAAAACGAGCATATGCTGGAAATTGCTTGAGTGGATAATATTATCCACTTTCATGACATTTGTACCAGAACTCAGGTTCTTTTTCAGTTATCAGAAGGTTTCTTTCGCGGTCGTTCTTGCGAAACTTAACTACAGTCGAATACAACTTTACTACAAGTCCGCGGCGTTTCCTCCGCAAAGGCGGATGCACACAAGCGTACGCCAACGAGCGCACTCTCCCGAGTGACGTCATGAGCCAGACGGCGTGCGACCTAGCTTTCGGAGAACACGGTCGAGTGCGTGATCGGGACTACTCCCCTAGTCGAGGAGGCGATCGCCTGCCGCGCTTCTTCACCTATATCTGTCTATACCTGAATTGATAGCTGATCTTCACGAAGCCATTCTTGGTGGACTAAGAAGTGGTTCTATATTCATTGATTTTGCAAAAGCAATTGACAAGGTTCCGCGGATCCGTTTAATATTATTGTGAAATACTGTCTATACCGGAAAAGGATTGTTACAGCCTTGGGAGTATATTTATGCATGAAATGTACATAACAATAATGCGAACAGAATATAGGCTCAGTATGAAAGCACAAAATTTGCATATCTAGACAAAAATTTACGATAATTGCGAACAGCTAATTATTTCTTCAAGCAGAGTACAGCAACAGCTAGAGAGAAAAAAGACAATTCACAGAGCGCCTTCCGTCTTCATCAAACAGCTCTTCACACGAGTTTTGCGAACAGTTATATTGTAGGCTGAGCAACAGTCAATTCATTCTAAGGATTTCCTGTCTCTAACTGCTTCTGGAAAAAAATGAGCAAAATACATTGTTAGTAGAATAAAATTCCTATAAGTTGAATCAGTGTTGTGTGACATTTATCTGGTATAGTTATATGTGACAATTGACGTGGAACTTATCCTGAAGCTACTCCGTAACAGATGACCCCCAATACAATCCATCGCGTAATGACCACTGATGCACGACTACATAAAACAATAGAATACACTATTTGGAATATGGCATAATCTTGGCCATCGGTTCTTTGTGAAGTGGCACAACGTAGTAGCAAGACGAACTGAACTGTTTATTGCTTGGCACTTGGTCTTTTTATAGACTGAAAACCACGTGAGTCTCGACACGAGCTGTGGCCGGGTACATCGTCACTTGCGAACAAGTGATAAGGAAATAGTGCGGTTTTATCGACGAAGCTGCACCTTTTCCGTCTTCAAAAGCCCAGTCGTTCCGGAGGGCGTCTTGTACGCGTTGAATGACGGAGTAGAGTTGCGACTGCTTGCGTCGCCCATGTTTCTTGCGTCGAGACGGGTGACTGAGGGATCGCTGGACTGGAGTTCGGCTTTGCACTTGCTTCTCGAGCATCTGCCTCCTGCTGAGTTTCCGCTAAACTGGAGCCGATCCTCGATGCAGTCTTTTCGGGTGTGTTTGACGCCAGGCGTGCCCTCAGCTGATCGACATACCGGCGCTGTGTTCCCAGGGTTTTCTCCACCTTCACCTTTTGATTACCCTCCGTTGCTATTATCGTCCCTGGCAGCCATTTCCGCCCTTGTTGAAATTGACGGGGCCACATGGGCTTTCCGGGTGGGAAAAGTTGTGGCGTTTTCGCTGGCGAAGGTTGTTCCCAGGGTGGTCTCGACCTCTGCAGGCACTTCGCCTGCTGTGAAGTGGGCGGACAACCTTGTCCGGGGCTCGAATTCCAGCACTTTGTCATTCGTGAAAAATGTTCGGTGTATCATAAAGTTGCGTGCTCGCTACGCGACGTCACAAATATGTGAAACCTGGCAGTGTTAAAATGACGTGTGCACACTAAACATCGCACTACGATGCTGAGCAATACCTGAACGCTTTTGGAGAGCCCGATCAATCTATCTCTCTGAATGTAATTTAAGAAGGCTGCCCTCCGATCACATTGGAAATGGCAACATATACCAGTTGATGAGACGAATTAATATTAGTATAATAAATATTTCCAGTGGTAGTATAACAATTTTGAACTATTTGAGCACGTATTCAACTCTGTGTGCTCATCCTTGCTGAGAGAGAGAGATAGAGAGGGGGGAGGGTGGAGAAAGGGAAATAAACAGCGCTGCGCGTCTGTGCCTCTTTGCCGCCCCAGCTGTATTTTCCCTGTGCAAGTCAATTCTAGATGACTCAAGACCAACTAGCCTTTGTGTTATTTCAGTCTCCTTAGTCAAGACAATCGTGGACCTTGATCATTTCTCTCGTCCGGTATATCAAGTTGCGGGAGAAGCATGAAAGTTCGGCTCTTCCGATGTACTTGAGGCCACTGCCTTATTCCTCGCCTTGTTCCAAGCCAGCGCTATCGCTGCAAGCTACCATATGATAAGTAAGGAGAACATATTAACAGGAAACTAAAGCGCAAACCTTCTTCTGCTCCCCCCAGTGCGGCCCAGCTAAAACATCTGAACTGCATACTCATCGACTGATAACAAACTCGATATGGAGCCGCGGAAATCTATTGCTTTCCGATGAAAGAAAATTAGTTTGCGGAAACAAGAGCATTTGATCGGTAATTAAAACATTTACTGGTTCCTGCCCGTATTCGCGTCGACGATTATGTGAATTTGAGGCAAGACAGAGCAGAATAAAGTCATGACAGAGTGCTCTAACGTTATAGAGCCGTATACTCACCGATAGCCCTTTCTGAAGTGCTGTAACCCACAACATGCAACCGTTGCATACGCGGCCCGCACCGCGGGGAAACCACAGTGCCTGGTCGCCATACACGAAAGACAATCCCCGCAGCAGAAGCGTAAGACTAATTTTATTATATAATTAAGTGATTGCTCTGTAGAAGTAAAGCGTCTCCTCAGTTGATGGTTTCCCAGTGTGCAGTCGAAAGTAACCACTGTCGAAAATGGCGGGCTCCGCCCCCTCAACTGTTCTCAATGGGGGGGAGGTGGGGGAGCTGGCGCCCCTCTTGCCCCCCGGGAGATACGCGGATGGTCATGGTATGATTGTATAAGGGACATAAATTACAAGTCATAAATGCAGCTAATGTCACACATCTCATGACCGTTATGATTTGCAAGACGTAGTCTTAGTGGCCTTTCCTGTGGTATTGCTTGTGACTATGTCCAGGCAAGAATGAACCTGGCTTCTAGGTCACCATTCTCGATTATTTTAAATTCATGTACCCTGAAGCCACATTCGGGCATTATATAGGGGCGGTTTCGACAGTTATGCCAAGAATGGTGCAGACAAGTAGATTCGTAATGTACTATGAAAAAGGTAAAAAGAACGTAAAATGTAGTTTATCAGTGTGCTTGACTGGGCTGGTTGTTGTATAGTAGACGAACAAGAAAACAGCGCTCAGGACTGGACAAGAAGACGCAGACACGGCGTTGAACTAACGACCGAGGTTCATTGCAAAATAACTGTAACACAGGAAGCAGGTATCTGCGCACAACAACCAAACATAAGCAGAAATGCACAGCCATGTGATAAGGGTCATACAACAAATATCATCAGCTCAAGCACAAGCACATTACAAAGAATCTGTCATGCTAGTAGCCTCTAGATATCTAATTTCACTGCAGTAGAGAGAAATTCAGGGCACGCTTATGCAAGAACCACCCATGCTGTTGATCGTGGAAGGATCCTCAAGTCTCGCATTCGTGCTGCTCGTTATAACGCTCAATAACCACGCACTTGTCAATATTTCACTGACATCCGCAGTTTTTACGACGATCAGCCAAATGGCTCGGAAAAGAGCCTTTTAGAAGGTTCTGTGCACGGGGAAAGCTTGCTGGGCTGTGCCTCTGGCAGTGGCGTAGCCAGGGGGTGGCACACCGGGCACGTGCCCCCCCCGAAATTTTTTTTCGCCATGGCATACATAGAGAAAAATGACCATTTCAAAGAGGTGCACCCCCCGAAATCAAGGTGGTGCCCCCCCCCCGAAAAAAAATTTCTGGCTACGCCCCTGGCCTCTGGTTCACCAGTGAAGAACCTAAAAAGCAAACATGTGTTAAAACCATAGGTAGGCGAGCCCACTGATGAGTCCACTCACTCAGACTCGTCCAGCTCAGATCGAGCCGTGAGTCTGAATGAGTCCGGGTGAGTAATATGTTGATGAGTCCGAGTCCGAGTGAGTCTGACTGTGAAAAAATGCCAGTGAGTGTAAGTACAATGAGTCCGGTTGATGAAAAATTTCATGAGTGTGACTCCTAGTGAGCCCTAAAGGCGAGGTGTACTTCATGAGTGAGTCCGAGCGAGCTCCACAGTGTTTGACGACCTCTCGTCCTATCTACTTAACTTCACTACTATCACTCTACTGTCGGCTCACGTTTATATTAATTTAATATACTCACACATCAATGCAGTAGCGTTCATATGCCAGCTGAATATCAATTGAACAGATGCGTGAGTTACGGGCGGGGAGGTTTCTTGACCCTTCCCTCTGCATTTTCTTTCAAACTAAGCCCTTGTAAAAACATCTCACGTCAGTCATCACTTTCTATAAAAAATGTCCTTAGTGGATTTGAACCACTGATAGCTTTTATTTAAAGATACCAGATCAAAAGCGCCCAATAGAGCTCCGATTACGCGAGATATCGGCGTTAAAAAGCATTGACATCTTGCAAGAAAGAGCTAATACTCCGCTAGTAAACTCATGAGTCGACACACTCTGAGTCTGAGTGAGTCCAAGTGAGTAATATTTTGGTGAGTCTGAGTCCGAGTGACTTCAATTGAGGTAAATTTCAGTGAGTCTGAGTTCGAGGGAGTATGATTGAGGAAAACATCGTTGACTGTTAGTCCGAGTGAGCCCTAAGGGTCAGGTATGTTTCATGATTGAGTCTGAGTGAGCTCAACATTTTTTTGCCGGTGTATGGGTAAAACACACTCCAAGCGTCATGGCGAATGTGTATCAGCGACTGTCTAGACGATACCATTTAGTTGTTGGCGCTGTTGCATTGGCCAAACGGGCCTATGCATGAATGATCGGCCGAGGGATCACTTTTACGTCGTAAAACTATCATCAAGTATGTCCAAAGTCGTTCATGTATATGAGAAACAAATTGGTGCCAGGACCAGCCTCTGGGAAACAAAAGACTTTACAAGAAAAAAGTGAAGATGTGTGCCTATTCGCATGGCCTGATTGGCTATAGATACTTAGAAAATTTGGCAATCATTTTATGATTTTGCAGTGTATGCTGAGATTCGTTGATTTGGTTGTCGACTAGCTGGCCTCGCTACTTTCTCTAGCCGAGCCAAAGTGCTCAGATGTACATTTGTTTTTATTGTTATACAGTAGCTTCAGGCTAAGTTCCACGTCAGTTGTTACATACAACTCTTTCAGAGAAACAAAGAAGTGTAAACTTAAGGGTGCGTTTGCTATGTCAAACACAATATTAATGAGAACTAACAGACAATGATGCCAAGGAATGTATAGGGGATGTTATCAGAAGTGATTGTAAGTTAAATGTGAAGAAAAAAAAGCGGACGAAAAGATAACTTGCCACCGGCAGGGGACCGAACCTGCGACCTTCGAATAATGCGCCCGATGCACACATATACCCTTTATAGGGTGTATATGTGCATCAGTGGCGTAGTCCGAAATTTCGTTTGAGGGGGGGCTGAGATGTCAACGTATATATATATACATATATATATATATATATATATATATATATATATATATATATATATATATATATATATATATATATATATATATATATATATATATATATATATATATATATATATATATATATATATATATACTTCGAAGTAGAGGACGTGCAAAACGAAAACAAAACAAAAAAAAAATGAAGGCCGGGCCCCGGCTGAAACGTTGGAAAAATAAACGAAGTTTTCGTTTTGCACGTCCTCTACTTCGAAGTATTGCATTTGCTGGATCCAAGGACACCTTCTTCTTCATATATATATATATATATATATATATATATATATATAGAGAGAGAGAGAGAGAGAGAGAGAGAAAGAGAAAGAGAGAGAGAGAGATCTGTAGTGTTGATTCTTCAAAATTTCAAGCCTTCTTAGTTCAACACTGTTCAACACAAACCCCTGTTAAGTACTGTGATCTAATGAAACGCACAGTTGTTTTTTCTGTTATACTTCAGATCACTCGCGCCACCTCTCCTGTGAAATGTGCCCGCTTACCATTGCGAGGCAAATAATTAAGAGTCATTTACGTATAGAGCAGCCCGATAGAAACAACAAAAGTCTATGGAATGCTGAAAACGAAGTACAATCTTTGCGACTCATTCGCGAAATTACACATTGCTAAAGAAGTATTCTAGTCCTACGGAAACAATACGCTTCGCTCTTAATTCAACTGACACGGCGTTGTTGCATAGCAGGTTCGTCGACAAGAAAGCTCCCTTAATTTTCCTCTCCAGCATTTCACCGCAAAGATTAGTTCCACCACGATCTATTACGCGCCGCAATCTTCAAGCATTTTTCATATAATTACTGGACATTGTTATAAGGACTTCAAATACTAAAGCTTGTCTATATTTACGTTACCATCACTAGATAATTCAAGTTCCGTCACGTCAGTAAGCTATTTGTTCAACATTGGTTTCTTACTGTAGATATGAAATATGAAAGAAAATAATGCATGCAGGAAATTTAAATCTATATTTTACTGCGCAGTTGCGTGTTGCTATCTTTTCTCTCGCGTGTTCGGAGCTCCATCTTCATAATCCGTCAAGTAGAATCCACTACAAACGCGATGTTTTTCCTAGTCCCATGACACGCAAATTGATAAACATCTGTCGAAAATGGCGACACAATCCAAAGTGCATCGCCTAGGCGCATTGTTCTTCGGTGCTATGCTTCTCATGGTTGGAACAACTTCGTTCGTGAAATGTGCCTGCTTACTATCGCAGACACAAATAAAGAAGAGTAGCGTTATGCCGTGCGGACTCACATCTATGAGCTTTGCCGTATAAGTGATTAAGTTTATCTTCTGGTAGTGCGCACGGCAGCGCCCGACTTTCGTCTACCTTCCGAATAGCTTTATCCGCTTTTCCACCAGACGTTCTACTAAAGATATACTGTTACGTTTTCGTATTAGAGGATTCTACTGATAAGCTTTATTTGCAAGAAAATTTAGCATACACGCGGATTGCGGACCCTAACGCGCGGTGCATATAATATCACTTAATATGGTGTAATACGTGATGTTGTGCGTGGTGTAATATGACGTAATGTGATGAGATATGATGAAATGCCGGCGTGGGAAATTATGACGTTTTTTTCTTGACCGCAAACCAGTGACTGTAGCACACGGAGCGAAGTTAAACGACACGAAGTTTTGTGAATGAGCCCTTTATACATTTCTTCATTTCCAGATTTTTACCGACATTCATTTAGACGCCTGATGCAAGATTCACTTTTTACGCATGACCTTTCCGCACTACCAATCCCAAAGAATTAAACTACTGAGTCATGCGAGCATGTGCCCAACAGAGACGGCTGTGGCTACATGGAATACAGTTAAAATATAGACTTTGCTGACCACCATATGCTTTCATATATCAAACACTACAAAAAAAGCAAACTAGCAAAATTAGCAAATCGCCGGCCGCAGCGGTGGTACAGTAGTTGCGGCACTCGATGGGTAACGCGAACGACGTAGGTTTGATCCCGGCCGCGGTGGTCGCGTTTTGATGAAGGCGAAACGCTATAGAGGCCCGCGTAAGCGCACAGGACTTTTTTATTTGAGTACAGTTAATGGAGTCCCAGGCGATCGAAATTTCCGGAGCCCTCCATTACCAGTGCCTGGTAATCATATCGTGGCTTTGGGCACGTAAAACTCGAACAATCATTAGTTGTAGTATTGCAAAGCGCCGAGCTAAGCGTGTTCGAAATAACAGCGCGATCGAAATGAAACTATTCTAGCCAGATTGTACAGATAGATGTGAAGACAGTCGTCATGCTTTCGCCAACCGAACATTGTTCGAGGCACAATCATCGTTAGAAGGAAGTAATTTTGGCAAAGCCGCATGTACATTATAGTCTCCTTAGCAGTCACGTCGACGTGGATTCGCCTCTCGGGTATGAAAAAAAAATACGGTCTGTTCCAATGCAGCACTTGCGAAATGTCAGCAGACCGGCGACACTAAAAGACAATATAGCAACTTTGAGGGCAGAGTGTTAAGAAGTGAATCAAAGGTGTGCTCCCCTCCATCCTTTTCCCCTTCCTTATCCACAGAGGGATGCATCCCCCCTCTGGTCGGCGTACATTAGCAGCCCAGCTTACTAGCTACATTTTGTTCTAGAAAATCTAGTGCACTGCTCGGAGAAACCATGTGTGGACATGGTTCCAAATTACGACTAAAAAAACTACTAAATTGTTCTCTGCGTCCTATAATAAGCAGTTACTTCGGCATCTGCCAATAGCCTCCCTCCCCGCCCCACTCCTCCTCCTGGCAAACGGGGAACCTACGCCTCAGCAGTGGTCACCAGATGTTGTCAGCGCTAAGCAGTCGATGGGGAATGACGGAACTGTAGGTTGTTGGGCGTTCAGTACGAAAGCATACACAGTAAATGGGCCAGGATCGGGTAAAAAACGAGTTTATATACTTGAAAGCAATGCACTAAATATAATCAGAGATAAAGCAGAAAAAAATTAGGCAGATTCCAAGTACCATGGGAATCGATGTTGCGAAGCATCCGGGGGGTAAGGTGACGGGGTTGTAATTTTTTTATTCAGCGAAACGTCACGAAATGACGCTAAAGATATTTACAAATGTTACACGCACAGACTTGTTAAACAGTCGCATATGTTTCATATAACCAGTTGTTTACAGTTGTGTAACGATGCTAACAGAAACGTGGGTATTACCAACACCAGAAGCCGTAAGCTGATATGTAGAGCTTGTGCTTGCAAGAATGGTAGCCCTAGATAGTGCTACGTAAACCAACTACAGTGGATGGCGTTTAAGTATACAACTGACGTTAACCCGACATGACTCCTTCGTCATAGGAGTACGTATGTAATGTTTATAAAATTAGATAGCCAGCACTGCAACCACAATATACTTTTCACCAACATTACGCCTACATAGGGTGTTCTTCCAAAGCAGTTTCGAGACCTGTCGTGGCTCTGTGGTAGAATGCTTGATTGCCACGCAGAATTCTTAGGTTCGATTCCTGCTGGGACTCCGATTTCTATTCTTTCTATTTCTGGCGTCAACGCCACCGGTGTCCATTTTTCATAACGCTGTCGCCTTTAAATTACCAGTGTCAGCGCCACCGTTGCCAGTTTCTCATAACGCTCTCGCATTTAAATTACCAATGCCTGCTCTCGCCGTTCCTGAGTAGATTATAAATTGTCAAAGTCCTGTGGCGCATACCCGCATTCCGCTGCCCGTGGTATGCGGGTATGAGCCACACGTTTCTGGAGAAATGAGTTTGACGACGTACGCGACGTTAAGGAGTTAAGGAGGCCCCAAGTTAAGGAGGCCATCATGAGAGCACCCAGACGTAGGCGGCTAGATAGATAGATAGATATATAGATAGATAGATAGATAGATAGATACGTAAATAGAAACGCAAAAGTGCTTACAGTACGCAAAGAAATGCTTCGCATTTAAAAAAAAAACCAAGCCTGCGTGGAACACGCCGCACAGTCGCAGAGAAAGTAGAGGAACGGCTTTTCTAAAGCCCGTTCTAAACTTTTTTGGGGCGACTACTACAACTACATTTGCAAGGTACCCACTGCGTCATAAATCGTCATAATTTTGCGAAAGTAGAGGAGTAGCCACTATGTCATTATTCATCATTCTGTGTTGAAGCGAGGTAGCCACTGCTCGTCTGTAAACCATATATGCACTTTCGTAATGCTGTGCCTGACGGCGTCGAAAAATTATGCCTGGGTCCTTTGTAATACGTGGTTAGCTTTAAACACTCACTCTTGACGCAATTCACATTGTGTGAGGCATATTTGTTATTTTACTCCCCCTATCACGCTGTATTTCATCTGTTAACATTATTCGTCGCCCGATACGACGCTTGTATTGGGTCTATTTGCGAAAGAACTTCAAGCACCGACGCGGCTCTGTGAAAAGAATGCTAGACTGTGACGCAGTAGGCCGGGGTTCAAATGCTGCTGGATCCTGCATATTTTTTCCTGATTGTGAGCTTAGAGATTATGGACACCGGTAGCGGCGGCGGCACCGGTGGACAACTGCGCCACCAAAATCAGCTGTTGTGTTCTCATAACAGCCTTGGTTGTGAAAATCAACTAGCACACATGTGCGTAAGACCTATCAGTGGTTACGCCACAATGCAAGTTGCGAGAAATTAACAATGGATGCAATAATTAGCGCAGTGCATGAATGGCGTACCTCTAACAAATCAGAAGCATACGCTAATAACCGCTGATTATAACATCATCATCATCATCAATCAGAAGCATACGCTAATAACCGCTGATTTTAACATCATCATCATCATCATCATCAGCCTGTCTACGTCCACTGCAGGGCAAAGGCCTCTCCCTTGTTTCGCCAATCAACCCGGTCCTGTGCTTTTTGCTGCCACGTTATACCTGCAAACTTCTTAACCCATTAGGGACCAGTGTACTTTAAAAAGTACACTTCCTTTTTCGGGCATAGAAAATACAAAACAGAATATTCTGATCTTGCTCATTACAATTTCTGATGCCAAAGGTTGCAGCAAGAAAATCCTAATTTGGAATATTGACTCGGTTATGTTTTTTCTGTTTTATGAGTCGTCAAACTTTAGGAAATTGAGAGCCTGTTAAAACCACGTGGTCAGTACTACTTTTTCTAAATTAATTTGAAGTTTATAATTTATATGTTGAAAAAACGGACGGTTTCTGCTTCAGGAAGAGCAATTCAATCCCTGCAAAGCGCGAGAAGCCTATAGAGTGCATAGTTTTGCTGTGAGGAGTAATCAAATGTTACTGTACTTTATTTAGTACACTGGGACTTCGTGGGAGCATACATTTAACTCTTGTTGTGCGTTGCATCATAGATTCAACAGGCTTTTTTTGTTATGAATGTCGTTTTTTCGGTTATCTCAGACTCATGAGGCTGCGAAAGATGTCGCTGTGAATAAAAGAGAGCCTCTTGATGTTTTAATTGGCGATTCTGACCCCAACCTGGGAACTTAGGAGGAGGAGGGGAATGACGACGAAACGAATGGATGCTCCCTGCTAACGATAAAAAAAACATGGAACGAAAGGAACGTGGGTAAGATAACTTCTGTTTTGACTCAGAAAAGCAGCTTTATTTCGAAAATGGCAAAGACAAGAGCATAATTGTTATGCTGACGAAAGGCTACACAGTTGAGTCACTATGCTCTGTATCGTGGTGGCCATTCACTGAAAAGAAAAAAAAAACGTAGTGCCACTGTCCTCCTCCATCCGCAGTAAGAATGCCATGAGGGGGTTTGAGCTCTACGATTAAGCTGCGAATGACTAGAGAATTTTCATCGCTGAGAAAAGGTGGTACCAGCCCTATTTACCTAGATGATCGAAATAACCGCAGACAACGCATAAAGGGTCTGCTACCACATTGTAGGTTTTAGCAGACCCTCTACGCGTTGACTATTGTCCTTTAGTCGCATAACAGCAAAACACTGACTGCGCCTTGTTGTACCCAAGAGAAGTATCAAACCTCTCCAGATTCTACTGTGCTTGCTATTACCCTCTATCCATACGGACATTTTCACAAGAAGCCGGCAAAACAGTAGAATTCTGCCAAAATACATCGAAATCGTGTGGCGAAAAGCGTGACGTTACGCTTTCCCTAAAGCACTGGTCCTTGATTAAGTGGCATGGGCCAAGATAACTTTGTTATTCGTTTCACAAGGGCCCAGCGTACTCGCCATTCTTGCATCAAGTCACCTTGCCCGTTGCTATCTCGAAGGCCCAGCGTACTTTTTATAGTACAGTATCATAACTCCTGAAGAAACGCACGTAACTCTATGAAATTTTGCACGTGTGGTTATCTGTTGTGGTTAATTAAATAAGCAAAATTTCAATAAAATCGGACCAGTAGTTCTTTCGTGGTCCTTAATGGGTTAATCTCATCTACCCACCTAATTTTCTGTCTCCCCCCTCACGCGTTTGCCATCTCTTGGAATCCAGTCAGTTACCCTTAATGACCAGCGGTTATCCTGACGACGTGCTACGTGCCCAGCCCATATCAATTTCTTATTCTTGATTTCAACTATGATATCCTAAACCCCCGTTTGTTCCCTCACCCACTCTGCTCTCTTCCTGTCTCTTAAGGTTACACCTATCATTTTCCTTTCCATCGCTCGCTGCGTCGTCCTCAGTTTAAGTTGAACCCTCTTTGTAAGTCTCCAGGTTTCTGCTCCGTAGGTAAGTACCGGTAAGATGCAGCTGTTATATACCTTTCTCTTGAGCTATAGTGGTAGACTACCATTCATGATTTGATAATGCTTGCCGAATGAGCCCCATCCCATCCTTATTCTTCTAGTTATTTCACTCTCATGGTTCGGCTCCGCGGTTACTACCTGTCCTAAGTAGACGTACTCCTTTACAACTTCCAGTGTCTGGCCACCTATCGCAAAGCGCTGGTCTCTTCCAACATTGTTCCACATTACTTTAGTTTTATGCATATTAATTTTCAGACCTACTCTTCTACTTGCTGCATCCAGTTCAGTAATAATAAGCTGTAATTCGTCTCCCGCGTTACTCATCAATGCAATGTCATCAGCGAATCGCAGGTTACTGAGATACTCTCCATTAACTCTTATCCCTAACTCTTCCCAATCTAGGGCACTGAAGACCTCCTGTAAACACGCGGTGAATAGCATTGGAGAGATCGTGTCTCCCTGCCGTACGCCCTTCTTTATTGGGATTCTGTCGCTTTCTTTATGGAGGACTATAGTGGCTGTGGATCCGCTGTAGATTTCTTCCATTATGTTTATATAGGCTTCGTCGATGCCCTGATTCCGCAGTGCCTGCATGACTGCTGATGTCTCCACCGAATCAAATGCCTTCTCGTAATCTATGAAGGCTATGTATAGGGGTTGGTTGTATTCCGCGCATTTCTCTATCACCTGATTGATAGTATGAATATGGTCTGTTGTTGAGAAGCCTGTATGAAATCCTGCCTGGTCCTTTGGTTGATTGAACTCTAATGTCGTATTAATTCTGTTAGCAATTACTTTTGTAAATAGCTTGTAGTCAATGGACAGTAAGCTGATTGGCCTGTAATTTTTCAGGTCCTTCACGTCCCCTTTCTTATGGATCAAGATGATGTTGGCATTCTTCCAAGAATCTGGTATCTTCCCTGTCGAGAGACACTTCGTATACAGGGTGGCCAGTTTTTCTAACATAATCTCTCCACCGTCTTTCAACAGGTCTGATGTTACCTGATCCTCACCAGCGGCTTTGCCTCTTTGCATACCCTTTAGGGCTTTTTTTACTTCTCCTGTGAATACTGGTGGGATGCCAGATTCCTATGGGCTATTATTGCTTCTTACGTTATCATCCTGACTGTCTCGGCTGCTGTACAGATCTCTGTAGAACTCTTCCGCTACCTCAACTATTCTATCCATATTGGTTGTGACCTTGCCTACCTTGTCCCTTAATGCATACATCTGACTTTTGCCTATGCACAGTTTTGTCTTCATAGCTTTGAGGCTTCTTCCGTTCTTTAGAGCATGCTCAATTATCTCCATATTTTACTTTCTTATGTCGGCTACTTTACGCCTATTTATTAACTTCGAAAGCTCCGCCAGCTCTATTTTGTCTCTTGCATTTGAGGCTTTCATGGTTTGACGTTTCTTAATGAGGTTTTTCGTCTCTTGGGATAGCTTACCAGTGTCCTGTCTAACGACTGTACCCCCGACTTCCAATGCATACTCCTTAATGATACTAGTCAGATTATCATTCATTGCGTTAACGGTAAGGTCGGTTTCCTCGGCAAAGCCGCGTACCTATTCTGAAGTGAAACTCTGAATTCCTGTACTTTCCCTCTCAGAGCTAGTTCATTAGTCGGCTTCTTGCGTATCAGTTTCTGCCGTTCCTTCCTCAAGTCTAGGTGAATTCTAGATCTTACCATTCTGTGGTCACTGCATCGAATCTTGTTAACTACTTCCACATCCTGTACAATGCCCGGGTGGGCACACATTATGAAGTCTATTTCAATTTTAGTTTCGCCATTAGGACTCCTCCACGTCCACTTACGAGTAGCCCGTTTTCTGTAGAAAGTATTCAAGATCCGTAAATTATTGCGTTCTGCGACTTCTACTAGTAAATCCCCTTTGGCGTTTCTAGAGCCGATGCCATATTCCCCAACTGCATGATCTCCAGCCTGCTTCTTGCCTACCTTTGCATTAAGGTCGCCCGTCAGTACAGTATACTGTGTCTTTACCTTACTCATTGCTGATTCTACGTCTTCGTAGAAGCGTTCAACCAGTTGATCATCATAGCTTGATGTAGGCGCGTAGGCCTGTACCACCTTCATCTTGTACCTCTTATTAAACTTAATTATGATACATGCCACCCTCTCATTAATATTATAGTATTCCTCTATATTACCAGCTATATTTTTATGAATAACGAGCCCCACCCCTAGTTCTCTTCTGTCAGCTAAGCCACGATAACATAGGATGTGTCCGTTCTTCAGCACTGTATAAGCCTCATGTGTCCTCCTAACCTCACTGATCCCTATTACATCCCATTTAACACCCTCTAATTCCTCGAATAGTACAGCTAGACTCGCCTCGCTAGATAAAGTTCTGGCGTTAAACGAAGCTAAGTTCAGATTCCAATGGCGGCCTGTCCGGACCTAGAGATTGTTAGCACCCTCCGCTGCGTCGCAGGTCTGACCGCCGCCTTTGTCATTTGCTTCGCAGCCGCTGGGGACTGAGGGCCGAGGGTTAATTGGTGTATTCATGTGGGAGGTAGCGGCCAAGTACTGCACCAGGGTGGCCAATCCGGCTCTGGTGAGGGGAGTGCATTCCTGGCTGTGGTCGCCAGTGAGGCTGCACCCCAGGCCTTTTTACACAATTTCTTCATCACGCGGATTTTTTTTAATCCGGTTGGGAATTGTCCGGCACCGGGATTCGAACCACGGACCTCTTGCATGCGAGGCTGATGCTCTAACCACTACGCCATCGCTGCATCTCCACAGATTATCAGATTATAACATAAGTTCAACAGTAAATAATAGCTTGTGTGTGGATGGCAATGCCATGTTGATAAATCCCAAGAAGTCGAGCAGTCCCGCCGAGCGATGGCGAGTCTGCTTCCGTTGGACAGCGCTGTTTTCCCCGGCAGTCAAGATCTCCTGGCGACTCTCATTCAATCACTGACTGGATGGCGCGACGGAGCTCATAATTGTCGCCTCAGTGTAGCCGGCATCTGCTGCCAGGGATCCTATGTAAATGAAACGCTCGCAGAACACATCGACATGCTCAATTTTATGCGTGCTCAATCTTTTAGGCGGTGTTGTAAACATGCGTGACCCCTCACAAATTAC
The DNA here is from genome assembly GCA_030522465.1 of Rhipicephalus appendiculatus. Taxonomy (NCBI): domain Eukaryota; kingdom Metazoa; phylum Arthropoda; class Arachnida; order Ixodida; family Ixodidae; genus Rhipicephalus; species Rhipicephalus appendiculatus. The sequence goes on from JALIZH010025564.1 coordinate 150,745, forward strand.
GCTGCCGGGACCGATTTCGCTGTTTCTAATAGGCTCTGTGTCATGGGACAACTCGGTGACGCTAACTTCTAGGTACAGCTTCTAGCCATGCTGGACTAGACTAGACAGCCTAGCGGAACGCTGGCCAGCGCTTAATTAACTTTCCATTTCGACAAATTCTCTACCTGGGAATGTAGGGCCCTCAAAGTTGTTTCTCATCACGCCTATTTCGTAGTCTCCAAACACCACCCTAAAGGATATTTCCCGAGCCCCTTTTAATCAGAGACGAGGGTGACGCCTGAGTTACTCACGTTTCCATCGCCTAAAGAAATGTATACGCATCTTGCACCTGCAATTTCCTCATGGGAATGAAGTGATGTCTTGGTTCCAGCACGCGCGCCACACGGAATTTCATAGTTTTAGGTAAGAGGACGGTCGTATTTGTCCAAAGCTGCTCTTCGCTTCCCGTACATGTGCACGAGAACGAAACACCAGCGGTAAGAAGTGAAAGAAAATTATAATCCTTTCGTGTTCGAGACATCCCCGCCGCTAGTGTATTGGCAGTACCGTTTCTACAGTTTAATCCCGCAAAAAAAGCAACAATTTCCAAAAGCCAGGTGAATTCATGATTGTAAAAGGTGTACTACAACTTCACACAACAAGTGTAAACAAAATCCAGAGCATCCAGCAAGCCAACAATAGTTGCTCCTTCGCGGCATGGCTCAGCGTGGAAGAGCGGAGCCGCTTGTTCAGCGTCTCACTGCGTCGCAAAATGGCAATCCGTGGCACTGCGCCTCTGTTTGCAGGGTATTTATGACGGTATGATGCTCTGCGTAGTCAGATACAGGGCCGCCAGTGGTCAGCAATGTTCGCGGCGGGATGCATTGGACTGTGAAAACGAATTCTAGAAAAAAATTCCAGGACGATTTCTGGCGCAGGTAGGCGTTGTGGTCGGCCACACATGACAATACGAAAAAAACCGGCAGATCCCACGCACTGTGGGAATCGCTGTGATGCGAAGCAGCCAGCAAGGAGCAAATCATGCTGTACATAATATGCATGTCATTACTTACCTGTCATGTCGCGCAATACAAATTTTGGTGCGTATCAAGCTAGCGAACTGGACGCAAGCGCACCATGAGCGTGGCATGTAAATGGCATTGTAGATGACATACATGCCAAGATTTTCATGTTACCACGTGCCACTTATGTTCGCTTAATTTTTTACCTCGAATCGCAGCGAGACGCGAGACCAATCTGCCCCCCGTTTCGCGGGCGTTCGTATTCTCGCGCTCTGCGCATCCTGCAGACGCCATCCGCGTTCCAGCGTTTAAATTCACGGACACTTCGTGAATTCCAAAGTGTGTTCCTCGAACGCCTGTGCCCACTGAGACGGGGTCGGTCAGAATGGATCGTGATGCGCGCGTCTCCCTCCTTGCATGATTGGAGACGCTGGGCACAGCGACGCTACGCAGGCAAAGCGCGACCGCTGTAGAGTCCAACGCGACCGGCGTCCGTTTTCGCGCCCCGGCTCCCACCTGGCACTGTGCCAGGGCACGGCTGGAGGGACGGACGGACGGACGGACGTGAGCATGAGACAATAAAGGCTTTCACCTTAAAATTTGGTGTATATCAAGCTGGCGAAACGGCCACAAGAGTGTCATGAGCGTGGCATGCAAGTCATGTCGCACATGACAAGTCATGATTTCCATATTACCTGATGTCATTTATGTTCGTCATACAGTCATGTCACTCAATACCAAATTTGGTGTATATCAAGCTAACGAAACGACCGCGAGAGCTCCATGAGCGTGGCATGCAAGTCATGTCGCACATGGAAAGTCATGATTTTCATATTACCACTAGTCATTTACAATCGTCATACAGTCACGTCACTCAATACCAAGTTTGGTGTATATCAAGCTAACGAAACGGCCGCGAGCACGCAATGAGCGTGGCATGCGTCATGTCGCTCATGACAAGTCATGATTTCCATATTCCCACTTGTCATTTATATTCGTCATACACTCACGTCACTCAATACCAAGTTTGGTGTATATCAAGCTAACGGAACGGCCGCGAGCGCGCCATGAGCGTGGCATGTAAATCATGTTGTTCATGACATGCACGTCATTATTTGCATATTACCACCTGTCATTTATGTTCGTCATACAGTCACGTCACTCAACCCCAAATTTGGTGTATATCAAGCGAACGAAACGGCCGCGAGCGCGCCATGAGCGTGGCATGTAAATCATGCTTTTCATGACAAGTTAGTCATGATTTTCATGATATGACCAGCCATTTATGTTCGTCATACGGTCATGTTGTGCCATACCAGATTTGGTGTAAATTCCATTAACGATACGGCCAGGAGAGCACAAAGTCGTAGGCGGCTAGATAGATAGATAGATAGATAGATAGATAGATAGATAGATAGATAGATAGATAGATAGATAGATAGATAGATAGATAGATAGATAGATAGATAGATAGATACGCTCAAATTCGCCGAAGTTCGCTAAGAAATGCTTCGCATTTAAAACTTTGGGGAGGGGGGGGTTGGGCATGTCCTGGCGGGGATCCCATGATAATTTCGCAGTTGTAAGCTGCAGGAGAAACTAATGTTGCATTTCTCTCTCGGTACTGTCGGTCGCTTCCACATTGTGATGTGTTCTGCTTTAGTTCATGCGTGGGTTCGACGGTGAGTGAACGGACTGTGAGGTGCGACCAGAGAAGTGTTGTGTGTCCCATTGTCGTGGATACTACGACTCTGCCGTGGCAACTATGGCTATTTCTGTGTGTGCTGCTTTCCTCTACGACCTTGTGGACTGCCTCGAGGCGCGGAAGGAAAGAACTAACGCTTGAAGACTCAGTGACGCGACCCATCGTGCTCTTCATCAGACAACCCAAGCTCTCGTGGAGATTGTCAGGTACTGTCTTGACGAGCACGACACGTATTCTGCACTCATCGGTAAACTTTTTAAAGATCACTTTGGGAGGTACAGACCCATGGCTGGGTTCCAGTGTGACGTATCTAGCAGGCAGGTGTACGAAAGGGAAAGCGAGCTTCGCCAAAGCACGTTACCACAGGCTCGCACGTCCGCTGGAAACTGAACCGAAAACGACCAAAACTGGGAGGACTTATAAGAAGCAGCAAACCTACAGCGAGCAGGCTGGAACGTCGTTTTGACTGGCCGGGCGATATCAAAGCTAGAGGTCAATTTACCTGTGTCAGCGTATATGACAGAGTACGCAGTGCACGTTACCCTGAAGCAGCGAACATGGGGAACTGCAAAGACGTACTAACTGAGAATAGGGTAATAATTGTTTCACCCGCACTTCCGCTGAGCAGCCTAGGAAATAGATGAGGTCTTTTTTACGCTGCAATGTCATCTGTAAATAAACTTGCACACAACTGTGTTGTTGTGGAACGACTTTTAACAAAGCCAGAGTTTTTAAAGGCTAATGGGCAGTGCCAGATACTTGCGGTGTTGACACTGGACTTGCTGGTACATGAAGACTTCAAAGACTTTGATTACTGTGGAAATGGACGTGATAGCGAACTAGCGCTCAAGGAACTGTGGTGCAGCAGGATTGTTTGCTAAAAAATTGTGTCGACGCCTCATTGACAAGGAATAAGAGGGACAAGACAAATCCACAAGGAAACTCGTCGCGCTTACCAATAAATGAGTGCACGAGCGCATGGAATAAAAAAACTACAACAGCAAAATGAAGTATGTACGCTAATTTAAGCTTTGAAGCATCCGTAGTTTTTTTTTAGCATAAGAACGTTTATCACTAAAATAACAGGCGTTATTGTAATCCAGAAAAACTCATTCACTATCGAGCTCGCGCGAGCCAAGCGTCAGCCCACTGGTGACACGTCACGCGAGGAGCTTCCAGGCATTGACGAAGTTTTTTTAGGTGGCGTTGCTACACCCCTGATGTGCATTTAAACGTGTGAGCGTCAGTCAACGCTGCCTGTTGCCATTACGGCCAGTGTGGAACACTCTTTTGCCTGTTGGCGTCACGTAGAGCGTGATCTTATTACGAGCTGGCAGCTGACCAATAATCTCTTGCATGCTACCTGAAGGCATCAGGTCTGCCAGAACAAGACCCTCGCTATGAATGAAAGAAATAAGTGTAAACTGAAGGACTGGTTTGCTTTGTTAAACACAATATCAATCCTACAGTTTTTAGATAAAAAAGTAACCCCTAATGACAATCATATTTGCTGGCGTTTTTCTGCACGTGCGAAAAAAGACCTTTTTACACTTTGCTTCGGCCAACTCAAAAACCGTGAGGAGGGGCATTGCAATGATTTCCCTAAGGTCCGCACTTCCGAAGTGGTGTCCGCATTTCGTGCAGTCTAGTTTGAATGCCAAAGAAGACCGTTTGAATGCCGCCAGGTTCCCATGGTTGATGTTGTTTGCGGTTGCAAAATTCCTTCTGCAGAAGTTTAAAACGGCCCGGTTGAAGCACGAAAGGAAAAAGAACGGCCGGGGGTGGTACATTATATACATAAGGTTACACGCAACCTTAAAAAGGCTGCGCGTGAGCACGGCGCACCGCTAGTGTTCGCGGCCCTAAACAAACTGGTGAACTTGTGCCCTCGCATTACAGGTAGGCATGCGCAACAGCCAAACGGCTGCAAAAAAAAAAGCCTGCTCGGCCGTTCCCCCAATGTGCCACCGAAGTGGTTTCCGAAATACGCCTAACGTGCGGAAAGAGCCATGTTTGCCACATGGTGCGCTGCGTAAACGATAGAGCAAGGGAACACGCTCTGAATGTAATAAATAAGGATGGTGCGCATTTAAGCGTGCATGTAACATCATGTGGATGCATGCCAGGCTTCAAGGAGTTTCGGATCTCGGGAAAAAGCAAAAACAAGGTAGAATGGGAAATTTTGGAGGCGTTTTTCATACAAAAACAGGGTAATAATTGTGTAAGCGAAACTTCAATCAGCCTGTACGAGTCGAAAGTGCGGTATCTAGAAAACATCAGATAGTTGCATTAGGTAGAAGATGGCTCGAGCACGTTCAATCAATCAATCAATGTTTATTCGATCAAGTTAATACGAAAAATGGTTACATAAGTGTTTGGACCATTAGCCTGTGTGGCTAGTTACTGGTCCAATCTATTACATGAGTATTTTATTACACGTTAGGAGCAGAGATTTAATATGACTATGAATCTTTATACAAATTCAATGAAAGAATATATTCAAAGTATATTATATCTATTTAATTACACTTTACAATAAATACAAAATTGCTGCAATAATCTAGGTAGACAAGCAATGAAGAACAACTAAAGGCATACATTGTAAGAATACAGGACATAGGGACACAAGAAAAAAAAATGTGCAGAATTTGTGCACAAGACTGCGTTGAAGAACAAAAACAGAATTAAAAAAAAAGAAAGAAAGAAATATTGCAAGGTGAGTCGTAAAAAGAGTATGAACGTGAGCTTTAGTTAAGAACATGACTGGTTTACAAAATGCATTTTGCAAGTCAAATTAAAGTTTCGTGAAAGTATATTTTCAAGTGGAATTGCGTTCCGGATTTAAGCACCAGTGAGCTGGATTAACCGTTCGCCATATACATTCCTACAATTGGGAACGTTAAAGTAGCCATTGCCTGTATGCTATGTGTTACGGGTCGGTGCTGAAAACGTACTCACAGGTACAGGAAAGTTGGTGTTAATTATAGAATTAATCAATACCGTGGTTTTATAAATTCGCTGAGACTTGAAAGGCAGTACCCGAGTAGATGAAAACAAACCTGAGCTTGGGCAAGAAGAGGGAGAGGACGTAATGATCCGCAAGGCGCGTTTTTGTAATCGTATGACTGCCTCGGTGTACGTTGGATAAGCGAAGCCCCATATCTCGCTACAATAACTTAGTTGAGAGTGAAATAGAGAGAAGTATAATGATCGAAGCACGTTATATGGAAAGTAACACTTCGCTTTAATGAGCATGAAGCATGCGAAAGCGAGCTTTTTGGATATGTAATTAACCTCTTCCCTCCCATCCAGATTTTCATCCATTAGAACCCCCCAAGTATTTAAAAGTGGAAACGCGCTCAATAGGCGTGCTGTTAATTTCCAGGTTCAGATTACTATAATCTGGATTTTTCGTCCTGAAATGAAATATGACGTATTTAGTTTTAGATATATTTAATGCGAGCTTGTTGAGGGAGAACCATGCAGAAATCTGTGCTAACTGTGCCGTGATTTGTTTTTTTAGCGTAGACAGAGAGCTGCCTCCAAAAAGCAATGCGGTGTCATCAGCGTACATTATGGTTTCATAAGTTACAAGGGTAACCGCACGAAGGACTCGGTATGGCCCTGTGTATCGAGTTTTTCCGACATCCCAACGTGGCGGGCGGAGACCACAGCTAGACCAAAGAACCGGGTGATAAGTGCGCGTCTCGGTGCCTTCGATCGTACAAACACCGTTGGTCTTCTTGAGAAGTCAGAAAGGCGAGTGCGGGCGGTTTCACGTACATGGGCAGCCCGGGTGATAGCGTCAAGGGCATATTCGCTGGTCGGTACTGCGGGAGACGGGATGATGGTGTCTAAGGGCAACGTTGGTTGTCGGCCGAACAACAGAAAAAATGGAGAGTAACCGGCAGTGTCGTGGCGCGAAGAATTGTACGCAAATGTCACGTACAGCAAAGCAAGGTCCCAGTCAGAGTGGTCGGAGGAAACATACTTCGCAAGCATGTCTGTAAGTGTTCGGTTCAGACGCTCCGTCAGGTCGTTTGTCTGCGGATGGTACGACGTAGTGAGCTTGTGCCTCGTTTCACATGACTGCAGGATGTCGGCTGTGACCTTCGACAGAAATGTGCGGCCGCGGTCTGTAAGCAGCTAGCGTGGAGCTCCATGGTACAAAATCACGTCGTGTAGGAGGAAGTCGGCGACATCTGTGGCGCAGCATGTTGGAAGAACTCGTGTAATGGCGTAGCGCGTGGCTTAGTCTGTGGCCACAGCTATCCACCCGTTGCCAGAGGACCACAGGGGAAACGGGCCAAGTAGGCCTAAGCCAACGCGAAAGAATGGTTCTGACGAAATGTCGAGGGGTTGAAGGCACCCGGCGGGAAGCGTCGATGGTGTTTTGCGGCGCTGACATTTCTCACACGCCGCAACATATCTTCTTACGGAGCGCGCAAGCCCTGGCCAAAAGAAGCGTCGGCGGATCCGGCCGTAAGTGCGCGATACACCAAGGTGACCGGCCGTTGGAAGGTCATGAAGTTCGTAAAGGACAGCCGAGCCGAGGTGTTTTGGAATAGTCTGTAGACTATTTACACGACATATTTACAATAGCGGTTGCAGCGCTGACCGGTTCAGCGCAGAGCCCGAGCGGAGAGAGATCTTCCTTCTCTTCGTCCGGCGCACGCGCGCATGGTTCAAGGGGCTGGCAATATGCATGTATCAATATAAATACACTTTTCGCCATCGCATGCGCAACGCAACGTTCGGAGCAGTCCAGGCAGCCCCTAGGTCGCGCAGCAACTAATCGTATCTTCTGTATCTGCAGCACGATGGTATCTATTGGTACTGGTTGAGCACATCGGTGTTGACCGCAATCTGGGCTTTTCAAGGACTGTGCTGCTTCGCGGACCGGCGGAATATGCTGGTTCTGATTACGGAGCAGCGAAAGTAGCGCCCTCGATGACCAAATTGACTGCGCCTGCGTCCCTCGCCGTGGTCGACGTCATGGATGGCTAAAAAACCAGTTCATCGAAAGAAAGCCGGCATTTTGTTCGGAGCAGTTCAGGCAGCCCCTGGGGCGCGCAGCAACTAATCGTATCTTCTGTATCTGCAGGTGCGTAGAATGTACGTTTGTTCACGCCTAGAACCTAAGAATTAGTGTTGCCTGGACTGCTCCGCGAGCGCTTTCATTGTGCTGTCAGAAATATGAGTGGCGAAACATCAACAAGCCAGCACCAAGCTCGACAAGAGTCTCAAGAGAGATCTCAAGAGAAGAGTAACCACGTGGTTAGCAATCGACAAAGCACGAGCACATCGCTGCCAGTAAGTGTAACGCAACCAGAAAACTCCTCTGTGTCCATAGCTCATATTGTCATACCAATGCTATTCTCGGCTTTGAAAGCCATACTTGCCGCGATTCCACAAGCTAATAACCTGCCTGAGGTCAAAGCCATCTTGTCGATGGAGCAGGTAGTGTTGCAATTAGCCACAACAGCCGCTGCGCAGGCAGGACATGAATAATTGCTATCAAAATGTCGCGATATTCCAGTGGAATGCGAGTAGTATTCGCTCTAAGTGTGCAGATGTCAGAAAATTTGTGGCTCAGTGCTCCTTTCCAGTGTTATGTATCACAGAGGCCGGGGTGGACAACACCTTTCGCTTAGCCAACTACGTTGTATATACGTCCTCTAGATCTACAGGACCGAGCAGAGCGATGATCTGTGTGCGGAGAGATCTCCCATCAGTTATGTTAAATGCTACAACATCAGAATATCCAGAATATGTAGCATGTGAAGTTCGATTCGGTCGAGTAAATATAACTATAGCGTTTATCTCCAGACTTCTACAAATATCTCACTTTTTACAATGACAGACCTTTTTCAGAAGTACAAAAAAGGTGTGATATATTGCGGAGATTTCAATGCTCACAATGTCATGTGGGGAAGTGCCTACTGTGACCGTCGAGGAAATGACCTACAGAAAGCAATTCAGAACAGTGCATTGTGCTTGTTAAATGACGGCTCAGTGACGTTCCTACGGGGATTCAATTACTCGAGTTGCCTAGACCTCACGCTCTGCACGCTATGCGACGACAACTGTTGTGCAAGAGCAGAGGAGTAGCCGGCGCCACGCATTGGCACCAACCTCTCCTTATATACATTTATTAAAAAAAAAGGAACTTAGCGTAGCATTAGTGGAACTGAGTGCTCGACTTGATGCTAAAAATAACCAACTGAAGGATGATATAAGGACCATAATTGAAGCAGAGATACAACCAATAAGACAGTCGATTGAGCGTAAGCATGCTGTACTAAAAAAAGAGCTGCCTAAACTAATTGAAAAAGAACTCAAACCTCTCAAAGAAGCAATGGAATTCATTAACAAGCAATTAGAGGAATTGCAATCGGAAATTGGTGACTTGAAAAATGAAATTGCAATCGTCAAAACGGAAAACAAGGCAATCAAGAACGACTTCGGCGGCTTACTGCTGGGCTAAAGGAAACAAAAATGCCCCCCACCTCCCCGAAGGGAATCGTGAGGAAATGCGAATGTACAGCCGCCGTAACAATGTCGAAATCAAAGGTGTCCCCGTGCAAGACAGAGAGAACCTTGTAGCAGTGATGAAGACCATATCAACCAATTTGAAAGTGGATATAAATGAATCTAATCTCGAGGTTGTACATCCTGTTCCAAACAGGGAAAAATCACAATCAAACATCACTGCTAAGTTCACCTCCCGCATCCCCAGAGATAAGTTCATGAATGTCACGAAGAAACAAAGACTGACCACTTCAATCCTAGGCTTTGAAGGTTCTACCCCGCTCTATATCAATGATCACCTATGTCCAGCTAACAAAATACTGCTCGGCAAGGCATCAAAGGCGAAGCGCGAAAAGAACTGGAAATGCACTTGTGTATCCGGCGGAAATGTGCTCATGAGAAAGACAGAAAATTCGCGTCTATTGCACATAACACGTGCAGTAGATCTATCGCAAATTGCCTGAGCAATGATGTTTGAGTTTAACACGAAAGTGTTTTATGACGGGGTCCACCAAGATTTCAGTGACGCATTTCCGTCACGGAAATGACGTCGAAAAAATACACATGATCAGAAGACAAAGAAAGAAAGTTCCGTCACCGGAGTCGAACCTACGACGTCTTGGTCCGCAAGAAGAGATGTCGGGCACGCTATCCACTGCGCCACGGTCACATACTCCGTAGGCATTACAAACGAGCCTTTTATATCTACCACTGTCCTCTCACAGTTTTCTTGCTAAAGTGAAGTAATGCATCATAACGGTGAAAGCCGCGATTAGTTTCTTCAGAGCGTCCTTTCTACGCCTCCGTCCCATTGGGCGCGTTTCGAATAGGAAAAGTGCAATTTTGTCGACGCATTAACACACTGCCAGGTGACGACCTTACCCCCCAGCGTCAGCGTCGCTCACAGCATCCATCCATACCAATGGTAGCTCTGCGACGCGCGAGTGCGTAACTCCGCGTTCCGAAAAATCACAGCCGGCCAAAGGGGGAAGACACAACGCGCGTTGCGTTTCCCTCTGGTCGGGTTTTTAGGGGCGAAGCTCCTTAAGCCGTGGGTCGTGCGTCCTCGATGTACGTAGTTGTAGGTAGCCACCTCTCGTTTACTTCTTGGAATGTCCGCTAGATGGCGGTACTTGTATATGATGAATATATGATGAAAAGCTGCGGCGCTCGCTCCATTCATATGTATGGGTGCTGCTGCTTCTCACAATGTTCACTAGATGGCGCTGCGCTGTGACAGCACGTGAATTGATCACTAGATGGCGCTGCGGCGCTCGCTCCATTCCGATGCGTAGGAGACAGCTCCGCTGCGTCCTCTAGTGTGATAGGAGACCGCTGGGTGGCGCGGCGCTCTTGGCGCACTTCCTCTTTCGCTCGGCAGTCAGCGCGCAATGAGCGACGAAGAAGGTGAGCGACGAAGAAAGCACGGAGGCGCCGGAAACGGAGCCCGACGTTCGAGCCCACGAAGCAGAATGTGCATGGCGATGCCGAGAAGCGGATCCAGAAACTGTGAGAGCCCGAGAAGCGGCGAGGAAACGCGCGTACAGGCGGGCAGATCCCGAGGCTGCGCGAGTGCGGGAAGCTGCTGCCAAGCGCACACACTGGTTCTCACATCTTTCATGATGATGTAATGGGCGAATTTTCACGGAGGACTCATGAACCTCCGGAGCTTCGCCCACTAATCATCATTCACCCCGTGGATATGCTGTGATTTTTAGTTGGGCGTCCGCAGCAGCTCTGCGGACGCAGGCTGCCAGCCATTTTCAATGACAGGCTGCGTGCGCAGAGCTGTTGCGGATTCTCAACTAAATCTGCCTACAAACTCTAACATCCTGCGAGTAGGCGACCTTTGCCCAAGTTCGGCGTCCACTCAATGACGCTTTTCTGGCTGTCACACCGCTTTCTCTGATTCCGCTCTCACCGTACAGATACCACAAGCAAGGGTTTGTTTAAAAATTGCTCATAGACGCTAGTCGTCGGTATACAGATGTACCACCGAGCGTCAACGTGGATGCATCCACGTTAAACGGTGCGATAACTGTCATACACCAACAGGCATCGTGTAAGCTCTTTTATATCACTGTACAGTAAATATTCAACTACTTCTGTAAGGACATGTTTTACTTTCGTGTTATACCGATTCCTATGACAGAGGGATCAACCATGTTTTTTTTCAAGAATCGACCAAGCTTGGCATGGGTAGAAAAGTTGTCTGTTGTTCACTGCAATATTCGAAGTGCGCGAAAAAACTTAGACCATTCTGCGCTCATTTGTCGCGTCATTCATTTGTATACGACGTTATGGCTGTCACCGAAACCTGGTTGAAAGAAGGAGAATCTGTGCATATTCCAGGATGCACATCATTATCGCTACCTAGGAAGAGCACTTCGCGTGGAGGGGGCTTTGCCCTGTTCCTAAAAAAAGCATCAATTACCAGTGCATGCCCAACCACTCTACAAGCCAACCTGAATGCGAAGCCCTGTTGGTGCATTTAAAGTGTGGCGTCATACTCGGAGCTGTTTATCGCCCACCTAGCTCGTCTGTGGCGACCTCCATTTCTACTATGGAAACTGTCTTAGACCCTTTGTTAGCCTACAACCTCCCATTGGTTATATGTGGTGATATATGTGGTTATATGTAGTGAATTACGTTTGTAGTGCGAAAATTACTTTAGTGTACGGATTTTGAAGCCTTGTACCACAACAATGTTCACAATGAAGGGAAAAGTTTATTTGTCATTTAATGGATGCAATTAGCCAATCAACGCAAGAATACACAGGCCGCAGACACAAGGAAGCAATATGTCCTTGGGTGACGCGGGACATTCTGAATGTTATAAAGAAAAAAAAGATGCGTACTTCATTAGATGGAGACAAAACAAAACAAATGAATACTATAAAAAGCAGTTTAAACACTTCAGAAACAAATCAGTCAGGATGCTAAGGAAAGCCAAGAAGCAGTATTACAGTGCTAGAATAGTCCAGCAGAGCGGCGATGTGAAGCAGGTATGGAAGCTCGTGCGTGAAATTATAGGAATAGGCGTGAAAAAGCACATTGCTCCAACAACAACAAATACCGCTGATAACTTCAATAAACGTTTTACCAATGTTGGTAACAGCCTTCCGGCTCAGTCTCAAGCAGCTCCTCTTCATTCTTACCAAAAGAAAATATTTGGTGAATACTTTAACTTGGAAGCGTAACCACTGAGGAAATTAAGTCAGAAATCCTAAAACTCCCATGCAACAAAGCCGTTGGTCATGAAGGCATTCCTACGAAAGCACTGAAGAAAAATGCAGACCTTCTTTCGGAGCCTCTTTCCCACATCATAAATAACTGCATGCAAAATGACATTTACCCGAACATCCTAAAGAATGCGAGAGTGGTACCTATTTACAAATCCGGGAATCGACAAAATCCGAGCAGTTACCGTCCCATCTCGGTGCGCAGCATTGTGAACACGCGTTTTGAAAAAATAATTAGGTCCCGTCTCTGCCGGTTTCTAAGCTGAAATGACATAATCTGCACTGAACGACGTGGTTTAATCACAAATAGGTCACCGACCACAGCTGTTTTAGATGTGAAGTATCTTATGGCGAAGCTTAATCCGGTGGTGGTGTGCGGCGTGACCTCCCTTACTGCGCATGCGCAAACCCTTTCAAAAAAAATTAAAATAAAAAACCTCCTCTCCCCCCTCTCTCTCCTCTAGGCATCACTCCCCCGCGGCATCCACACCCTCACTGCGCATGCGCCGCCCCTCCTCTCTCCCCCTCCTATGCTCCCCCCCCTCTCTCCTCTAAGCATCCCTGCCCACGCTCCCACTGCGCATGCGCGTCCCCCCCTCTCTCACCTCTCCTACGCTCCCCCCCTCTCTCCTCTAGGCATCCCTGCCCACAGCGTCCACACCCCACTGCGCATGCGCGTCCCCCCCCCCGCTCTCTCCTCTCCTACGCTCCCCCCCCTCTCTCGCCATACGACGCAGACGCAGGCAGCGTCTGCTAGCGAGTTTCTTGGTTGAAAAAACCGACTGCTCGCGCTGCACAACCGTTCACTGTCCATCCCGTATATATGGCAATGGATCTTGACCTCCAATGTGGTGCCGGTGGGAGATTTCTCCTGTGCGTTGTTGAACAATAAAAAATTCGCAGCGTGCGCGTTAACTAAAAGCGCACTGCGGGTCTCTGTGTCCAGTCGGAGTCTTCTGTCTCTCATTGCCCATTAGCAGCGATTGGCATGTTCCAGCAGGAAACACCGGTCCATCACTGCGTGCTTTGCGCCTCCTCAGTTTTCTCTCCTGCGCAACGCTGCGATAGCGCCAGCGTCAACGCCACCGCCAGTGTAAGCGTTAGCGCCCGCTGCTTCACATCTACACATGGTTCCCTTTAGCGGGAGATGGTGTAATTTTTTTTTTTACTTTAGCACAGTTCGTCAACTCAGTACTTTATGATAACGAAACTGCCGTCGGCGTTTTCTTGGATATAAAAAAACGTTTGATACGGTTTCGCATTCCACAGTACTAAAGAAATTAGAATCTTATTATGGCTTCACCGACAAGACACTTCAGTTTTTTTCTAGTTATCTGGCAGATTGGAAACAATGTGTTGTGTTTGATCGCCATCCTCAGACTTTAGAAAAATAACATGTGGAATACCCCAGGGAACCATGCTAGGTCCTATGTTGTTTTCATTATATATAAATGACCTACCGTCTGCTTGTGGCCAATGAGCCACAAGCACACACGTACGGATTTTCACAAATGTTTTTTTTTTTTTGTTATCTTCTCTGATCTGGGTGACACATTGGCGAAAACATTAATGGGTGTAGAACAATTTTAAAATATTCACTGATGTTTTGGCTTTCACGTGGCAGCCTTGTCCGCGAGCATATTTTTCAAGTTTCATCTTTATTTCCAACAACATCAAGTCGGAGGTCCTTAGTCGAAAAGATGTCGGATACATTTGAGAGCGCCCAAAGACCCGTTCACTAGCAGCAGGAATTTACAAAAATATAGCACAAATCAGTGGATATACATAGGCCAAAATAAGAACTTAAGGGGAGATGCGATTCGGAAAAAAGTTGCGTTAATCTGTAGCCTAGGGCAGTGCAATTTTTCCTGTATACATAGTGTTTCATGCTGATTTCAAATATGCAATCAGTTTTATAGGAATTTGCACAGTTTTGGTTTTGTGCCATAACAATGTGTAAAGTATAGTTCGTTTTGGGCAAACTTTTTATGCCACTAAACCTATATGGTACTCAGCCATTAATGGCTCATATTGCTCCACATTAACTGTAGAATGCAAATAACTATCAAGAAAGTGCGTATAAAAGATTTTGATGGTCAAGAAAAATTGTAATGCGAGAATTCTTAGAATCCTGAGCCCATACTAATTGCTTACTTTTAAGTTTCTAATAAATATACAGCGATATCAAATTTTCAAGGAGATACTTGCACCCTTGACATTGGAATATGTGGGCAAAATTTCATCTTGATTGGGCTATCAGAAGTACCAAAAACATGATGTCCAAACTCAAGAATTTGACCAAAATTGGATCTTGAGAAACACGCATTTCAAAGGTATAAGTGAAAGCTCATCTATACGGAAAAGATTTGTCATGTAAGATGATTTATTCCATCATGAGAGCTCGGCAATCGTGTTTTTTCAGCATGTGGCTTTAGTGAACCCCTCATGCGAAATGCAATGGCAAGCAGCCAGGTGACAATTTCCAGGGGACTCTCGACAATGAGCACTTTTTTACTTTTTTAGTAGCCACCTTGTGCTCTTTAAAAGCGATTTCAACCTACTTCGAGTTAAATTACAATCTTCAGTTTTTTTTGTCGTGAAAGTAGAGAAACTAAACTTGTGAAAGCTAATTAAAGCTAAAAATATGTAATTTCGGAAAAAAAACGCGTTTTTCGACTCGCATCTCCTCTTAACTCTTATTTTTTCCTTTTTAGTGAACAAAATAAACAACCATATGTACATCGGGTCACATAATCCTCTATGCTCACGCGCAAAAACAATTTTCATACAAAAAATATGTAAAAATCATAACAAAAGATAGTGCTCTTTTAGCAGATGCTACATATAACAACACACATCGCACATGTTCTTTGAATTTTTGTTCAGGTAGTTAGAAGTCGATACTAGTTAAAAATTTGTTCAATATTTTTGGTATCTGTTATTGTAGTAGGCATTCTCCGTAAAGTGGGCGAGAAAAGGGAACTGGTATGGGGTTGATTTCGGAGAGTGTATCGGCCGGAGCTCTCAAGTGGATACTGATGAAGTTTGTTTTTCTGAATATAAAGTATAAGTTTATGTGTAGAGGTCACTTGCTCTAGTAAGATCATGATTTATAAAGAGCTGATGAGAACGTAGTTCGCTAGGAAGCCCATAAAAATTTTCAAATAATGCAAGGACTTTTTTCTATAATACCTCAAATTTGTTGAGGTTCTGAGCAGACGTTTTTGCGCATACTAGTGCGCAGTAGGATAATCGAGAACAGAAATGGGCGTAGTATATAGCCTCTTTAAGCCATAATGGTACAAGGTCTGATAGCTTATACATGCAGCCTACGGTTTTGCCTACTTAAAAGACAAGTTTTGACGCATGTGTATTGCATGACGTTTTCCTCAAACCATACTCCTAGAATTTTTTTTGCTTTTAAACACACCCCAGCGCGTCTCATCGCTCTCACACCTCCCTTTCACACTGCTCTTGATTGGCGGAGGGTGACGTCAACGCTTGGGAGCGGTGAAGTGCAATACTTCATCAAGACACTAACGAGTGCAGACAGGGACCACTGCCTTAGTTCGACTGCTACGGAGGCTTTCGGTGAAATAATTCAGCAAACTCTACGGTCAGTGCAATGCGGGGATTTTGCGACTTGGTTCGGTGACGACGCAGTTACGTACCTCGACATTTGTGGCGTATCAGCGTCTCACGGCTAGTTGTGTGAGTAGTGCAGCTTCCACGTGCACTAATGGTGTTTCTCCGCTGCCTACTGCATGGAGTGTGATAGAAAAGACCAATAAAACTGCTCCAATACGTGCCACAGAAAAGTAGCAACATGGACGGATGAATGCCGCGTATTAAGCGCTTTAGTGAGGCCAGACACGCCAGCAGCAAGCGGAAGGCTTTGCAGTGCTCGCGGGGCTCCAGCCATAGACTCTGCCTCTCGTGTCCCTAAAGCTTCGTGTGGTACATGCATGATCACAGCCGTAGGCTGCCCTATTAACTGAGGAGCGCACACCTTGACGTTTCTCTCTGAAACAGACGAAGGTTTTAATGAGTGCATATTGTCACGTGGTCGTGACGTCGACGAAGGCAGCAGTCGGCGTCTACAAGTTGATACTTTTTATTTGGCCGAACTTGTGGCCGGGAAATCGAAAGTCAAAATACAGCAAAGAATGCACGCCGTGCAGTCATAGACTGATAGTGGCGAATAGAGCGTCGGCCGTCGATAATCTGATCCGCAGCAACACGCGTCAGCATATATACACGTGTCGTCAAACGTTATCACTGGTGGCGGAGTTTGTTCCAGAATAAACTCGGCTGTTCCCGCCTGCACGCTCAAGACGGACAGATGAACCGAAAACTATCTAGAATGATCTCAGACATTCTGGCGTGGATTGCGCAAGGCGGTATCTACACGCGCAATACGCGGGCAACATAAAGCATAGAAACGAGCGCATGTGGCATTGTCCCCCCTCTGCAAAAAACATCGTCCCGATGCTTTAACAGAAGACGGAAGTACAATAATAAAGCAAGAAAGTGAAAGAACCAATAAATAACAATAATAAAGCGACAACAAAAAGTGCAGTCCTCAGGTTCCTCAACGCGCATAAAACGGCTTGAGGCGCACGACACGGACGACTTCAGGTCGTGCACGGCGCCATTGAGAGTTCGTAATGCCGTCGGGGACAAATTCGTAGTCGAGTGTGCCGAAACGTCGAAGTATCCTATAGGGTCCCAAGTACCGCCCCAGAAGTTTTTCACTGAGATCATGTCGGCGGATCGGCGTCGACACCCAAACAGAGTCGCCGGGCTGGTATTTCACGAAGTGTCGTCGAAGACTGTAGAGGCGGCTGTTGGTCGTCTGTTGAGTCTTGATGCGGAGCCAGGCGAGTTGTCGGGATTCTTCGACGCGTTCAAGATAGACAGTCACGTCGAAGTTTTCTTCGTCCGTGACATTGGGCAACATTGTGTCGAGCGTCGTTGCGGTGGTCCTTCCGTAGAGCAACCTGTACGACGTCATCTGCGTCGCTTCTTGTACGGCCATGTTCTGTGCGAAGGTCACGCACGGAACGATTGCATCCCACGTCATGTGCTCGACGTCGATGTACATGGCCAGCATGTCGGCGATGGTCTTGTTTAGACGCTCGGTGATGCCATTGGTCTGTGAGTGGTAGGCTGTGGTCCGATGGTGACTGGTCTGGCTGTATCTCAGGATCGCCTGAGTCAGATCCGCAGTAAAGGCCGTACCTCTATCGCTAATGAGGACCACTGGAGTGCCATGACGCAGGACGATGTTCTCGACGAAGAACTTTGCTACCTCGGCGGTACTGCCTTTGGGCAGGGCCCTTGTCTCAGCGTAGTGGGTCAGGTAGTCAGTTGCTACGACGATCCATTTGTTACCGGAATTCGACGTCGGAAACAGCACCGGTAAGTCTATGTCGATCTGCTGTAACGGCCGGCGAGGTGGCTCGTCGAGCTGCAGAAGTCCAAACTGGCCTAGTCGGCAGTGTCATCCTTCGCTGACAGTCTCGGCAGGGGCTTTACGTAGTGGGTGACGTCGGCTATGATGCAGGGCCAATAGTACTTTTCCTGTAACCTCGCGAGCGTACGCGAAAATCCAAGGTTTCCAGCTGTCCGTTCGTCATGCAGAGCCTTCAGAACTTCTGGACGTAACGCTGAAGGTACTACGATGAGGTAGTAGGCCCGATGTGGCGAGAAAGTTTTCTTTAGGAGGACGCCTTAGGATACCTCTGGAACAACGGTAGCCTTACCCTCGAGGTATTCCACAAGGCCCTTGAGTTCCGGGTCGGTCCGCTGTCGTTCAGCGAAGTCATCGACGCTTAAGGTTCCCAAGAAGTAGTCGCCGTCCTCGCTGTCCTGCGGCGGTGGATCAACAAGGTCACTGG
This sequence comes from Rhipicephalus appendiculatus, assembly GCA_030522465.1. NCBI lineage: Eukaryota > Metazoa > Arthropoda > Arachnida > Ixodida > Ixodidae > Rhipicephalus > Rhipicephalus appendiculatus. Next base: position 169,124 of record JALIZH010025564.1, read on the forward strand.
ACAGGCAGTCCACGTCAGAGCGCCTTCGTCCACACTTTTAAACGACGGTGATGTCGAATTCCTGAAGTCGCAGACTCCGCCGTGTGGGGCGACCTGAAGGGCCGTTTAAGTTAGCTAGCCAACGCATGGCGTGGTGGTCGCTCACAACTTTGAAAGGCCTACCGTAGACGCAGGGGCGAAACATGGATGTAGCCTAGATGATGGCAAGGCACTCCTTTTCTGATGTATAATAGTTGGCTTCCGCCTAGGATAGCAACCGGCTCACATAACTGATGACCTTATCAGTTTCAGGTTCAGTTTATTGCTTTGAAAAAAGTAGTACAAGATCAACAAATATGCAGGCGAGGGTCCCAAAGTAAAAGAACTGCAGTGGGACACTCGGTGAATTATACAAGCATTGAGGGTAACAACTAACACAAAAAGTGAACAGAAAATTTGGCAAAATCGAAACATATTAGATAAAAGGTTAACATTCAGATCAGTAGAACGTGAAATAGTGCAGCAAGAAGAACTCCAAGGTACAAGTAAAAAAGAAAGATTTGACAACCGCCCTCACATGGGTACACTTAGTGCAGGTAGTGGTGCCTAAGGTCATTTTTAGAAAGTGCAAGGGAAACACGAGATTTGATAGCTGTAGGCGAGTCATTCCAAAGCGAAATTGCAGTGAACGCAGGTGTTTTTTTGCCGTAATTACTATGACCTATGGGTAACAAAAATTGTCATTAGCTGCAATTCTCGTCACGTTTTTCTTCTGCAACAAGTCATGTGACATGAATGGAAGCGTCCGGTTGTTATGAAGCAGCTTGTGGAATAAGGCGAATATGTTGAACTGGAACAAATAAGTAACAGGCAAGATATTGTAAGAGTGGTGTAACACAGATGCATTGGATTGTACGGAACTAGCAGTCATGATGCATATTGACTAATTTTGTATATGTTGAATTGATGAGAAGTGACAAGCGTACGTGTTTCCCTATGAAACGATACCGTAGTTAATGTGACTATGAATGAAAGCGAAATACAACGCTAGCAAAGCCTCACGAGAAAAGAAAGGGCGAGCTTTGATAAATGCACGAATGCCAAACGAAGTCTTATGCTTGAGATGGTGGAAGTGACAGCGAAATGTAAGGTTAAGGTCAAGATGTATGCCACGAAAAGTGACATCATCGCAAGGGGGTATAGAATGAGTCCGAAGTTTTAGTTCGGGAATAAATGTTAAGGGCCTTTGAGCAGTCTTAAACACCGTATATTTTGTTTTTAAAGAATTAAGAACTAAGTAATTATTGCTACACCAATTCATAATGTTACTCAATGCGATATTTAGCCTTGAAGAAAAAGAGTAATGGGTTTATCGGATGAAGATATGGTAGTGTCATCGGCATATAAAATGCAATGATCGCGATTGGAGGAGTTAAAAATATCCGGAAGATCATTATTATATAAAATGAAAGGGAAAAGACCTATAACTAAGCCCTGTGGTACACCCTGGTTAATGCATTTAGTTGCCGAGAACGTGTCCGGTACGTGTACTGTACATTGTCGGTCAAATAAATAGTTCGTTTAAGAATGCTAGCGCAGGACCGGTTATGCCGCAACACTCAAGTTTATAAAACATCACTTGATGGTTAATCGTGTCAAAAGCTTTAGTGAAGTCTAAGAAAACAGAGCCTACTAAATTTCCTGAATCGATGCATTTTTAATGTAGTCAGTTAGAGACAGCACAGCAAGGTAAGTGGAACTTCCAGGGCGGAAACCAAATTGGTTGTTCTTTAACAAATAGAACTTTCTTTCGTATTTATTAAGACGTTCAACAAATAATTCCTCAATGAGTTTACTAAGGCAGGAAATAATAGCAATTGGACGATAATTACTAACTATTTCTTTGTCACCTCTTTTAAAAACAGGAACAATCTTGGCGTTTTTCAAGAAAGAAGGGAATAATCCATGTTTAAACATCATGTTTATAGTATTACACAGCGTGTCTGAGATGAAACGTGCAACTAGTTTTAAATGTCTCACACAGAAGCTATCTGAACCAGGCCCGGTATTTTTGAGATTATTAATTGTGGAAAACAATTCATTTGGTGTAACAGGTAACAAAAAGAATGACTGCGGCGTACGGCGTAAAGTGCTACGCAACTACGCGTGTAGGTTGTTACAAGAATAAACGGAAGTAGTCCGAGAAAGCATTCGCATAGAATTTATTGGTGACCAATCAATTTTAGTTATGAATTCCACAAGGGCATCCGCATTAAACACTGAAGTGTAGTAGTTACTGTCATTTACGGGCATATCAGTAGGAAATGTAAGAAAAAAATGGGAAATCATCGGTTATGTCAGTATCAACAACCACGGGACAAGGTGATCGTGGCAAATTTGACAATACGTGATCAGTGAGCGTACCGTTACCATGAGAGCCTAATGTAGTCCGACAGTCAATGAGCGATTCCAAACCGAATCCAGTGAAGCAGTCAGTGTAAGCTGCGAATGAAGTGGCATGAGTATTTAGTAAGTTAATGTTAATATCGCCGACAATAAGCACATCCTTATTGTCAAAAGATAGCTTTGACAGTGCGTCATCAAGACCAAGCAGGAAATCGTTTATTGAAGATGACGGTGAACGATAAATGCAACCAAGAATCATGTTCTTGTTACTTTGATTAAGTGATTGCAATGAGTGACGTGCGCGAGAGTTGGCAGTGCGTGCGCCATGCAAGATCGAGAAGAAGAAGAAGAAGAAGAAGCGTCACGAGCGCTGGAAAAATAAAATAGAAGAATAAAAGTAAGGACCAATCGGAGTAAGCCACGGGATGCGCGAGGACGAGAGGGGGAAGCGTGGTGGCGAGAGAGGCGGAGAGACGAGAGAAGCGGCGAAGAAGACGGGCCACGTTCCTCGGCGGTCGGGTTCCGGACCCCTGCTTTGGAGTCCAGCCTAGCCCGGAGCGGCCTTCCACGCACCGCCAGGCCATGACGGCACGTCGGTGACAGGTTCCTCCTTCGAGACGTCCTGTGGCCGGGGACACGCTGAGCTGTCGGGCTTCGGACACGAGCTCTAGCGTAGGTGTCCTGCCAGGACGCGGCTACGACGTCGGTGCCTCCTCTTCAACACAGCAGCCTTGGAAGTCTGTTCCATCCATCTCTCAGCGAGCTCCACTCGCCAACCTGTCATCCACCACGCACCTTGGTGAGAACAGCGCGCTCGTGCCTCGCTGTTCCGATCGCCTTAGGAACTACACGTTTAGGACTGTGATTTCTCGGTTTAGTTGTGTATTGCTATCTTGGGTTTCCGTCGATGATATCTGTGTTCGTTTTGAGTGTGTGTATTAAATGTTGTGTGCAAACGGCCTCGTCCTTTCGTGGGTGTCTGTGGTGACGTCTCGGACACCCATTGATTAAGAACTTGCACGTTGTTCAGAACACCTTAACAACTTAACATTGGCGTCCGCGACAGGACGCGGCCATTTGTATCACTGGAGTGAGGCTGACGACTAGTCAGGAAATATGAACATGACAGATTTAACGGCATTGGTAATGAGCATGGGTTTGGGTTTGGAAGGCGTGGAGTTGAGAGCGTGGTTTGAGGAATGGGAAGCTCGAGAGCGTGAGGAGAGGGCCTCACAAAGAAAAGCGAACAAGGAACAACTAGAATTACAATTACAGAATGAGGAACGAAACTCAAGCACGTGAGGAGAGGGGCCACAGAACGTGAAGAACAAAGGAGAGTTCTGATTGGGTAGTTAGAGCGCGAAGAACAAGAGCACAAAACGCTTCTGCTACAGCAAGAGCGTAGCCAGAAATTTTTTTTTTTTTGGGGGGGGGGGGGGTTCGACCATACTTTATGTATGTTCGTGCGTGCGTTTGTATGTGTGTGTGCGTATATGCGCAAGCAAAACTGAAAAATTTCGGAGGGGGGGTTTGAACCCCCCCCAACCCCCCCCTCCCTTGGCTACGCCACTGTACTAAAGCTAAAGCTCGGAGAAGCTTCGAAGACAGAGCTAGGAATAGAGGGACCCGATAGGCCGGTGGTTAGCTCCGGGAAAAAGGACTTCGAAGTGTGCGCTGAAAACGGTGTCTCCAGGCGCGAGCAACGCTCTTTAGGTGCGGTGGCACTGGAACCTCAGCGTAGCGTTTCTTTAGAGCCAGGAGCTCAGCTAGAGGATGGCACAGAAGTGAGTAGCCAAAAAATCAGGAAGAGTAAATTTGAGCTCGAGAAAGCAGAGCACACCATGACAAGCACGGAACAGGAAAGTTCCATGAAGGATGAGTTGTACTTTCCAGCCTCTGGGAGGCTAAGCATGTGTGTTGAAGAGGCAAAGGTGCCTCAGAATAGTTCCATAGAAGGAACAATAAAGGTGGTTCAGGATAATGACGGCGAGTGCCGTAGAACGAACGCTGAGGTGGTTCACTCAGATTCATTAAGGGTCCTGCTTGATGCGCAAAAATCTGAGCCAGGCATAGTCGATGACCACGCTGATATTTTGCTGATGGACACAGTCGGCTTCACTTCTCGGATCAGTGGAAATTGGATGTGTCCGAGAGAATCAGAAGAAAGTGCACTAGCACATATTAAAGCAGGCAAAGTAGAGCCACAAGCAGAGCCTTCAGCATATGATGACTTTGACTCACAGGATGACCTGAATGTAAGGTCCGATAGTGTTGCAGACCCCGCAATTCAATTTGTAGGGTGTAGTAAAAGAGTGCAAATGTATTGCTCTTCGAGCGTTCAGGAAATAGACACGTCATGTTCGGAGTCCTTGGAGGCAGAAGGCACATGCCTTGAAATTTGGAAACCACAGCCAGCTGATCGGCACGGACAAGGCGTTCACGTGCCTAAAGCAGTCATTCGAACGCGTCTGACTTGGGGCGCGTGGAACCAACGCGTCCATTTGTGTTGCGATCCTTGCTGCCCTGTGAAATTGGCAGGGCGTCTCAATGTCATTCATATTAACAGACAGGTGTCTGGGCATCAACACTGCCAAGAGTCTCTGGTGCTTCGCGGCAAATCAAAAGCCTATGCTATTCGTCCAATTTGGGACACCATCAATTGAGCGTCAAGATGAATAACTGATGGCTTTTCTGGCTTTGACTGTAGGCAGCGGAGTTACATTTCTTGTAGATATTTTAGGTTGTTGTGTGCTTGCATCTGAAGTGTTAAGTTTAGTATTTATTGTAGCTCTTCGACCGTTTCGTGGACTGTTGGTTTAAAATAGAGATTTACATTGAATGGACCATTATAGTGGGAAAGTGTGTTAGTTAGGACTGTATAGTGACCTGTGCGGTGAACAGTTGCAGTATGGTGCATTATGCAACGCGCACGTCGCAGCAGTTTTTTTTTAGAAAAAAAACTTGATGAAAGCGGGGCTTATGTAATGAGTGACGTGCGCGAGTGTTGCCAGTGCGTGCGCCATGCAAGATCGAGAAGAAGAAGAAGAAGGGTCACGAGCGCTGGAAAAATAAAATAGAAGAATAAAAGTAAGGACCAATCGGAGTAAGGCACGGGATGCGCGAGGACGAGAGGGGGAAGCGTGGTGGCGACAGAGGCGGAGAGACGAGAGAAGCGGCGAAGAAGACGGGCCACGTTCCTCGGCGGTCGGGTTCCGACCCTACCTTGGAGTCCAGCCGAGCCCGGAGCGGCCTTAAACGCACCGCCAGGCCATGACGGCACGTCGGTGACAGGTTCCTCCTTCGAGACGTCCTGTGCCCGGGGACACGCTGAGCTGTCGCGCTTCGGGCACGAGCTCTAGCGTAGGTGTCCGGCCAGGACGCGGCTACGACGTCGGTGCCTCCTCTCCAAGCCAGCAAATTGGAAGTCTGTTCTATCCATCTCTTAGCGAGCTCCACTCGGCAACCTGCCATCCAGCAGGCACCTTGGTGAGACCAGCGCGCTCGTGCCTCGCTTCTCTGATCGCCTTAGGAACTGTCGGGTTTCGGACCCGAGCTCTGGCGAAGGTGTCCGGCCGGGGCGCGGCTACGGCGTTGTGCCTGCTCTTCGAACAGCAGCCTTGGAAGACAGTTCCGTCCATCCGTCTGCGAGATCCTGTTCGAAACTGGTCAACAACGACTGACCTTGGTGAGACCAGCGCGCTCGTGCCTCGCTTCTCCGTTCGCTTTATAGGAACTGCTATAGCTTAGGACTCGTTTGACGGTATAGTTGTGTATTATTATTTTGGGTATCAGTCGCGGCTATGTGTGTTCGTTTTGAGTGTGTGTATTAAATGTTGTGTGCAAACGGCCTCGTCCTTTCGTGGGTGTCTGTGGTGACGTCCCGGACACTCAGTGAATAAAACACACCTTCACAACGTAACAGTGATGAATGGTCGACTTCGATTCATAATGACTCACAGTGGTACACGTTAAATGTGAGATCGAATTTACGTGTGTAGATTACGTTCTGTGAGATTAAAATGCCGGCACCACCATGACTATCATTTTGACGATGGAAATATTCTGCTTGATAACATGAAAAGCCATTCATGTTGTTATCGGCGTCTTAAAGCCAAGTCTACGATATGCAAATGAAAGTGAAGGCATGCTGAAGTGAAGCGATGAAGTTATTTATTGCATCTATGTTTTTGCGAAGGCTACGGGCATAGAAGTGAATGAGTGATCGTGTTATTGCGTGAAGGTGACATTTTGCGTCAGCAGAGGAGAGAAAAGGCATGTCAAAAGAAAGGGAAAAAAATTACAGCATATCCACGAAGTGAATGATGGTGAGTGGGCTAAGCTCGGAGGGATCATTCGGGTAACCGTGAATCCCCCCGTACATTGCCCATTCGATCATGCAAAGACGTGACAACACGTGTCACGTCTTTGCATGATCCTGGATGTTCGATCGTGAGCTGGGCACGAGCGTCGCCGACTTGTGTTCCGGGCGCTCCCAGCCTCAGCGACAACGCCAGTTCGCTTGCCACGACAGAGGAAGACGATGCCACCTACTCAGACGCCGAAGTCCACACCAATGCTCGACGCAACGCCTCGCCACCGCATGCATCGCCACAGAACGCTGCTGTGAGTTCTGAAAGCCACGCGTCCTTGGCTATGGGTTGTGTCGCCGTGAGTACCAGAGCCGCCGCATGCTCCGCAGATACCAGGCCGCGTCGGCCCGACGATCCCAATTCTAACAGCGCCATCTATCCTCTTTAACCGTCAACTATACGAAAACCACTAACGTCATCTAGTGATATTATTTCCGAGGACATATACACACAACGCAATCTAGTGAGAAATTCTTATAACTAACTAGAGCTGGCTACATACATACTACTACCGAGGAAGGAACGACCCACACCCTAAGGAGCTTCGCCCCTAAAAAAGTCCGCCAATCCTGTGCACTAAGACTACTCCGAGCCCTAGGGTGCTTGCTTCGGTGTGGATTTCCATGTCGGCGTATTCGTCGAAGTGCATAAGTAACGGCGGCGGCTGCAGGCGTCGTTTCAGTTCTTGAAATGCCTGGACTTCGGCTGTTTCCCACTTGAAGTCCACGTCGGTTTTCGTGAGGTGAGTTAGCGGCTCGGCGATCTGTGAAATTCTCTCGACGAAACGTCTGTAATAGGGGCACAAACCAACAATACGGCGAACGGCCTTCTTATCGCTGGGCGGCGGGAAGGCAGTGATGGCAGCTCTTTTCCGTGGGTCGGGGTGAACTCCAGACTTGCTAATGACGTGACCCAAGAAAAAGAGGTCTTCGTACGCGAAACGGCACTTTTCTGGCTTCAGGGTAAGTCCGAAGCTCTTGATTGATTGAACTACAGCTTCAAGGCGTCGGGGGTGTTCGTCGAAGTTCGATGCAAACACAACGACGTTGTCCAAGTACACAAGACAAGTCTGCCATTTCAAGCCTGCTAGTACTGTATCCCTAATGCGTTGGAACGTCGCAGGTGCCGAGAAAAGACCGATGGGCATGAACTTGACCTTGAACAAGCCGTCTGGTGTTATTAGGGCAGTCTCTTCTCGGTCTCTCTCGTCGACATCGATTTGCCAGCAGCCGGTCTCCATGTCCATCGACGAAAAGTACTTCGCGTTGGGGTGTCGATTTAGGGTGTCGTCTATTCGTGAAAGGGGGTACACGTCTTTTTTGTGACTTTGTTCAGGCGGCGATAATCGACGCAGAAGCGTAGGGTTCCGTTCTTCTTCACTAACACCACGGGTGACGCCCACGGACCCTTTGAAGGCTGGATGATGTCGTCGCGTAGCATTTCGTCGACTTGTTTCCTTATGGCCTGGCTTTCTCGCGTTAAAACTCTGTACGACTCTGATTGAGTGACCTGGCACTTTCCTCTGGTATGATGCGGTGTTGTGCGACTAGGGTCTGTCAAACTCTTGAGGACGACGAAAAGCAGTCCCTGTTTTGCAGGAGCAGGGTTTTGAGCTGTTCTTGTTTATGCGTCGGAAGGCAGGGATTGATGTGAGAAGCTAGCTGATGAGCTTGGTTCGTCGTCGCATGTTCGGTAGACTCGGTGAGGGCGAAAGCGTTGCTGCCTTCCACAATTTCTTCCATGTAGGCGACCGTTGTGCCTTTGCTCACGTGCTTGTATTCGTTGCTGAAGTTCATGAGTGTCACTGTTGTTTTCCCTTCTCGCACCTCAACTATTCCTCTTGCCGGTCGCTTTCATCTACGCCTTGTAGATCTCTTGATTTCGGAGAGCTGACGGAAATGCTGACGTTGGAGCGAGAGGGAATGGTGACTTGGTCTTCTAGCACATTCAGGGCCTCCTTTCTTGGCGGCGAACGGGCCGCCTGATGACCGAATTGTCGGCCCCAGTGTTGACGAGAGCAGTGACGCTGTGGTTATCGATGAGAATGTCTAGGTCGCTTCGTCGGCTTGCTCCGCTGCTTCTTCGTGTTGTCGTCACGTGTTCTGCGGGTGGTGAAGTTTCGTTGCATGAGCGCCCTTCGGCTTGCGGCTTGCTCTTAAAACATGGTCGAGGCGTCATCGTCGGCGGCGGAGGATGTCCGGTATTTCGTCGTACAGCAACCGCACCTCCATCGGTTGCTGCCCTTAGTTTTCCGGATGCGGGCTAGACGACCGACCTCCAGTTGGGCCAGTGTATGGCCGGCGGTTCGGTGACATGTAGCGGCCGGGCGATGGTGAACAGGATGGTCTTCGTTTTTGCCACTGTGCTCCGGTAATGTAGTCGGCGATGCCGCAAAGTCCTTCACCTTGCTGCGAACGCGGCGGCGTTCACGGCGAACCCTCGCAGTCCCAATTCGCGGTACTTTCAGCGGCGGTATGTGTGGCCGGCTTCTCCGCAGCGGTAGCAGAGTGGGCGGTTGTCGGGGTTACGCAAACGTCAGCCTTCCTCGGCGTGTGTCGCTGGCCGGCTGATGGGCGCTATGACGTCGGTGGTGGCGGCAGTGGTGTATGGCAGCGGAACGGCGTCTTGACGAGGGCGGAGAGGGGGAACAGGATGGCGGACAGCAGCAGCGTAGTTCAAAGCCTGTGGTTGTGGCTCTGCTAGCTGGGAACCCCCAGGGATTGCTGATTTTAATGGCGCACCACGTCAGTAATGGAATCCACTTGCGGCTGCGATTGAGGCAGGAATTTTCGGAGCTCTTCCTGCACGATCGCTCTGATCGGCTCACGCAGGTCGGCGGAGCAGAGGCCTTGGATATCGGTACCGTGTGGCGTCGAAAGACGATTGTACTGCCGGTTGCCCATCTTCAGGTTCTTCTCGATAGTCGTCGCTTCCGTGACAAATTCGTGGCAATGTTCGGTGGCTTCCGCATCAGTCCCGCGAAAAGCTCCTGCTTAACACCTCGCATGAGGAGGCGAACTTTCTTGTCCTCGGGCACTTCTGGGTCATCGGGGCGGAAGAGCCTCGTCATCTCTTCTGCGAAGAGCGCCACGTTTTCATTCGGCAGCTGCATACGGTTTTCGAGGAGAGCTTCGGCCTTCTCCTTGCGGACACTTGTGAATGTGACGAGAAACCTGGGGTGTAAAATGTCCTACGTTGAGAGGTTTCCCCTCTTGATTCTCGCACCAGGTCCGAGAGGCGTCTTCTAAGGCGAAAGAAACATTCCGCAGCCTGTCGTCGTTACACCAGTGGTTGAAGGTGGTATGCTTCCAGGTCGTATGCTTCTAGCCAGGTTTACGGATCTTCGACTGACGATACGCGGAATGTTGCCGGCTCTTTGGGCTGCCGGAGCACGATTGGTGTAGGCGGCACAGGGTTGGTCATCGTGAGTGCGGCTTAAGTGGAAGTCTTCGTTGGCCTGGTGTTTTTCCGGCAGGAGCCCGTAATGCGGCTGTAGTTTCTGCCGCCTGCAGCTGGTTCGACGAGGGTTGTCCCTTGCGTCATCTTCTTCGCGGCTTGGGCTTGGGTCAGCGCCTCGTGAGGGCCTCCGGATCATGCAGGAAGCAGCGCCTCCGCCAGATGTCACGTGGTCATGACGTCGACGAAGGCAGCAGTCGGCGTGTACAAGTTGAAACTTTTATTGCGATAGCAATTATATGGACCCTCTCGGCTGATTTTTACCGTCATGTCCCGTATATGTATATATTGTGACGCACCGTTTAGAGCCCTGAAGACTCTTCTTTTTATTGACTCGAGTATGAGCCCCACAATCAAAACCCAAGCGCTGATGATGAGTATGTACAGATGATACAGATGAGAAGATGAAGCACATAAATAATGCTCACACTAATTCTCCCCACGCGCGGTAGCGGCCGGCCCGGCCGATGCTTACGCGGGAAAGGTACGGCGAACGAACGGTTTGAGACGCGAAACTTGAACTATCTCTGACGCACGGTAACGACGGTCCGAGCAAACCTCGACGGGAGTGACAAGGTAGTTCACTGGGGATGTTCGTTCACAAACAACGTAAGGGCCAATAAAGTGTGATTGAAATTTCTCACACAACCCGGGAGTACGAACAGGCGTCCACAGTAGTACTTCATCTCCAGGACGGAAGGTGACGTCTCGACGAAAGCTGTCATAACGTTGCTTTCGGTCTTGTTGACTGGCCTCCGTGTTGAGCCGAGCACGTTGTCCACAATCATCAAGCCTAGAGACGAAATGTTCTGGCGTAGTTTGATAGGTTTTCGTCGTTACATTGAAGAAAGCGGCGTCGATGGCGAATGTCGGCGCACGACCATAGACGAGGTAGAAAGGGGAATATCCGGTAGTTCGTTGGACAGCGGTGTTGTGAGCAAAGGTCACGAACGGCAAGATTTTGTCCCAGTTATCGTGGTTTGGTCCGATGTACATTGATATCATGTCGGTTAGAGTCCGATGGAATCGCTCTGTCAGGCGATTTGTTTGTGGGTGGTAGGCTGATGTCGTCTTATGAACTGTGCCACAACTTTTTAGGACTTCTTCAAGAATCGTGGACAAAAACGCCTTGCCTCGATCACTCAACAACACGCGAGGTGCACCATGACGCAACAGAATGGCTTCCAAAAAAGAAGGCGGCAACGTCTGACGCAGAACTAGTGCGTAGAGGAGCGGTCTCCGCGTACCGTGTGAGATGATCGACGGCGGTGACGATCCAGCGATGGCCTGATGGCGTTATGGGAAGTGGTCCGACCAGGTCTATTCCGACCATGGCAAAAGGTGTTTCAGGACATAGGATGGGTTGTAACAGGCCAGCAGGAGCTGAAGTTGGTCGTTTCCAGCGTTGACAAAGTGTGCAAGAAGCGACATACATGGCCACAAAGGTAGAAAGGCCCGGCCAGAAAAAACGACTCCTAACGCGGTTGTATGTCTTCTGAAAACCCAAGTGGCCAGCAGATGGATCGTCGTGCAGTGCTTCGAGAACTTGTTTACGCAGCGAACGGGGAAGTACTGGCCCCCCACCGATGCCCATCGGTATTGTAAGTATAGCGCTGCAGCACATTGTTCTCCAGCTTGAACTGTCTCAGCTGACGACGTAGTCTGGCATTAGGTGGAGAAGGCGTGCCATTGAGGTATCCGATGATGCGGTTACAATAGGGGTCGTCACGTTGACACGCGGCAAACTGAGCGCAGCGGTTGGAAGATCGCGACTCAGCAACTGCCAGGGGCGATAACGAGAATGAAGACGAAGCCACTTGATCACCTGTGGGGCAATGAGGGTGCGTGGTCGGAGATGAAAGTGGCAGAGGGCAGCGAGACAAAGCGTCGGCATCATTATGCTGTTTGCCAGACTTGTACACAACGTCAAACGTGTACTCTTGCAAACGAAGTATCCAGCGACCGAGGCGCCCAGACAAATTTTTCAGCGAGGACAACCAGCATAAAGCGTGGTGATCGGTAATCACAGTGAAGTGGTGTCCATAAAGATATGGCCGAAATTTCTGTATGGCCCACACTACAGCGAGACATTCCTGTTCTGTTATCGAGTAGTTCTGTTCCGCAGGTGTAAGTGCACGACTTGCATATGCAACTACTCGCTCACGTGAAATGTCGTCGCGCTGTAGGAGGACAGCACCGATTCCATGTCCGCTGGCATCTGTGTGCAGAAATGTGGGGGGCACTCTCGTCAAAGTGGCGGAGGACGGGGTCTGATGTTAAAGCACGTTTAAGGGCTTGGAAAGCACATTCGCAGTCATCAGTCCAAACGAAGGCTGTTCCCGACGTCAGAAGCTTGTGTAATGGCCTCGCGATGGTAGCAAAGTTACTGATGAAGCGGCGGAAGTAAGACGCCAGGCCAAGGAAACTTCGCAAATGTTTTTGATTGTCTGGGCGAGGGAAACGAATCACGGCAGCAATCTTGTCTGGGTCGGGTCGAACGCCATCTTTGCTGACAAGGTGGCCGAGCACTTTGATGCTTTTAGTGGCGAAGTGGCACTTCTTTGTGTTGAGCTGAAGTCCAGCGTTCGAAATGCATGTTAAAACTTCGTCCAAACACTCGAGGTGCTGAGGAAAAGTGGAAGAAAAAAATGACGATGTCGTCTAGATAACATAAGCAGCTTTTCCACTTGAGGCCACGTAAAACAGTATCTATCATGCGCTCGAATGTAGCAGGAGCGTTGCATAATCCAAACGGCATTACGTTGAACTCATAAAGCCCGTCCGGTGTTTCAAAGGCTGTCTTGTCCTTGTCTGCTTCGTGCATAGGTATTTGCCAATACCCAGACCGGAGGTCAAGACTGGAGAAATACTCTGCACCTTGAAGGGAGTCGAGGGCATCATCGATGCGTGGCAACGGATATACATCTTTTTTTGTGATCTTATTAAGCGCTCTGTAATCAACACAGAAACGTACAGAGCCACTCTTTTTCCGGACCAAGACCACAGGAGATGACCAAGAGCTGGACGAAGGCCGGATGATGTCACGGTTGAGCATGTCGGCGACGTTGTCCTCAATGATTTCTCGTTCCGCCGAAGACACACGGTATGGGCGGCGGCGTACAATGTAGCTGCCATTGGTTTCGATGCGGTGCACTGCAGCGGACGTGCGTCCCAGAACCTTGGAGTGCACGTCAAACGAAAGGCTGTGCTTTTGAAGAAGGTCTAAAAGGACTCTCTAAAAGGACTCTCTTTTGCTCAGCAGTGAGGTGGGGATTAATGGTAGCATTTAAAGCAGTGGTGGTAGCCTTAGGATCAGTTGAGGCAGACAAAGGCTGTGGTCCTGCGTGAAGGGAAACCAACGACAAAGGCTCGGTGTCAGCGAAGCAACGCACAGCAGTGCCCTGGGGCAGCATCACTGGCGAAGAAGTTGGGTTAAGTGCGGTTCCTTCTGAGGGCTGGTGACCAGCCAAGAAGGGTTTGTTGCCGGGGTGAGCATTGGCGAAGCTGCTGTGCTGGGCTGCTGGTCTTGCAACATTGCCGAATGGAGGTGGTATAAGCGGCGTCCTGAACGGAGCTCCAGTGATGTGTTCTAGGCGAAGCTGGAGGGTGTCTGAGAGCGTGAGAGGATGCAGGGACCGGAAAGCACTCTCCACCACTTGTGACGCACCGTTTAGAGCCCTGAAGACTCTTCTTTTATTGACTCGAGTATGAGCCCCACAATCAAAACCCAAGCGCTGATGATGAGTAGGTACAGATGATACAGATGAGAAGATGAAGCACATAAATAATGCTCACAATATATATAAGTAAAAGCCACGAAGAAAAATACCCGCGGTTAACACAGCGGGGGCGACAAACACCGCTGAAGCGGACATCAAACGAGCCGGCCCGTCTCCGTCGCTCGGAGGCGTATGCGATAAGATCCCCCCGCCTGTTCGACGGGCCGAGGAATGCTCAAGGAGAGGAAACGCCCCGCGCGTCTTTAAGAAGCGCGGAAAGACGCGAGGGGGGGGGTGTCCCTCATGCAGCCACTACGACCTTTGGTTTTACGAGCGTGGTCGTCGCTGGCGCGCGCGTTATCTCACAATCTGAGCAGGCGACAGCGGGCGACGAACAGTGTCCCTGGAGCGGCCGTATGCTCTTAAACAAGTATTTTGTAGAGTTGCGTGAGATCGGATCCAAAAGAGTTAGCCTGGCTGCCTCACCTCGATTAACATTAAAATTTGTTGCTATCGCATTCACTGCTTCACCCTTGCGGTGAAACTGACTTTTTTATTTGGCCGAACTTGTGGCTGGGAAAGCGAATGTCAAACTATAGCAAGCAATGCACGCTGTGCACTGATACACTGATAGCGGCGAACAGAGCTCGGCATTCGAAAATCTGATCCGCGGCAACGCGCGTCGGCATATATACATGTGTCGTCGAACATTCAAGCGCTATCACTGGTGGCCGAGTTTGTTCCAGCATAAACTCGGCTGTTCACGCCTGCTTCAAGCCGGATAGATGATCCGCAAACTATCTAGAATGATATAATAATAATATGTGTGGTTTTACGTCCCAAAACCACGATATGATTATGAGAGACGCCGTAGTGGAGGGCTCCGGAAATTTTGACCATCTGGTGTTCTTAACGTGCACTGACATCGCACAGTACACGGGCCTCTACCATTTCGCCTCCATCGAAATGCAACCGCCGCAGCCGGGATCGAACCCGCTACCTTCGGGTCAGCAGCCGAGCACCCTAGCCGCTGATCCACCGAGGCGGACATCTAGAATGATCTCAGAAATTCTGGCGCGGATTGCGCAAGGCGGTATCTACAAAAGCAATACGCCGACAACATAAAACATAGAAATAATCGCGTCTGGCAGTATCGAACACCACTCTTGGTTATATACTGGTTGACGCCATCCTTTCATGGAACTCGCCATGAGATGCTTTTATCTCTGCGTTATACTTCTGCAACAGCGGTTTATTCATGAAAATGGACGTTGGCCTTTGGGATAGGGATGGTTGAGTAAGCATCAACATTGATGCATCGACGTCAAATGATGCTACAGCAGCCCAACACCAATAGAGATTGCGCAAATTTCATACATCAATGTAGAATAAATGAATACTTCTGCGAAGGCACAGCTCACTTTCGTGTTATACCGATTCCTATGGCCGAGGGATTAGCCATATTTTTCGTTAACTCTCCGATTGATGTTAAGCGCGTTGATTACTATTATGTACAGAAAGAAAGGCTTTGTATTATCTGAGAGGCTAAAATTGACGCCCATCCAATTCGAGTGCAACGCTTCAAAGCTAATCGCGCGAAAAGTGGGCATCTCAACTGGCGTCGCGTCAGCATCATATTAAATTCGTTTGTTTTGTCATTGCAATTGGTCGTCTTGGAATGACCATCAGCGTTCCCCAAAACGCATCGCACACTCATCCTCACTGAACAGTGTTCTGGTTCGCATAATGGGTGTTTTCCTACTTCATGAATGTGGCCGGACGCGGGACGCCGGACGGACATAGCACCTGAGCATAAGATGCTTCGCATCTAAAAAAATTCCCCATCTCCCGCTTAAGGGAACCATGTGTGGATGCGAAGCAGCGGGGAGATAATTAGCTTCAGCGGGAGGAAGGTCGCCGCTCTCATTTCACGACAGCGGTCCGGGTGCTATTTCGCGGCGCTGCACAGGAGAGAGAATGAGGCGCGCGCGCTCCGTCATTTTCATACCACGGCACTACCATGGCGCCCTCAGTGGAGTATGCAGCTGTCACACCACCTGTCGTGCGCGCCGCTCCGTAGAGGATTCCTAAAGGAAAGGACGGGGGGGACAGTAGGAGAGGAGAGAGAGGGGGGAGGAGACGTGCATGCGCTGTGGGGGGTGTGGGACGCGGGAGCCGCTCCGTACAGTAGAGGATTCCTAGAGGAGAGAAGGGGAGAGGACGCGCATGCGCTGTGGGGTTGTGGGACGCGGGAAGGAGGAACGGACCATGCCACCTCCAAACACATGCCAGCAAGATTAAGAAATGGGGTCAACCTGGGCGACAGACACCACCTGCCTAGCTGTTGCTAAGCAGCCTCTCGGTGCTCTCGGCCATGACTCTGATGACTGTGATAGGGTTGACGGCCTTCATATTACGACAGTGTTCGGGTTCGCATAATGGGTGCTTCCCTACTTCATGAAAGTGGCCGGACGGGGGACGCTGGACGGACATAGCCCCGAGCATAAGATGCTTCGCATCTAAAAAAAGAGTATACCTGACTCTTTTCGGAGAGTTCTGACCTGCCACGTATACGATTCTCTTTGGAGAGTCACGGTGGCTCTCTTTGGTGGGTCAGAGTCGGCGCGCTCAGGAGAGTCCCCGGACCCTCTTAAGGAGAGTGGGAGGACTCTTATGCGAAGGATCACACTACCAATTCTGAGGGAGTCAGACGACTCTTGCCAGTGACGCTCCTACGCGGGTCAATTGACACCCACCGAAGCGTCAAGCGACTCTACGGCTATTTTAAGCTACTAAATTGACCCATGCTCTACTTTTGCGCGACTACTGCTGGAAATAGTGAAGTATTCATTTTAAGCAACTCCAATAATACTTGCCGTTGTGCCCAGCGACTGCATGAAAAGGATAGTTCAATTTTAGCATTACTTTAATAAAACTCCTCAAAACACACCGTTTCTAGTAAAGTTGAAGCAGTTGAGGTATTCCTCATTTACATGCTTGTATGAGTATAACCAACCAAAATGTGTGACTATGATGTGCATAGCGTCATTTGCAAAATAAATACCAGATATTGTTATCATGTTTCCATATTTATTCGTTATGATTAAGGATAAAAAGTCTTGAAGGCTGGAGGAATCAGACGTGTGACTTGCTATGTTGTCGTTCCTCTTCTGCGTGAGCAGCCCTGAAAAATGGTACCTGAAAAGAAGAACCTGATATCATAATGAGAAAACGGAATCGTAGTAAGATTTTGCAATACCTACACAATAAGTGATTTACACAGACATAATGAAGGCTCAGAACAAAACAAATGCAAAGAGGCATGGTAAGGAACCGTGTTTTTTGCCGTTATCGCGTAAAACATTGGTGACAAATTTGCAGCACAGGATGATGTCAGCTTTTTTTTAAACAACAAAGGCAACTGTTTTAGTCTTCTTTCCGTGGGTGCCATCACCTCTTTTCCTACGTCGTCTTGTCCAACCAAAGGAAATGTAGGGCCGAGTGCCTCGTTGATACGAACGCCGCTGTTGATTTGCCTATCACTAGTGGTGAAGCGCCAGACCATGGCGACACCTTCGTTGCCCTGGGAATAACCAACACACAAACACACAGACTGATTAGTTTTATTTAAACCACCCTTTGTTCAACACACCGTTACTGTAGACACATTGACACGAGTGTTTCGTTTTAAATAATTCCACAACGAAAACAAATTTTCACGTAATAGAAGGCGATAACTGCGTTTCGCGACAGGCACTGGTTATGCACGAATGAAGGCCCTCCTTTTCTGATAAATCGCTTCATAAAGTGCTTCCAGAATAAGCCCGGCTTTGCGCCGACATATTGCCACAACCAAGCGCATCCTCCGGCAGTCAGGGGCACACCGTGAGCGGTTACTGAACGCGTGTTCTACAAATGTAATCCACCCTTGACAACTCAGTTGTACCAGCGCCCGAACGACAGCAACGCGCGCGGACGCTGTCTACGTTGACATCAGACATGGCATATGCTAGAATTACCGCACATAGCTCTCACAGTCATGTATATTCACTCAGGGGCGTAGCCAGAAATTTTTTTCGGGGGGGGGGGGGGGGCACCTCCTTGATTTCGGGGGTGGCACCTCCTTGAAATGGTCATTTTTCGCTATGTATGCCATGGCGAAAAAAAAATTTCGGGGGTGGGAGGCACGTGCCCGGTGTGCCACCCCCTGGCTACGCCACTGTATTCACTCGATTCTGTTGTAAAGCCGAACGTCATTATATATAGTGCGTCTCTGTACACAGACTCTTTTGTCACGTTTTTACGGGTGGAAGCACGATGCACGCTTGAGTATCGATGGAAATGTTATTAAGACGTAGACTAAAGCGCATCTCAAAACGATATCAAACACTTTCAGCAGTTCAGACACAGTGTGAGAGCAGAAAGTAATCACCTCGATAAGTGATTGCATCACTCATTTTATGAGCCATGCAATCACTTACACAACAAAGCGCATAGCGGCCTCAACTCATTAAGTGGCTGTTCTAACTGGAACAGCCCCGCGGACGCAGGCTACTGTTGGAAATGGCTGGCAGCCTGCTCCCGCAGCCTACTTCCGTGGAGCTGTTGCAGACGCCCAGCTAAAGCTGTGTAAATAGTATATACGAAAGCAGTGCACTTACCGTTAACAGGCGCATGTCCGTGTCCGGAACTCTAAGAATATTCCTCACTAGCGTCACTTCGAGCACGGAGCCTGGCGTGACCGCCACCGCAGATCCGCATGTTCGCTCGAACTCAAAACTACAAGTCGCGTCGGGCGCCGGTCGCGCGACCAGCGTGACCAGCGCAACGAACGCGGTTCTCTCTGACGCATTCCTAAAGACGGAGAGAGGAGGCAGCAGGCGTAAGCAGGCATGGAGGAGTAGGCGCCTCGCGCCCTCGCCTGCCCTCGCGACCATAGAGTTAATATAACAGACTCTAGAGGAAAAGCTGGGCCGCTAAAGCTATAACCACGCGAGCAGCGACATCTTGGAACGGTGTCATTGTTGCTATTACAGTAATTTATAGAAGCGCTAAATATGGCGTTAAATATACTCAAATTCTCGCAATAAAAATAGTAAACAAGCGCGTTCGCGTATTACACTCGAACGGAAATTCTTTGATGGGTATATGAACTACTTTTACAACAGATACAATGGCTATTTATGCAATTTACTTCACGGGAAAACGAGCGTTTGCAGGTTTTTTACTAGATGGCGCCACCTTTCATGTATTTTGTCAACATTTTGGAGCGTTGCCGCGCAGCGTGCGGCCGCTTGCGCCGGCTTGCTTGCGCGTCGGGCGAGTCGCACGCAGTGTCTCGTCGTCCGTGTTTTTATTGCCACGAGCCAACAACTCGACTTCATGTGACAGTTTGTTACTGTGATGCAACAGAGAGCTATGAAACAGAAAAAATGCCGGGGGTTATTGCAGCATCCAGTGGCGAGTGTGAGTGAATGTCACCCGAAAGCTGAGTATCTTTCCATCATGGCGGCACCCGAGCGGTTATAGGTTTTAATGCATGGGCCCTATGGGGAGCTTTTCCTCTAGAGTCAGTATAGTAACTCTATGCTCGCGACCGCGCCGGCGGCGACGTTGCGGCGCCGGAGCGAGAGACAGGCCCGTCTCAGCGGCGCAGAACGGCAAACGCGCGATATGTATGGCGTATACCGCGGCGCGTTCATCACGGAAGCCGATCGAAACGCGCTTCACGAGAGTTCTGTCACTCCTCTCGAATTGGTAACTCTCTTTCTATGCGTCTACCTTCCGAAAGGGGTCAAGTGATTACCTGAAGGGGGTAACGGTTTTTTAACCCTCTTTCGACTCTTTTTCTTCTTAGAGTGAAGAATTGAGTGGTTTTATAAAATACTATGAACTTTAAGAATAAGGGAGGCTATGGAATAGAAAAATTAGAGATTACACAGAAAATGATGGTGCTAATTAAAATTTATATATTTATAAAACGAAGAACGAAGCTCTTTTTTTTAATAAATGGTAATCAAATAAAGGAACACCCTGAATTTTTTAATACATATATAATGATGTTTACACGCAAGGATAACCACACTGATCAGTTTGTCAACCGATTGGTTTCTTTAATGTAGTCCGTGACAGCCACGCATACACCTTCGCAATGGAGAACCCAGAAATAGAGGCTCCAAAAGACAAAATGACAGCCACAGATATATCCATTCCAATATCACGTAAAAGAGTTTCTGAAAGGGTTTTTTGTGCTGTAGTTGTTGTAGTTGTTGTTTTCCTGTGGACATGGCTCATACCCAATGGAGGGGATTGGCCGATTAGTGGGTAAACTTATCCAATGATATCTGTAGTTTATTACACGCAGACGCTACAGTTAATAAATTGATTTCAAATATCAGTTATTGATAATGAAATGTTCGAAGCAAGAATTTAGCTACATACGCTTTTGGTATCGCTGAAGACTTCCTCATTGGCGAAGAAAACATCCATATGGCTGTATCGCAGAGCAGTGGTCCCAAAAGATAGAGCAACAGGTTCTGATGCTTCCAGGCCCGGCTTGTGAAGAGCTGGTACTAGTATTACTTTCCGCAATGTCGTGCGCCGGCGACAGGATAAAAAGAAATGGCCAATAGTTTCCTCCTCGTTACAGGAGATGCACATAGGCGAAGATACTAAACCTGCTCTGTGCCGTTATCAGGGCACAGATTGAATTTCTTTACTTCTTTTCATTTTCCTGGCAAAATTTCGTCGAAATAAAAAAAGTTTACTCGTGAAGACGCCGACTGCTGCTTTCGTCTACCTCACAACCATTGAACAATATGACTGTAAAGGAGGCGATGGAGTGCTCCGAAAATTTTGACCATCCGGTGTTCTTTAATGTGCATGTGTATAGCACAGTACACGGGTCTCTAGCATTTTGCCTTCGTGGAAACGCGACCGCGGTAGTGGCTATTGAACTCGCGATTTTACGGTCAGCAGCCGAGCCCTGTAACCAATACACCGCCGCGGCTGAGAATTATTTTACAGATTACTGTACTGAGCGTGTATCATGTCAAGGATTGAACGGTCGCGCAATATAACAATAAAGAACATCAGACTTCTGCGGACGAGCCACCACAGTGACTGAGAAAGTTCGGGAGTGGTTTTTAAAGCCCGTTATCATCTCCCTTGTGGAACCACTACGCCATAATTCATTATAATTTGGCGCATCTGGGAGGAGCCCACCATGCCATAAATGATCATACTGCGAAGAAGTGATACACCCACTATAACTGCGTAAGACGCTACGGACGTCTCCGCAGTTGCAAGCTGTGGCTGATGAACATGAAGAATTATGGCTGATGACTTTGTAATGAGTAAGAGGTGTTAAATCGCATGCTGACTAAGCAATACAGGCTCCCTGATTTCTGATGTTATCTTACTGTTCTGCCGCGGAAGATCATGCCAGTTAAAGTGATCAACAGCCCGAGTTAACGCCTGTATATATTAATTTTGCAAATGCTCCTCGAACACTGGCTTGGCTCCGTGGTAGAATATTCGGCAGTAACGTAGAGTACATGGACCTAAATCGCGCTCGAAAACTATTTTCATTTTCCCCCTGTCCGCGAGCAGGCTTCCCGACATAATCGCTATTTAATGTCTCATTAATAAAATGCACCTTGAGGTAGTGAAACTTGTAGCGGGCACATTTTTCCGACCTCCGAATGCGCAGATGGCCTTTTTTCAATTATGTAATGATTTCCTTTGTTCCTGCAATAAAAACTCTTGTTGCGCACTGCTAGCTGGTCATTTTAATATTCTTCTCGCTAATCGAGACACGGACTTCCCAGAACCAATTTTTAGTGCTGCTGACATGATAATTGTCCTGACCTAACCATATTAGTGAAACAAGCCACAGGTGTTCAAAGTAACGCCCAATTTATGCTGGATCTTTTTCTTGTGAGTGGCGGAATTCTTCATCAGAATCCTATTTCATGCGTCTTTGACGCTGTATCGGACCACGGTATGCTAAATTTAAGCGCTTCATTCCACCTTATGAAAGGAGTGGGGGAAAAACGCGTCGTGCCAAGTTTCACATGGGCTAACGGCGTCGCAGTGCTTGACTTATTAGATTTTTGTACTTGTTTTATTATTTCAGTACTGTACACGAGTGAAGGAGTTGCTCCACCGAGACCTTGTTGTTGTTTTAGGGGTGAAGCTCCTTAAGGTCGAGGCTTGTGCATCACTCCGCCGGTGTCCCCCGGTGTCCGGTGTAGCCACGCTAGTGCGATGACGATGACGCTGCCATCACGCCACAGCACATGCAATGTAACCATTATACGCCATGAAAAAGACGATGACGCTGATGACGATGAAGAATACGCGCATTCCAGACCACACATTCTCTTTTAGGGGCGAAGCTCCTTAAGGTCGAGCCTTGTACATCACTCCCCCGGTGCAACCACGCTAGTACTCGCCGTTCCCGGTAGTGGCGCAGCTATGGTCTCATTTGATTTGCATGGCGCTTCGATGCTGCTACTACTGCGGCACTCTACTACTGCTATGAACAACGAAGAAGACAAGGCGGCGGTGAAGCGGAGGGCTCACAAAACGGCTGCAGCGCGGGCTCGCCGTCAAGACCGGGAGGTGAGAGCTCGCGAAGCCGAAGCGAAACGGGCTCGCCGTCAAGCCGACACAAAGCTGAGGGCCCGCGAAGCCGAAGAGGGACGTCAGCGCCGGCAACAAGATCCAGATGCGGCAAGGGCCCGTGAAGCGTGAGCGGCGTGGGCTGTCGCGGCAAACCGAAGAAGCAGAGCGTCCGGCGGGCAGTGTTGGGATCTCCGTCAAGCTGCCAGACACAGCGGAGGATTTCCGTTTACCGCTCACCAACCACAGCCACAACGGGGAGCACGCCTTTGTAAAGAACTCAAACGGAATCGTCATCATGACTATATATCTGGAACCTAACCTGTCCAAGGGAAACATCGGCAAGTACATCGAGAAGGCGATGCTGCACTACGAAACTGAATTTAAACACGACCCTTTCGTACTGGCCGGAAACTTTAACGTGAACATCATGAACGATGACTGGCTAGTCCAACACATGGTGTCCCCTTACGCTCCCCTGTGAATTTCATATGACTACAAACGTCCCACCAATATCAGGGGAACTTGTATAGACATTGCATTCTCAAACTTTACACTACATCCAATTAAAGATCCCTTGGATCTGTGCTTTACGGACCACAAGGTCATACACTCAAAGGGAAACGTTACCCTGAGCTTAGTTATTTATGACTGAATTCAGGGGAACCCCTTCTTGTGGTCCATAAAATAATAAAAAAGCTCTTGGACAAAACAACATCATCTACCCATATGTGAATACTCAAACATAGTGTATATACTGTATCAATATGTGCATAATAAAACATTCTGTATGTACACTGTCAATTTTTATGAAAGGGAACACGCGAGACCGTGGCCCGCGCGCTCCGGCGGCTGCTTGCAGCGCCTTCAAGCGTGAGTGATAGCAACCACAGCCTATTTTCGTGTCATCTAGTGGCGAGCGAAACAATCAGTCATAGGTGATATGTAGCCCACAAAGTCGATGCAGCCGGCTGCAAGATTGCAACCCCCTCCCCTTCAAAGCGATTACGCAAGAGGCTGGGCAGCGGCGTGTCGTCTGCTGCTGGTAAACTATGCTTGGCACGCGAGCGCACCCGAAACGGTCAGCCGCTTGGCGTTCACGCGTTGCGCTTCGGCTTAGAGTGGTTTAGGCGGCAGCGGCGTACTCAGGTCAGCTTTTCCTGGTGGTTTGCCGTCTTGAAATCCCTCGCTGAATGCCGTGGAGAACCTTTTAGATATATTCCCACTATGCCGAGAACGTGTCGCCTGCCAATAAAAAAAGTTACTAGTATGTCAGCGCTGTACGCTTTAAGGTCATGTACAGTGCCGCTAGGGTCTTGATGAGAGCGCGAGATGGTGTTGTGTAGCAAACAGGAGAAAAGGTCTCGTGGTGGTTCGGGGGGATTTTCATCGATATTTATTAGTAACGTAAAAGACGTGAGCATGAAACGTGAAAAGACATATTTTCAATTACTTCATCGCAACTGAAACAAATACGCCAATTGTCGTTTTACTTTTGACATCAACTGACAAAAAATATACCACATTGCAATACTTCTCAATACTTAGTGCCGTAACCATTTGTGGACATGACAGCTGGCACTCCAGTTCGTAGGAATTCACACAGAGCGGCCGTTAGGGACGTGTCACTTCTCAGCATCTCCCACTCCTCCTTGATGACAACCCAAAGGTCGTCCGCCGAGAGTCCCTGTAAGGACCGGTCTGCCAGCGCGCTTTCCGAAAGTGCCTAAACGTTTTATACTATGCTCAGATCTGAAACGCCCCTAAGCATTGATATGTGTCGCAATGTGCAACTTTTTTCTGTTCAGTGAGAGCTTTCAAAACGGCGACCCACCACGAAAAGTTCATCTGGCTGCATCGCTGTCGCCTAAATCAATAAATCAGCCGAAGCGTAACGCGTGTAAGCCAAGCAGCAGAGTTTCCCCGTTTCGAGCACGCTCGCGTGCCAAGCATAGTTTACAAGCAGCAGACGACACGCCGCGGGCCCGGCCTCTTGCATAATCGCCTTCAAGGGGGAGGGGGGTTGCTATCTTGCAGCCGGCTGCATATCACCCATGGCTGGTTGTTTTGCTCGGCACTAGATGACGCGAAAAGAGGCTGTGGTTGCTCCCGCTCACGCATGAAGGCGCTGAAAGCAGCCGCCGGAGAGCGCGGGCCACGCGTTCGCGTGTTCCCTTTCATAAAAATTGACAATGTACTGTCTATAATCACACGATCCCCGTGTTTGTGTCACGTCTTTGTATGATCGAGTGGGCAAAATGTACGGAGGATTCACTGTTTACCACTTTTAAGATCAGGAGCTTCGCCCACTCATCATCATTCTCTTCGCGGACATGGCGGGACTTTTTTTTTCGAAATTCTTGTTTAAAAATGAACCTCAAGTTATGTCCTCTCGAAAAAAATTCTCTTCGCTCATGGATAACGAGAGAAAAAACTGCGCGCGGGGAGCAAACTAAAGATGTGCAAGGAAGGGCGCCAAAACCCGTCATCGTCTTATGTGTCGACATTGTGTAATATAGATTTACATTTTAATAAAACTATAAAAAAAGAAAAAAAAGTTACTAATCTAACATGTTTTTGAACAACCTTGAGCTTGTTTCACCTGTGAACTTGTCGCGACTTTTGTCAACTAGGCAGCAGCAGGCATATGAAATCCTTATTGACGATAAATTAATCTCTGGCGAATGACTCCTTGTGTCATCGTTTAACAAATTCTCATGGTTAGTTTACACAGATGACGAGATAAAACAACCCGGCTGAGCGATTTTTCAGAATGTATCTGAAGTTGCTGAAGTAGTGATAACTGAAGAGGGCAATTTATCACTGCTTCTACAGACTTGAAGGGATCACCAGGAATTTCTTGCGCACCAAACGCATTTCTAATAACGTAGGCGAAATCGTGCTCAATGTACCAATCTCTTATAATAAAAAAATCATTATCCATTGCAGAGCTCCCTAGACTCGATATGGCAAGCACGCAGGAGTTGTTCCAATTCATTACACTAAAAGTCCTTCGCTAATTATTTCATACAGAACAATGTCATTACTTTGTACAAGTACCGATAATCTAGAGCACTTTATTTTGACGCACGTGTCAAATTTTCTGCACCAAAATATACGAAGTGATCCCAGACCACATGGTGTGATGTGGTTCGTGTGGGCCCAGGCGCTCAAGTGACAAGGGATGGGACGTAGGCAAAGACAAGGACATTTATATACAAGGACAAATACATAAATGAAGTCGGAACCGCTCCCGGTACAAATGTCTGTACAGTTCTAGTCCACGGTTCTCGCGACTCTGACAAGCGTATCTATAGTTCACGCACCGGCCACTCGACGGGCACCACTCACGCGTCGTCGCTGTCGTTGCGATCGTCCGACGGGTCGCTGGGTCCCATGGTGTGCGACGCTGCGGGGTTGCTTGGACGGCCGCGTTGCTGGGAGGTGGATGGTTAGACCCGCGCTCGGCCAAGCCCGAGGACACCGTAGACCGGCCCAGCGCGCCTCAGTTTCCTGGATCGGCGGGCCCCGTAATCGCCGACTCGCCCGCAGGTCTCGACCGTGACCGTAAGCACTGTCGTCTCCTGGCGTAGCTCGTCGCCCGAGTTGCCCGCAGTCCACCCGTGGCAGGTTGGGCACCGCAACGGACCGGTAGCCGCCAGGAACCCTTGTCTGCCACTGCTGCTCGCCTGCCTCGGCCCGACTTGCTCCTCGAGCGTTCGAAATCTTTCTGGTCTTCTTCGCGCTCGCTCACGCGCGGCGCCGCCGCGCACCACAAATGCACTTTCGTCGTCTTCTGTCCAAAAATTCAGTTTTCACAAAAAAAATCTCCCCCACTCATCACAATGGTTTGTAAAAGGGAATGTCGACAGTTACTCAACTCCATGAGACGCTACACGAGTTTGCCTTAGGCTCGGATGAAAAGAGTCAAATTGATATAATATTTTCAGACTTCCAGTAGTCATTTGATCGCGTCTCGCATTATAGGCTTTTGCTAAATTAAACATATGTTTAAAAAAAGTCACAGTTTCGCCCCCCACGGCGAAGCAATGAATGCGATAGCAAGAAATTAGTTTGTCACACGAAGAACGACAATCAGCTCGATACTTGCAACGCGCCGCCGCAGCACAAAGAAGGACGCGCGAAAAGGACGCATATGTATACACAGGACAAGCGTGAACTAACAACTGTCGCAGTTACGCGTTTGTATTTGAGCAACGCGCTGTGATGTCCACAATGCAGAAGCCGACGCTGTTGTTGTTCTTGCCTCTGACATGGCTCATGCCCACTCAGTGGGATTGGCCAAGGATTGGTTATATGATTATATGACTTTTCGACGCTGTTTGCTACTTCTTTTTCTTTTAAACTGCGGCACATGGAATGACCCCTCTGCGTCTATTGCCACGTGGTGGCGTCTGACGCCGAGTGTGCCCCGGATGGATGGTGCAACTTTATTATAGTCCTGAGAGACGGGACTAGCGCGCAGTGGGCTTCTCCCACGTTGGGACGGGTAGGCTAAGCCTGACCGCCGCATCGTGGGCTCTCTGAACTGCCCAAAGCTGATCCCCCTTGTTGGGGCTTCTGATGGCCGAGCCCCACTTGGCTGGGTTGGCTTGTTCACTCCCAGTAACGACGGGCATCGCCAGAGCATATGCTCTAAGTTAACTACTTCCCCACAACGGGGACACGAGCTTCTAGTGTAAGTATCCGGGTAAATTTTGTGCCCGGTGTTCTTTTTTAAGGCGAAAGCCTTTAATGTCTCATGCTCACGTCCGTCCGGTGTCCGTCCGTCCGTCCGGATGTCCGTCTGTCCGTCCGTCCGTCCGGATGTCCGTTGTCCGTCCATTCGTCCGTCCGGATGTGCTTCCGTCCGTCCGTCCGTCCGTCCGCATGTCCGTCTGTCCGTCCGTCCGTCCTCCGGATGTCCGTCTGTCCGTTCGTCCGTCCGGATGTCCGCCTGTCCGTCCTTCCGTCCGGATTTCCGTCCGTCCGTCTGGATGTCCCTCTGTCCGTCCGTCCGGATCTCCGTCCGTCCGTCCATCCGGATGTCCGTTTGTCCGTGCGTCCGTCCGGATGTCCAGATGTCCGTCCGTCCGTCCCGATGTCCGTCCGTCCGTCTGTCCGTCCGTCCGTCCGCATGTCGGTCTGTCCGTCCGGATGTCCGTCCGTCCGTCTGGATGTCTGTCTGTCCGTCCGTCCGTCCGGATGTCCGTCTCTCCGTCCGTCCATCGGGATGTCCGTCCGTCCCGATGTCCGTCCGTCCGTCCGGTGTCCGTCCGTCCGGTGTACGTCCGGTGTCCGTCCGGATGTCCGTCTGTCCATCCGTCCGGATGTCCGTCAGTGGAATGGCCACACGCTTTCGCCAAACACACTTTGGAATGTACAAAGTGTCTTTCAATTTTTTTCCTTCTACATCACGAGTGTAACAGAAGGGAGCCACTTTCTCGTGTGCATCTCAAGGGCAGTTTTCAATTTGAAAGAAATTGTAAAAGCGTTGCGTGGTAGAAAACACGCTCAAGCTGTTCCGAGATCTGCGCACCGCGAGCGGCAAATGGTGCATGTGAATAGCTCGCCGTTATATCGCTGGCACGAGGATGGCGTGTGGCTGTGTTGGCTAGTGCAGCAGGCTGCGGAGCGAGGGGTCGCTGGTTCGAATCCCCGGTCAGCTGGTTTGGAATTTTTTTCTAATGATTTATTTTTCATTATGCCTTTTTTATATATACACATACATATATATATCCGCGACATGACGGCGTCGACATACGGCGACGGCGACGACAAAAATCAGCCGAGAGTGTCCATATAATTGCTATCGCAATAAAAACGGCAGATCCTACGCACTGTGGGAACCGATTTATTGCGAAATAGCCAGCAAGGAGCAAATCATGCCGTACATAATATGCATGTCGTGATTTACATATTAGGACCTGTCATTTATGTTCGTCAGACAGTCACCTCGCGCAACACCAATTTCGGTGTATATCAAGCTAGCGAACTAGACGCAAGCGCACCATGAGCGTGGCGTGTAAATGGCGTTGTTCGTGGCATGCATATTGTAATTTTCATGTTACCACCTGCCAGTTTTGTTCGTCATACAGTCGCGTCATGCAGTACCAAATTTGGCGTATATGAAGCTATCGAAATGGCCTCGAGCGTGCCTTTAGCGTGATAGGCCAGTCATATTGCACAAGACATGTCATGAATTTCATATCACCGCTTGTCAATTATGCTCGTCACACAATGAGGTCACGCAATACCAATTTTGGTGTATATCAAGCTAGCAAAACGGCCGCGAGCACACCATGAGCGTGGCATGTAAATGACCTTGTACATGACATGTATGTCATGATTTTCATATTATCACCTGTCATTTATGTTCGTCGTACAGTCACGTCGAGCAATACCTATTTTGTTGTATATCAAGCTGGCGAAACGGCCGTGAGCGTGCCATGAGCTTGGCATGCAAGTCATGAGCACATGACATGTCATTATTTCCATATTACCACTTGTCATTTATGTTCATCATACAAGCACTTCACGCAATGCGAAATTTGGTATATATCAATCCATCGAAACAGCCGCCAACGCGCCATGAGCGTGGCATGGAAGTCCTGTTGCACATGAGGTGTCATGATTTCCATATTACAACTTGTCAGTTAGGTTCGTCATACAGTCACGTCACGCAGTACAAAATTTCGCGTATATCAGGCTAGCGAAACGTCCACGGGCGTGCCGTGAGCGTGGCATGCAAGTCATGTTGCACATACCATGCCATGATTTTCATATTACCACTTGTCATTGAGGTTCGCCATACAGTCACGTCACGCAATACCAAATTTGGTGTATATTAAGTTTGCAAAACGTCGGTCAGCGCATCATGAGCGTGGCATGTAAATCGTGTTGTACATGACATGCCCGTCAGGATTTTCATATTACCACCTGTCATTTATGGTGGTCATGCAGAAATGTCGCATCGTACCAATTTCGGGATATATCAAGTTAAGAAAACGCCCTTAGGAGCACTAAGGCCATGCCATGTAAATCATGCTTTTCTTGACAAGTTATTCATTATTTTCACAATATGACCGGTCATTCTTGTTTGTCATACTGTCATGACAGGTCATACCAATTTTGGAATAAATGCTATTACCGATACGGCCAGGAGAGCACAAAGTCGTAGGCGGCTAGATAGATAGATAGATAGAGAGAGAGAGAAAGATAGATAGATAGATAGATAGATAGATAGATAGATAGATAGATAGATAGATAGATAGATAGATAGATAGATAGATAGATAGATAGATAGATACGCTCAAAGTGGCCGAAGTTCGCTAAGAAATGCTTCACATTTAAAAATATTCACAGCTGGCCTGGATAGAGTGATACATACCTTCTAGGTGTCAATGCGTATCAGTTGGTAGCTCGAGTTCATGCCCGCCGCATGTAAGGTCAAGCATTCCCCAAGGGTCGGTCGTCAAGCCATTATTCTTTTTACAATTCATAAATGACATCTTAAAACATATACCCATAAAAATCTCTTTGTTTGCGAATGATTCAACCCCTTTACCTGGAGGCAAACGCTCCTGACGACCAGAGAATATTAAGCTGTGTTCTAGACAAACTGCATAATTGGTATGAAAGGCGGCTGATTAACATCCACGTCCCCACAGAAACATCTAAATGACAATTTTTTGGACGTTGGCGCGGTTGTGTTTTTTTTTCTTTTATATGACTTTACTACGCATTCAAACATTGGTTATACTTTCCGGAACTACATGCCATATTCTTTTTTTTATTTCGTTCCAAATGGGGTTTGCAAGGTATTTCTTTAATGCTCGTAACTTATGGTGCAAAATTACAGTGTGCTGTTTTTGAACTGTGCCCACTCCTACGTATAGCTTCACTGTGAGGCCAGCAGGAACCCTGTATATGAAATAAAAAACGCAGAAACTGCATTTATTATGTTTACGAAAAAAATCTTCCTTGCTTGTGGGTAGTACGCAGAACTGGTTGGCACCCATGCGTTTGTAACAGGAAGCTGCAAATGGACTAGTTCCAACTTGCATTTTCGTAGCCATTTTTTCATCTTGCAGTGTTCTGCAGAAGTAATGTCAGATTTATTTCTTTTTATGCAGGGGCTTTTTCTTCTACATATACATACCAAATGATTATATAGTACAGAAAGTGTATATGTACTATTTGACTGGTAAGAATTTACTATATTATTTACCCTTTCTGCATTGTTAAAATCGTCGCACCTCGTATCTTGTTGTCTCGTAACTATAATCACATTTCGCCGTATCACTAATACACGTTTCGACATAGCAAGTATTGGGTATCCATGCACATGTGTACAAGGACAGGTGGAATTTATTCGCGTACTGAGCGACAAATGCCAAAATAAAATACTCTGTCAAATACTGCGTAGGATTCAGTAGAGTTGCTGCAGTTGCTCTAGGTACCTTGGTAGAGGCATCAAACTTTGCGGGTAAAGCCCTGGTTTGTGTGAAGATGATACATAGCTCGTGCATGAACTGGAGCCGTTTGCAGCTATGTTCACGGAAAAACCTGGCCGGACTCCTGTGTTCCGTCATCGCATCGACACAGGCGACACGCACCCTTGGAGCTGCAACCCCAAGCCCGTCAGCGTTTACAAGCGGGCAATACTGGATATTGCCCTACATGATATGATTGACACCGGCGTGGTGATGCCTTCACAAAGACCTTGGGCGTCTTCTATCGTTCTAGCGCCGAAAGAAGATGGCACTGCACGCCTGTGCGTAGACTATCGCCGCTTAAACGATGCTACTGTTCGGGATACCTACCCTTTTCCCTGGATTGAATCAATATTTTCAAGTCTTGACAGTGCACAAGTGTTTACAACACTCGATTGCTCTCGCGGTTCCCTCTAAATCGAGATGGAACCCAGCGACATCCCTAAGGCCGCATTTACTTGATATAAAGGGCTCTTCCAGTTTGTCCGCATGCCATTCGGCTTAAAGAATTCCCCTAGTTCCTTTCAACGCCTCACGGATATTGTTCTCGACGACACGCGATACAAGTTCGCAATGGCATATATGGATGATGTTGTCATCTTTTCGCGAAATATTGAAGGACGTTTCGAACACATTTCCGTCGTTCTTCAAAAGATGCGGAAAGCAGGACTTGCTGTAAACCCTAAAAAGGTTCAGTTAGCGGGCTTCAGTGTTGACTTGCTTGGTTTTATGGTTGACGACGGTCACCTTCGCCCTAATGACGCGAAGCTCCGTGCCATTGCCGAATACCCGTGCCCTCACTACGTTAAAAGTCTGCAGCGTTTTCTTGGAATGATTGTGTTTTATCGACCTTTTATACCACGCTGCGCGAGCTCACCGTTCCGTTGAATGAACTAGTTCGGAAAGGTGTAAAATTGAGTTGGGGTGAACCTCAGCCAAACGCATTTAGAGCTATCGCCAGTGCAATTGCGGAGACCGCATCTCTAAAGCTCCCCGACTTAAACAAGCCTTCTGTGCTGCAAACAGACGCCAGCGACAACGGTCTCGGCGCTGTATTGTTACAAGAAGTCGAGAGTCTATTACGGCCAGTTGCGTTCGCAAGCCACACTTTGACCCCAGCTCAAAGGAACTATACTGTCACGGAAAGGGTGTGCTTGGCGATTGTATTCGCACTCAGGAAATTTGACATGTATATGGACGGTGCCTCCTTTACAGTACAAACGGACCACATGGCACTCACTTGGTTGCAGCGTTTACAGAATCCGGTAGGCGGCTTAGCTCGTTGGATATTAACGCTACAGAAATATCATTTCACTGTTGAGCACCGCAGTGGTGCTCAAAACAGAGTTCCTGATGCCCTCTCTCGTGCGCCTTTGCCCAAGCTTTTCTCACAGGAGAATGCCTCCCTCGTTGCTGCCGTGGATACAGATCCTCAGTGGGGCACCCTGATCAGCAGGAAGCGTCTCCTCGAGGAGCAGCGCAGCGACGGCCTCGGCCACTTAGCTGAAGTTCAGCTAAGTGGCCGATCCTCGGCCACTTAGCTGAACTTAACGCGCAACCAAGTGGTGAGTTCGATTCTTACGCCCTTGCTGACGACGGTCTGCTCCTACGTTACATCTCACAACCCGACAAGGATGATGGTAATTCTCCCTTCTGTGTCTTTGTCCCGCGGCGACTCAGGAGGGACTTCATTCGATACTTCCGCAATTCAGCTTTAGCCGATCTCAGTTCTGCCAGCAAGACTTATGATAAGTTATGTCAGATTGCCACAAGGCCATCCATGCCGAAGGACTTCATACGTTACCCGCGAAGTTGCTCAGTCTGCCAAAGGGGTGAAACCACGTCGCGGACTGGCACCTGGCTTGATGCAGCCAGTACTTAGCCAAAGCCCCTGGCAAATCGTCGCGTGTTACGTAATGGGTCCTTTTCCCCGTACACCTAGGGGCAACGGCTACATGTTAGTTGTTACTGATCACTGTAGACAACGGGTCGAGTTATACCCCTTGCGCATACTAACTTCGCGCAGGATTTGGCGTTGTCTGCGCGATGTGCTCTCGCGGTTCGGTTTTCCATCACAATTGATAACAAACAGACAACGCCACGTACTTCACTAGTCCTACTTCTGTCAAGGCATGCTCAGCGTTGGGCATCAAACTCAAAAAAGACCTCGCTATATCACCCACAAGCTAATGTCACCGAACACGTTAATCGAAACCTGAAGGCGATGCTCAGGGCGAACACCATGAAGCATATGCAATGGGATGTTAACCTCTCAGAAATGGCGTTTTCTACGCGTACCACGGTTAATAGGTCTACGGGTTCTACATCCGCATTTCCTAACTTCGGGAGGGAGCTTTCATTTCCATTAAGCCACACCATGGTACCATCCCATCCGTCTTACCCTGGCACTCGTACCTTTATGGAAGCTCGGAAAAAGCATCTTTCCAATGTCATCGTTGCTGTTCGCGAGCAATTGGATAATGCAAGGCTCGAGCAATCGCGTCAGTACAACGCCCACGGTCATCACATCCAGTACGAGCCCGGCGATTTAGTTTTGCGCCGTGCACACTATTTGAGTTACGCATCTAAGGGTTTCTCAGCATTCTTAGCACCAAGCGGGAGGGTCTATTTAGCGTTTCACAAAAGCTTGGCAACTTATCGTACCGTTTGAAACACACCACCACCGGAAAGCTAATGGTACCAATAAATGTATCCGAGCTCAAACCTTAAAACGCCTAATTACCCACTCGCTGGCACATTCAACATTGGAAGCTGTAAGATCTCAAGTTCACATTCTCTTCATAGCATTGCACTCCAACTCTTTTAAGCAATACTCCGCCCGCTCTCCATATCAATCGTACCCGGCGACGGCGACCTTCACCGACATCCTCCTGCCGGTGGCGCTCCCGATCAGCCCCCTGGGACCGGTCTCCCGCAGTTCGTGGTTCTCGTCACCCGCCACCGAGAGGCCGCGTCCGCACGGTAGCCACATGGACTGTCCTTGATTCCGCCGACCACCCCGTGGCCTGGACATCCCGCCTACCTTGGGAACCACAGCCTCAATCTTTACTTGGCGACCTACCCATCGACGCTCCAGAGCCGTTCAGCGGACTTCTCTCGGGCCGGCACCCGATTGAGCCACCACAACCTTACACAGCCGATGACACCATGATACTTTGTCCGATCTGCCGAGGCTCAGAAATTTCCCACCGTGCATATCAGGACGGCTCCCCCCACCGCAGCCTCCTCCTTGCGGTAACAATCTGGGACACCATCCCTCGACCACCGCAACCACCGCCAGCTCCAACAACCTCGAGGCCGCCGTCGCTCTCCTTCGCTCGGCCCGTCCGGAGATCCTGGTGCAGGGCGCCCTTCAGCCCCCATCTCGGTGTCACCCCCCAACCTGCCACCACAACCACCAGTCGATGATCTTCTCGACTTCGAAGAATAAACCACTGGTCGTCGAGGGGAGGGGTAGTGTGGATGACGCCCTGGTTTGTGAGAAGGTGATACATAGCTCGGGCGCACGAGCTCACGGGCTCACGGCGGAACGGTGGCCGGCAGTCGAGCCCGGGACTCCGCGCAGTAAATGTGCATTTTCTCACTCTGCCTCCGTGTACTTTCTGAGGGCTTCAGCCGACCCTTGGCCCTGAGCCTACAGCTTTTACGTATAAAATTAATAGTATATTCCATCACCATTCACGTTCTGTACAGAGTCAAGCTTTAACGTAGCACTTCAGAGGCGCGGATCGTCTTCCATACGTCGATCTCATGTATAGCATGTCCGCGCTTAAAATCAAGTAGTCATTACAGGCCTAAAAAAAGGCTGGCGATGCTCGAAATTGGGTTAAAATAAAAGAAGGTCTAAAATATTATATTCACAGAAATAAGCAAGAAGTAACTGCAATAATGAACTTACTATCGCTAAAAACGCTTCGGAAGCAAGTGGCCGACACCCACGTCGCGCAACAATGTGCGCCTCCGCTTCGATAAGCGTGCGATTGCTCTCCCCACTGTCGCTTCTCCGGTGTCTTAGTTGCTACATATGAAGGGGGAAACAACCTGAAACTGCAGATGACACCTATCTCAAGTGCCGTAACAAGCAAGAAGTCGACAAAGTACAGCAAAACACAGCGCACATGTCGCACACAGAGTTTGAAAATCTGCCTAACCAGATTATACTCGTGCAGGGGAAATAGTATACGCTTACCTCAAATATTGATGTCATCGTAGGTTTGGTAAACAGAGCAGTAGGAACTCCACAAAAGGGGCGTTCGAAATAGCCCCGCTACGCACTTCCTCAGGTTTCACAATAGTGGAGCTGTATTTACCCAAGATTCAGCACTGCGCAAGTCACTATCGAAGCGTTCTTTTTTCTTTTAGTGCCCGCGGAATGCTTTCTATACCATTTATATGCCCCTTTAACTTTTTCAGTCCCTAAGAAAGGCAGAGTAGATAAAATCATATAAACTCGTCATTCCAAGCGTCTGCGGCCACGAACCATTCGTTTGCGGCCCGCGGCCTACCCATGACTGTCTTCGTCCCATATTTCTTCTCTTTAGTTTCTCAACATGTTCATGAGCTACACAGACATGAACAGTCTGATACATTCTTTTCGTGAGGTAATCCGTTATGTCACCATGTGTGGAAACTTAACCGTGGAACGAAAACACTACGTTTCAGAAGCGGCGTCGATTTACAAGTTAATCTGAGGATCGGTATCGATGTTTCTCGAATCCTGGCTCGAAATTCCCTGTAGAAATGAGCCATATTTAAGATATGGGAAAGACTCTCTTTCAATCACAACGTTAGCTGTCATCTCGTTTAAGCGCAACCCATCCCTACCTACCCCCCCCCCGCTTCACACTGGCCCGGCGCTTGCATGACTCCATGCGGGGTCTGCGACCCGCTGACTGAAGTGGGTTTGAGACCCATGGTCTAGGGCCTCGAAATGTTTCCCTGAAGACGTAACATCGATAGCTTTAATTTCGCAGAAAGCGTAAGTACTTTAAGCGTAGAGACCTTTAGGGTCCCTGGTTGTCGTGGTGTTGTATGCTGCCATCTCATGTAGCTTGGCGTCACGCAGACAAAAGCACGTTATTAAGCATAGACATGCATGTCATAGCCATGTAGAGAACATCGAAAGGGCGTGTACAAGGAAAGTGAGGGTGAGGAGAAGGGAAAGCAGGAAGAGAGGGGGGTAGAGCATAGCATAGCCATGTATAAATAGTTGTATAATGTAGCAAGAGGTGGAAAGTTAAAGAGAGGGTGGCGTGAGCGATTTGAAAGCAGAGGAAGAAAACAAAGGAAGGGGGCAGGTTGCAGCATTGTACAGCCGCAAATATATATATATATATATATATATATATATATATATATATATATATATATATATATATATATATATATATATATATATATATATATATATATATATATATATATATATATATATATATATATATATATGTGTACACGAAAACGAGGAAAAATCCGCAGTATGTATGTGCGTGTGCATATATATATGTCTTCCGGTCGGAAGTCGTCCAAGCCATCCTCACGGAGTGCCATTCTGTCCACCGCGAAACTGCTGCTTACCACCCGCAGACAAATGGCCTCACCGAACGCTTTAACCGCACCCTCAGCGACATGCTTTCGATGTACGTCGCCGCCGACCACACGAATTGGGATGCTATACTGCCCTTCGTCACCTACGCTTACAATACCGCCCCCCCCAGAGCACTACTGGTTTTTCACCATTCTTCTTACTATACGGATGGTACCCGTCACACACCATCGACACGATACCCCCGTAAATGCCGGACCCATCTGAGTGTGCCCCTATTTCTGACACAGCCAGGCTTGCTGAAGAGTGTCGCGAGCTCGCCAAGACCTTCACGACAAATGGACAAGAGCGGCAGAAGGGTATTCGTGATGGTTCCGCCACCTCTGAGCCCACGTTCCTCCCTGGGGCGCTCGCATGGCTCTCGGTACCTCCCTCCGCAGCTGGCCTCTCTTCAAAACTACTGCCGAAATACGAAGGCCCCTACCGTGTCACTGAGCGCACATCTCCGGTCAACTACCTGATCGAACTCATCGAGCAATTTTCGGACATGTGCCATCGAGGGCGCGACATTGTCAACGTGGAGCGCCTGAAGGCCTACTATGACCCGCTCGTAGCGACAAAGTGTTAGGTCGCCCGGCGGCTCCCTTTTCATCCCCGGAGTAATTGTAGCAATGCATTGGAACCTAGAAATGGGTTGCACTCCTGAGAGCCTTCTAGTGGGTCATCTGCAAAAAGGACGCCGCTCGCGCTGAGAGTTCGTGCCTGGCCGTGACTGCCGCCATAACGCAGTATCGCGGAGTACCGGCAAATAAACGCCTTAACAATATATATATTACATGCGAAGCATCTTATGCTCGGGGCTCTGTCCCGTCCGCCGTCCCCCGTCCGCCGTCCCCCGTCCCGCGTCCGGCCACTTTCATGAAGTAGGGAAGCGCCCATTATGCGAACCAGAACACTGTAGTAATATGAAGGCCGTCAACCCTAACACAGTCATCAGAGTCATGGCCAAGAACACAGAGAGGGTGCTTAGCAATGGCTAGGCAGGTGGTGTCTGTCGCCCAGGTTGACCCCATTCCTTGAGTCATGGCCGAGAGCACAGAGAGGCTGCTTAGCAGTGGCTAGGCAGGTGGTATCTGTTGCCCAGGTTGACCCCATTCCTTAATCTTGCTTGCATGTGTTTGGAGGGGGCTTAGTCCGTCCCGCGTCCCACACCACCACAGCGCATGCGCGTGCCGTCCCCCCCCTCTCTCTCCTACGCTCACCCCCCTTTCTCTCCTCTAGGAATCGTCTACTCTACGGAACGGCCGCCGCGTCCTCTCCCCCTCTCTCCTCTAGGAATACTCTACTCTACGGAGCGGCTCCGGCGTCCCACATCCCCAGAGCGCATGCGCCTCCTCTCCTCCTCTTGGAATCCTCTACTCTACGGAGCGGCTCCCGCGTCCCACACCTCCACAGCGCATGCACGTCCCCTCTCTCTCCTCTCCTACGGTCGCCCCCGTCCTTTCCTCTAGGAATCCTCTACGGAACGACAGGTGGTGTGACAGCTGCATACTCCGCTGGGGGGCGCCACGGTAGTTCCACGGTATGAAAATGACGGAGCGCGCGCTCCTCATTCTCTCTCCTGCGCAGCGCCGCGATGAGCGCCCAGACCACTGCCGTGAAATGAGAGCGGCGACTTTCCTCCCGCTCAAGCTAATGGTCTCCCCGCTGCTTCGCATCCACACATGGTTCCCTTTAGCGGGAGATGGGGGATTTTTTTAACCCCTTCAGTCACGAATTAAGATGCCCATCTGCAAATGCGTCAAATTCGTATGGCATAATTCCAAGGCACTCAGAATTACATTCCAAGAGAGAAAATGAAGGAATGTGGTGTTTTCTGTGACTTTAAGTAATTAAAGTAAATTAGCATGTAACTAAATATTTATTTATTCTGCAATCGGTAAGCTTGAATACTTCCATAAGAAGAATGAACTGTTAGGCCCGAAATGCATGCACAGTTTGTTTTTTGGTTGTATTCGTCTCGAGCGGAGAAAAACTTCCCCATTTCCCGCTAAAGGGAATTATGTGTGGATGCGAAGCAGCGGGGAGATAATCAGCTTGAGCGGGAGGAACGTCGCCGCTCTCATTTCACGGCAGCGGTCCCGGCACTCATCGCGGCGCTGCACAGGAGAGAATGAGGCGCGCGCGCGCTCCGTCATTTTCATACCGCGGAACTACCGTGGCGCCCCGAGCGGAGTATGCAGCTGTCACACCACCTGTCGTGCGCGCCGCTCGGTAGAGGAATCCTAGAGGAGAGGACGGGGGGGGGACCGTAGGAGAGGAGACGTACGGAGCGTCGCCCACATCCCCACAGCGGATGCGGGAAGAGGACGCGCATCCGCTGTGGGGATGTGGGCGACGCTCCGTAGGGTAGAGGATTCCTAGAGGAGAGAAAGGGGTTGAGCATTGGAAAGGATAGGGGGAGGGGACGCGCATGCGCTGTGGTAGGTGCGGGGCGCGGGGGCTGCCCGCAGAGTAGAGGATTCCTAGAGTAGAGAAAGGGGGTGAGCGTAGGAGAGAGAGGGGGGAGGGACGCGCATGCGCTGTGGTGGTGTGGGACGCGGAAGGAGGGACGGACTAAGCCCCCTACAAACACATGGAGGCAAGATCA
Source organism: Rhipicephalus appendiculatus (assembly GCA_030522465.1). NCBI lineage: Eukaryota > Metazoa > Arthropoda > Arachnida > Ixodida > Ixodidae > Rhipicephalus > Rhipicephalus appendiculatus. The sequence goes on from JALIZH010025564.1 coordinate 208,390, forward strand.
AGGAATGGGGGTCTACCTGGGTGACAGACACCACTTGCCTAGCCATTGCTAAGCAGCCTCTCTGTGCTCTCGGCCATGACTCTGATGACTGTGATAGTGGTTGACGGCCTCCATATTACTACAGTGTTCTGGTTCGCATAATGGGTGCTTCCCTACTTCATGAAAGTGGCCGGACGCGGGACGCGGGACGGCGGACGGGGGACGCGGGACGCGGGAGGGACGGACAGAGCCCCGAGCATTAGATGTTCGCATCTAAAAACTGCCCCGTCTCCCGCTAAAGGGTACCATGTGTGGATGCGAAGCAGCGGGGAGACGGTCAGCTTGAGCGGGGAGAAACATCGCCGTTCTCGTTTCGCGGCAACGGCCCGGGCGCTCATCCAACACCCTCTAGAAAAATATGAAGGCCTTAGTTATGTTCCCTTTCCACTCGCGCTACGTCGGCAGATGGGGCGAACGCATGAGGCGGCGAGCGAGTTTTTCTAGTCGCCGCGACACGACGCATCCGCGCGTTCGGATCCCGCTGGTGTGCGTTCATGGCGCATCTGCCGAAACTCATTCCCCGGCGCGTCTGTACAGACGTACATCTCTTCGCTGTTCAGTTGCCCGTGTTTTCTTCACTGTGAAAGGAATGTGAAAGCGACGTCGCCGAGATGCCGTGCAAATGCTGTGTACCTCGATGCCGCGGTAACTACACGGGGGACATGAAGGTGCACGTCTTCAAGTTCCCGAGAGACGACGCTCTGAGGAACGCTTGGATTCGTGCTGTGCCACGGGAAAACCTCACGGTCACCGAAAATTCCAGGGTAAGTTCTTGTTTTTTCGTATTTAAGGGCTAGTTAATTCAAATTATATATACGTAAATGTGTAAGCGGTTCACGAGCCACACGTTTGTATCAGAAGTAGCCATCAGTTTGCTGATTGGAGGTAAATTTTGTTTTCTAGGTATGCGAACTTCACTCATGGACGAGGACATTATTCGAGTCGCGACGCATACAGATCAAGCAACTGGACGCGTAATGACAGTGCCGCTAGCTCATGTGCGCCTTCGCCCAGACGCTGTACCGTCGAAGTTCCCGAATTATCCGAGCTACATGTCCAGAAAGACCGCGAGAAGGGAAGATCCTGACTCCAAGCGCGCGCGCATAGAGAATGCAGCCCTCCAGAAAGCCATCGCTGAATCCAACGAGGCGTTTATCAGAGCACGCGAGGAGGATAAAGTCAACAGTTTGAGCGAAGTTGCCAACCACTTGAGGAGCCAAGGGATGAAGTTCTGGGATGTAATCGAAAGAAATGAAATGCTTCTTCTCATTCACATGGTCGACGATGAAGCGCCGTGGTTGAAATACTCAGTTTGCGTGAAAGGAGGCTTGAGCGTGACACTACACGTCATGAAAACAGCAGTAAAACACCTAGGCGCAAATCTCTGCGTTCCGGAAATCGCTAACAGTAAAAGGGGGTATGGTGGAACTCCTGGAAGGCATCGAGAAGTGGGACGGTGACCTGATGTGCAACTCAGTCGCGGAAATTTGCGGGGCGGTTTGTTTACGGCTAGATCACCTTTGCACGTCCCAAGCAAAAGACGACGCCAACTGTATTCGATTTCTGAAGGAGCAAGTCACCTTGCACCTATCGAAAAAACAGCGCAGGCGCTACTCTGCTGATTTCATGATGTTCTGCTGCATTCTTTTCACTATATCGCCCCATGCGTACGAGTTCATGCGCAGCCATGGAAGCATCACCTTGCCGCACCCTATGACAATCAGATCAGTGTGCTCGAATTATGGTATGAGTCCTTAACAAGAGCATCAGAGCGAAACCTTCCTCAGCTATATTTGTCGAAAAGAAGTTCTGACCTGAAAGATGACCAGCGCTTTGTCACAGTTATGGTAGATGAAATACATATAAAACCCTACTTTGACTACAAAGGGGGTAATATTATCGGCGTCGCGCTTAATAGAAATGAAGCTGCTAACTGTGCGCTCGTTTTCATGGTGCGCAGCCTGACGTGTAAATTCAAAGAAGTTGCGCATATCGTGCCGGTGCACCGAGTAGAAGCGGAGTTCCTGCAAAAGACGCTTAAAGAAGTGATTTGCGGGCTGGAAAAGTTTGCGTACCGGGTTATGTGCGTCGTCAGCGACAACTCTGTCAACAGAAAAGCGATGTCCCTCTTCGAATGACCTCTTCGTAACAGAATTGTGTACCAACATCCATCAGACACTTCAAGGCCGCTGTTCCTCGTTATAGACCCTGTGCACATTCTAAAATGCATACGAAATAACTGGATCAATCAGAAGAATTACCAAATTTGTTTCTACTTCCCGGAGATCCAAGGAGAGACGCCACAATCAGAGCGAATGCAAACAGCGTCATTTGCGACAATTAGGGACCTTCACAGCAAAGAGTGTGACCATCTGTTGAAGTATGGCTATGGGCTGTCGAGAGAAGCCCTCTACCCTTCGAATCTTGAAAGGCTGAGAGATCAGTTCCAACAACCAGTGCTTTCCATTGATAACGATCCAAAAATTGACTTCTTGCACATGTTTCTGAAATGGCTGGATGAGTGGAAAAACAAAGGTCTTGACAAGAGTACTCTGACAAAGGAGACTCAGGCTGCTCTCGAACACACTACCTATGCGCTTGTTGAGCTCGCTAGGTACAGCTTAGAAGAGCTTGGAATGTCGTATGTTCTTTTTGTGAAGATACAGACAGACTGCCTTGAAGATCGGTTTGGAAAGTATAGGCAGCTGGCAGGTGCGCAATATCACATCTCCATCAGGCAGATATATGAAGTCAAAAACAAGCTGCGCCTGCAAAGTACCTTGTCTACAGTTTCCACTGACCAGCACTGGGAATATGTCCGAAAGCAAGTCCAGGCATTGCTTCCAAGCACCAACGTTGTGAACAGCCAGGCTCTTACGAAGATGCAGGACGTCCTCCCAGTCCTCGTCTACGTTGCAGGTTATGCAGTATACGCCTCCCTTAAAAAGTTGAATTGTGCGCAATGCAGGGACTCGTTGACCGTGGACAAGGAGATCACAGTCTCGGCCACAAACGAACATTATGGTCTCGTGAAGCACCTGGACCGAGGAGGCTTAGTTTATCCGTCAATGTTTGCACTTAACGCAGTTGCTCACAGCTACGTTGGGGTAGAGCAGCTCGCTACAGAGCCAGCACTGTTTATGATGCCTGAACAACGCCAGGTCGTCACGAAACTCACGCTGCAATTGCTGGCTAGTGAAGAGCAGTCCGACTTCGATACGTGTGAGAATGGCCACACGATTGAATTAGCGCTTAAACACATCCTGCGGTGCAGCACCAACATTCTGCTAAAGAACTTTTATAGGAAGCTGAACGACAAACCTCTCGACGCTGCTGATAAATAAAAAAAGGAAAGCCACAACTCTGGAGGCCAAATAACTGCATGTATTGCTTCTAATATAGAGCAAGTACAAAAAAGAAACTGGGCTTCGTAAATAAATGTTTCCCTGCTACGGTATTCTTGCCCTCTAATTTCTTTTAAATGCATGCATGATTGTTCTGGCAAAAAAAAAAGCTTCCGCGCAGTGCACCTGCGAGACAACCTCGCTTGAACAGCGTTCCTTATTTTTTTCAAATCCGCCCCATCGTGTGACGTCACGCGGAGAGAGCTCAGGGCTTCATATTTTTCTAGAGGGCGTTGGCTCATCGCGGTGCGGCACAGGAGAGAGAATGAGGCGCGCTCCGTCATTTTCATACCGCGGCGCCCCCAGCGGAGTATGCAGCTGTCGCACCACCTGTCGTGCGCGCCGCTCCGTAGAGGATTCATAGAGGAGAGAACGGGGGGAACCGTAGGAGAGAGGGAGGGGACGCGCATGAGCTGTGGGACGCGGTTGCCGCTCCGTAGAGTAGAGGATTCCTCGAGGAGAGGAAAGGGGTGAGCGTAGGAGAGGAGTGAAGGGGAGAGGACGCGCATGTGCTGTGGGAATGTGGGACGCGGTACGCGAGAAGAAGGGACGGACTAAGCACTCCCCAAACACATGCAAGCAAGTTCAAGGAATGGAGTCAACCTCGGCGACAGACACCACCTGCCTAGTCATTGCTAAGCAGCCTCTCTGTGCTCTCGGCCATGACTCTTGTGACTGGAGTGGTGGTTGACGGCCTTATTGTACTACATTGTTCTGGTTCGCATAGTGGGTGCTTCCCTACTTCATGAAAGTGGCCGGACGCGGGACGCCGGACGCGCGACGCGGAGGGAGGGACGCGGGAGGGATGGAAGGACGTACCCCCGAGTATAAGATGCTTCGCATCTAAAAAAAAAAACTGTTGATGTTGCTCCTGGAACGCGGCACGTCGAACGATCGTCGAACATGGTAGTGTCTCCAGCAAAGTGATCCCCTGGAGCAATACGCAGCTCTAGGAAGTTAAATAATCGCTTGTTGTCAACTAAGGAGGCCTGCAGGAATGTGCACACTAAGTTTGAGACCGTTCGGAAAAATAGGCGCCGTGTGACGCGCCTCCGAAGTTCACGTACACAATTTTGTACGCCATGACAATATATATATATATATATATATATATATATATATATATATATATATATATATATATATATATATATATACATATAAACAATGAAGGGATAACATAGGACCCGGAAGTAACAGTTCAAGAAAATATATCAAGCACGTAGAAAAAATTGCTCTGGGAAGGACTGACGTTTCGGCCGCGGGACCAGCCTTCGTCGGAGTGGGACCAGCCTCCGCGGGACCAGCCTCCGAGGAAGACTGGTCCCGCGGCCGAAACGTCAGTCCTTCCCAGAGCAATTTTTCCTACGTGCTTGATATATTTTTTTAACTATATATATATATATATATATATATATATATATATATATATATATATATATATATATATATATATATATATATATACACCGGGGTTCGGGCGCGTGGGCAGCTAGCGAGAGGCAGAGGAAGACGAAGTAGACAATAGAACAGCTGGCCCAGGAACGGGTGCTGTCTCCGTCTCTGTTCCTCACAATGGTGCAGTCTACGAAACCTGAACCGTCCGGCTGAAGCCATCTGCCTTCGTGGGTCATCGGCAGCGGACTCCCTCCGTCCGAGGAACGCCGTACACGCTTTCTCGCTCATGGACCCGACGACCCTACGATTGCCGGTAGGAGCTACGCCACCATTCGAGGACGGCGTCCCAGCCTCCTCAATGCCCAAAAGGCAGGTTTACCCCGCCGTCGTCAAGACAGCGCACGGCCTCCTGTTGCCCGGGAACGCTGTTCATGCTTCCCGTGGCGACAACCCATCGCTCAGGACTTCATCGACTCCTGAGATGCAGACGGGAGCTGTCCAAGCTGCCTTTGACGAGGATACCGCCGCAGTGAGCCCAATCACCACCTTGGCCAACATTGCCACTGGCTCCGCTTGCGGATCATGGGATAGCCCCGCGGTCCTGCGGCGTACCATCACGCGACTCCGCGTCACGGTCGACGCCTTCACAGCGTCGAGCTCGGCGCTGCTTCCTGAGATCGTGCCGGCATTGAGCGCCGCCAACGCGATGTTGGGTGTAGCCGCCTCACACGACCTGGAGGCCACCTCACCCGAACAACGCAGAGAGCTCAGGGGTGTCCTCATGCAGCTCTCATGCCAGCTGGGCTGCTTCGCGTTGAATATCTCCGCATTTTCACCTGCCGCCCCGCCGTCAACAGCTGTCTGCGAACTACCGGAATTCTACGGGTTACAGAACGACGCCGACAGTTGGGTGGCGACCGTCAACGATCTAGCAGCCCGCGAGGCCTGGACGGAGCTGCAGAAATGGTCCGTGGCCGTAGAGCGCCTTCGGGATGGTGCCGCGGCATGGCACAGGTACGAAGGCATGAGACAGCAGTCCTGGGCAGAATGGAGTGCTGCCCTGATTGCCGCTTTCGGCCGGATACCGAGTGCCTCCACTGAGTCCAACTGGACCTTCCCCGAGGACAGAGCTTGGGAAGGCCCCCATCCCAAGGATGCAACTGCCAACTGCATCTCACCGGCGAACTGCGCAGCCGGTCCTGCTACAAACAGCGGACTCAAGCTGCGCCGTGACTCTGCCTCGGTAGCCGACACGAGTGCATCTCTCCCAATGGCCGAAGGCGTTTCCCATCCACATCTATTGGAAAAGCTGCCCCCCTGCTCGCCACCATTGGGGCACTTGGAGACATCGGCCTGCTTTGTACTGGACATTCTACCACGTCAGGAAACATACGTGTCTATGGACTCGACCACGTTCATCCCTGACCAAACGGAAGCGGATCTGCGCGCTTCCAATCGTTTACTAACCGAACCTGAGAGCGTTTCCGCCTTGCGAGAAGACGCCTCTCCCGAAGACACCAAGGTCCCTGACGCGTCTCCTGTCGTTTTCATCGAAGATCTACCCGCACAACACAAGTCTACTGCGCTCGGAACGGCTTCCGACGACGCCGTCCTAGCTCCACGCAGCATGGCTTCAAAAATTGCGGGCTTGACCACTTCAACGAGCAACAGAGCGACAACGCCGCAAAAGCAGAAGCCGCGTCACAGACCAGCGTGGAAACTTGACCCCACCGTGGCGCAGGCGTCTAGAACAACGCCCTCACACCCCCCGACCTGTTGCAAGATGTGCAGACGACCGCGTTTCGTGCGGCAAGTCACGTTAGCGCATCCGCCATTTCCTGCCCTGTGTTCAAAAACGTGGCGCTACAAAGACCGGCGTTTTGGGAAAGACCAGCGTTTTGGGAAACACCAGCGACCATGCCGAAATAGTCGGGGCCGCCCGCCAGAACCATCTCGGACAAAAATTCATGCCAAGATACACCCTTGCTGGGAACTTCGGCAAAGGCGAAACTGCCTACTCCGTCCACCCGAGGAGAATGAAACCGCCTTCCCTGCAAAGTCGCAGCGTGGCCGAGGTCGTGGACCCCAGCGACAGAGCCAAGTCCGCCCACCAGAACACACACAGGCAGATCCCCAAGCGGTGTCACAGCGTGGCTGAGACCGACCGCTGCGATGCAGCCAGTGCCGGCCACCGGAACCATCTTTGACACATTGCCAGGCGAAGTTCCAGCGTGGCCGAGTCCTGCCACTCCGAAACAGCCAGTGCCGCCCACCGGAGACTTCTCGGCAGCCCGTGCGCTCGCAGTCATGGCCGAGTGTGATGACGAAGAGCGACACCGGGGTTCGGGCGCGTGGGCAGCTAGCGAGAGGCAGAGGAAGACGAAGTAGACAATAGAACAGCTGGCCCAGGAACGGGTGCTGTCTCCGTCTCTGTTCCTCACAATATATATATATATATATATATACGTAGGTTTTGAAGAGTATGTTATCGGTTGCTGTAAAACAAATACAGAAGTATACGTTCTTAAACAACTGTTAATTTGTCGACGTTTCCATCGGTGACAGATCTTCATCAAGACGAACTTTACCAGGCTCCGATGCGCTTTTATATCATCGTCCTCCGAGCCGAGAGGGAGAAAAAGTAAAAAGGTAAAAGAATAAAGAAAAACAAAGACGTCCAGACAAAATGAGTCGCTAAAAGACCACTTGCACATTCTTAGACATACAAGGAACACGTGTTTTTCGAGGAAAAAAGAAAATAATGCGAACCAATGACAAATGTAGATATACATAGGTGGTCCAGGTTGACATATTAGGTGTACTCCTGTCGTCCTTTGTCAAGCTCCCCTTCTCCGGCTCGCCCCCATCCTCATCAGTTCGCTATGCGTGGACACAAATAGTACTACATTCCTTTCGTCTATTGTAAAGCTTCACTTCTTTGGCTTCCCCCCTTGCTCAGTCGCTCGTGAAGCCTAGTGAGGGGGTGAAGCTTCACAAGAAGTGATAAGCGCTTAGAAATGGGGTCAAGAGCCTAAAAGCTTAGCACAAGTCCGGGAAAAGTGTACAGGCTAGGTACGTCCAATGAAAAACAGCCAGCTACGATCTCCGTCCTGTGGCTCAAGATAATGATTTTGAAGGAAAAGGTGAATGCGCTTCCAATTTTTGCCTGGGGGTCGAATCCTTCAGCCAATCGAGTGTCCGAGCAGTGGTTTCATTGTAAGAAGAATTATTCGCAAGCTGCCCCCTTTTTTTCGAATGCCCGTGCGGATGTAGCATGCCTGACAGCGTGCTCCTCGCGATATCCGAAAAACATAATAAAAAAAAGACAAAGCTTCGGTTTAAATTATTATTATAATGAATCTTCCAGAGCGCGAATTCAAGACTGTTGCCAGATTGATATTTAGTGCAGCCTTCACTGTATTAAATTGATAAATCTTTTATTATTCACACTGTTTACGCTCAGCTGTACTGGAGAAAGCGCTTTGTAGGAATGTAACCTTGATTGAATGGAACAGGGTGGTTTTCGGAATTTCTATGCCGAGGCAGAGGCAGATACGGAAATGAATGAACATGTGAACGATGGTTATTAGAGCGAGTGTGGAAGGGTGTGTCACTCTGACCTATGTATTGAGTACTGCGCACTCGATAAGGTAGACTACATTAGAGCTGTCACAGTGAAGGTTTGAGTGAATACAGTATTTAAAATTAGAATCTATGCTTTTAGCAACGTTGGTTGCATGCATGTGTTTGTACAGCTTGCAACGATCTTTGCCGGATTGCTGATATCCAGTTGTACATGTCTTTTCGGTTTACGAACGCCCAGGATAATCCTTATTGGTTTTGGGTCCTCTATATACAACTCGCGGAGGGGATGGGAAAATTCTTGATATACTTTCACTCTTATGTAGTAAGATGGTAAAGTGTCTCGTTAAAATTTTGTTTACGTTAGGGGTTGCTTCCAAATCATAGCACCATTTTTTTCCGGCGCTCATGTTTTAATTCTTTCAGCTGGTAAAATAGCTGCTGGCGATTTATCTTTGCCGCTTTACGTATGACGTCGTTGTCTATGGAAGGAGGCTAGTGTTGCTTTGCAAGTGTGTTGCGCAAGTTCTCTGCCATGGCCTCGAAGTCTTCTGGGCGGAGCAAGTTCTTCTTAATCGGTGGGTCTGCGAGTACGGGATGCTCTTCTTGCACTGACGAAGGTGACAACTATCGAAGTGAATGTATTGCTGCCTGCCGGTAGGATTGATGTAAACGTTAGTAGTTAATAACCCGTCTTTTACGAAATTACAGAAGCGGTGACGATGTTCGTGCATTTCACTGACGAAGCTTTTTCTTTCGGCATGCAGATACGGGGCACTCATTTAGTTCCGTGGCTGAAATTCGAATTTTGGCTATTGAGCATTATACTATCTCATCTACATACCTTTTCAAGTAATAAATTAAGTCAAAATATAAAAAAAATCACAGCATATCCACGGAGTGAATGATGATGAGTGGGCGAAGCTGCGGAGGTTCATCAGTAAACCGTGAATCTTCCGCGAATTCTGCGCAGTACATCATCAACGACGTGAGATCGGGCGCGTTTATACTAATGGTCGATGAGAGTCATGGCAAGTTGCAGCTCACTTTAATTTTACATGTACGCTGTGAATTTTTTTTATTGTTTAATCAGGCACAGGAGACATCTCACACAGGCACTACCTAGGAGGTCAAAATCCAGTGCCTATATATACGCCGTGGTCAGTGAACGGTTGTGCAGCGCGAGCAGTCGGTTTTTTCAACCAAGACGCAGCCGCGACGCATGCCTGCGTCGGCGCCGCGAGGCAAGATGGGGGGGGGGGCGTAGGAGAGGAGGAAGAGGGGGGAAGCGTAGGAGAGGAGAAGGCGATACATATCACGTACTGTCACAGCGCATTGTCTTATTATAACAGCGCCATCTATCATCTTTAATCATCAACGTATACGAAAAACCACTGACGCCATCTAGTATATCGTCACCCAACTGCAGTTTGCATGCATCTCTATGGGACAGCGCCATCTATTGTATGCTAAGGGAGACGCTACTAAACCACTGACGCCATCTAGTATATCGTCACCCAACTGCAGTTTGCATCCATCTCTATGGGACAGCGCCATCTACTGTATGCTAAGGGACACGCTGCTGGCTACTCAAGATGCATCGACAACCGAGAACCACCCAGGTGATGCCATAAGGAGCTTCGCCCCTAAAACAATATTGTAACGTAGCAGTTAGCACGACCTTTATTAGGCCCGAAGACACGGCGAAGCGACCACACCCAACAGCAAAGATCACAGTTCAGCCTCGCTTGCTTGCTTGACCCTTTGCTGTGGCTCTTACCAACTAAGGCGGATTGGCCAAGAAGCCGGCGGTTAATCTAATAGCAAAAATTAAGTGCTACGTAGGGGAAAAGGAAAAACGATTTTTTTTAATTAGGATGTGGTAATATTTGATACAAAGAAAAATAAAAAAAAATGATAGAATATTTGGAATGACAAAATTATGCATATTACATGATTCTTTGGTAAGTTAAATGAATGCTGCGTAATATAGGAATGCTGAATTTAAGCTTGGTTTGGGAAGAGAGCTGATGAGTGACTTAGCAAGGTAATCGCCTTGTGTCACCCAGGAATCCGCATAGGGCCCCGCAGACGTTCCTGTCGCTAAATTCCAATGAAGCAGCCCCAAAGACAGAATATTCGGCGTGCGCACTAAGTGGAATTCCTAATTTTTTTGAATAAAATTTCAAAACACTTTTTCTTTTGATTTTTGAAACGGCGACATGTTAGAAGGAAATGGTCGATATTTTGGGGTTCGTTACTGTTACAGCACAAAGGGGATGGCACCAGACCAGACCGGTTTAAGCAGAAGTTAAGCGGCGGTATACGGCATCGTAATTTTGTTATGGAAACTTGCAATTTACGCGTTGGACACCATTTATTATTCCATGCGAAGTGCAAGTGCGAGAATTCTGGATTCCGTATAGTAATCTTTAATGAGTCCTCAGCCGAGCTCCCACAACCGGAGATGAAAAGGTAAACACATGCTGATGATCATGCATGAAGAACCAGGATGTGTCTATTAAACGCCCACACTACTTTCCCCCACGTAAGAGCGGTCATCCTGGCCGCAGCTTAAAGCGGAGGAGAACGTCTTGTAAAGGCTTCATTCGAGATGCGTGAATAATCTCGGCAGTGCGGCAGCGGCGGCCTGTTGGAAGAAGAAGTGGTGTCACGCGATAATCAAAATCTTAACATAGAATATGATCAGATTTTCCACTCTAAGCCTAAATTTCAATCATATAGAGTCTTAAATAGCTGACTGCAAGATTATCTTGCACACGTTGAAACCAATAATATAGTAGCCACTGATGCTTCAGTAATAGACGAAAAGGCAGGCGTAGGTATTTACTCCCCCCTCACATGGCTGGTCATTTTCATTAAGACTACCGGACTTCACCCCTGTTTTTGAAGCTGAACTCCTGGCAATCATTTTAGCATTACGCAAGCTATCTTTGAACACCCATACTGCAATAATAGTTACAGACTCCCTGTCAGTATGTACGTCGCTTACAGCGTCATCTAAATCATTTGTCTTAAAAACGTTCCTTACACTAGTTCCTCCACAGCTGAAGCTCCTAAAATTATTATGGGTACCTGGCTATTGTGGATTAGAACTAAATGAAATGGCTGACTCACTAGCTCGAGTGGCATTGAATGGTCCAGTACTTTCGATTCTTCCAGTAGTGACCGGTATAACTGCGATAAGATACAGAAAATTTTCACTCTATACAGACGCCATAGAATCAATAACATCATCGACAGAATTTAGACACTTAAAATTTCCGTGGAAAGTCCAGTGGTGTCATGCAAGACAACTGGAAGTCATATTAACTAGATTACGGTGTCGTGTGCCCCCCGTTAAACCTGTATGCACACAGGGCTGGTCTGGTGGTATCGCAACTATGCAACTCTTGTTTAGAAATCGAATCAATAGAGCACTATTTTTTGTCATGCGGCCAGTACAGTTTGCTAAGAAAAAGACTTCTTGTTATGCCATTCGCTAACCGGGGGCTGGGCTTCACAATAGCAATGTACTTTCCTTTGGTGCTTCGGCTCTGGACTTCAGCCACAGGAACGCTTTTGATGCCGTTAGCAGGTACCTTCAGGAAACAAAACGGATGCGACTCTAAATCTCTTGTGCATCTTAGCAAGCGTAGCAGAACAAACACAAGAGAAAGAAACACGCACACAGGACGGGCGCTAGCGCCCGTCCTGTCTACGTGTTCTTCTCTCTTGTGTTTGTTCTGCTGCGCTTGCTAAGATGCACAAATTCTACTCCCACAAACTAGCCCAAATTTCCGCGTCTAAATCCCTACTTGTATAAGTATTATTATAGCAGTAATGAGTAATCGCAAAACAAAAAAAAACAGAAAATTTCGTTTTTTTTTCGTCTGTTACTGAAATTCTAATCAAGATCGGGAATATAGTGTCTGATCTGAACAATTATTGCAGTCTTCCCATTTTTATGTACGTTCTTCTTTTCCTTTGGTTATTAATATTTAATACTTGAAATATAAAATAAAGATTCATATTACCAATTCTTGGCCAATCCCCCCTGAGTGGGTATGAGCCATGGTAGAGGAATCATCATCATCATCATCATCAATTCACGGGTGATGTCTGCTCCAACACAGTGTAGGGGCCAATGAAGCGGAGTCGAAACTTGACGTACAAGCCAGTAGTGCGCATAGGAGTGGAAAGCAGCACTTCATCACTAGGGCTGAAGGAAACGACGCGATCAGATGCGTCATATTCAAGCTTATGGTCCTGCTGCCTTGCTTCGGTGTTGAGGCGAGCGAGCTGGTGACAATGAAGCAGACGAGACACGCATTCACTGGAGGACGGAGATGGAGTCGCAAAGAAGAAGGAAACGTCAAGAAAAGAAGAGGGGGAGCGACCACAAACGAGGTAGAATGGCGAGGTATTAGAGTGCTCAACGCAGGCGAGTCGCCTGAATAAACTTGCATGGAATAATAGAACAAGACCTCGTTTCAGTTCTGTTGGTTTTTAGAATACGAGGTAATGATTAAGAGGGACGGACGGGGGCATTCGTATTGCGGCGCTAGAGGTGAAATTCTTCGACCGTCGCAAGACGAACTACTGCGAAAGCATTTGCCAAGAATGTTTTCATTGATCAAGAACGAAAGTCAGAGGTTCGAAGGCGATCAGATACCGCCCTAGTTCTGACCGTAAACGATGCCAACCAGCGATCCACCTGAGTTACTCAAATGACTCGGCGGGCAGCTTCCGGGAAACCAAAGTATTTGGGTTCCGGGGGAAGTATGGTTGCAAAGCGGAAACTTAAAGGAATCGACGGCGGAATCAACCAGCTTCACAGCCTCAGCCACCCCGGCATACGCGCCTCTAGACTCGTCGTGGCTAACCACTGTCTGACCCTCGATGCAGAGGGATTGCCGTACCTGGGTGCACTCCTGCATTCAATGTCAACGCCCTAATGTCACCAAGCACGTCACTTGACCGCTTCGAGCATTCCCTCAGCCCTTTCGTCGGTTTCAACACGTTCACCTCGACCTCGTAGGACCCTTCCGCCGCATTTGGACCCTATCGCTACTGCCTCACCGCCATCGATCGGTATATTCGATGCTGGAGGCATGGCCCCTCGAAGAAAAGACCATGGAAGACATCGCCTTGGCCTTCTTCACAGGCTGGATTGCTCGTTTGGGCGCCCGTCGCCACGTAACCACCGACCAAGGGCGACAGTTCGAATCGCACTTTTTGAAACTCCTTGGGCTGACCATCAGGTTTAAGCGCTTGAAGAGCACCAGTTACCACACCTGCCCCTACGGGATGATCCAGTGCTTCCACCGAAAGTTCAAGGCAGCCACCATGTGCCACCCGGACTCAACCTGGCTCGAGGCTATGCTAGCCGTTGTCATACGTTCTCGCGCCACCTTCAAGCCGGCCATCTACGCTACACCCGCAGAGCTCGTCTACGGGGAACCACTCCGTCTCCCAGGCGAATTTCTCGCTGCACTGCCATCCAACACCACGGTGTCAGATTCCACCGAATTCGTCGCCCGGCTCCGACGCACAATCGCCGCACGCTGCCCGTCCCCTGCAGCTCACCACTGTAAGCCTGTGCCTTTCATCTTCAAGGAGCTAGCAACGTGCATGCATGCTTTTCCCCGCGACGACAGCGTTCGCGGACCTATCCAGCCGCTCTACAGTGGACCCTACCTGGTCGTCCATGGCAACGCCAAAACTTTACCTTGTGCATGAACGGCAATGACGTCCGTGTTTCTTTTGACCAGCTGATGCCAGCATACATCGCATTCGATGAACCCGGTAAGGCCAGTCCTTCCACAGGCACCTATCTACAACTGCCGACATCGCAGCCCACATCTGTGTTGAGGCGCCATGGACGTCGGGTACGCTTCCCTGACATCTACAAGCTCTGAGGGCTCTCCACTCCATGGGGGGGAGGGTGCGATGTGGTGCCACAATCTGTGCAGCCTCCACCTTGCTATCATTTAGCTCGGCGTGACACGGCTGCAAGCTCCACTGCATTCAGAGAAGCGACAGAACAGCCGCAGCATCACCCGAGGCATGCTTCACCGGTAGTAGCTTCAAAACAAGGCTGCCAAGCTCTCAAGACGACTATTGCTGCGCTACCCACACGAGCGTAGCGTCAGAATGCTCGCCCTATGCTTTTGCTTGTCGAAAAAACTTTTGTTTTCGTGTTCGGATTCGTCCTTCCGTCTACTCGACATCCCACACTATTTTCAAATAAATGGCCCCGCCATGAGGACTAGAATGGCACATTACTACGCTCACATTTTCATGAATTATCTACAAAGAAAGTTTCTGTCACCTCAGACAATTAAGCCACTTCTAAAGAAACGCCTCTTAGATGATATTTTCGTGATTTGGACGGATACAGAAGAGGCCTTAAATAATTTTATAGAATCTTTCGACAAAGATCATCCCGATATAAAATTCACTTATACATACTCGACAACTGGAATCAATTTCATCGACGTCCACGTAAAGGGAAAAGACGGGCCAATAACTACTAACGTTTACAAAAGGCTACATACAGGCACCAATACCTTCACCTCGACAGTTGTCACCCTGGTCACTCTAAGACGACTATCTGGTACTCGCAGGCCCACTCATGTAGTTAGGACAAAAGTTCTCGTCCATAACGAAAATCGCAGCTCCAGTGTCACGAAACGCAGTTGCGGCAGTTCCTTCCACTATAACGTGGAGTAAATGGCGTAGTGACTGTGCAGGCCTTGTAGAAGTCGCGAAGCTGGGAGTTCACGCCTGCGGAACTGCATTAAGTAGTTTCCCTCGCTTGAAGACTACCGACGACATAAGGGTGAAGGCGAACGACGATCGGGTGACGAGGAGCGATGGTTCCCTAGAGGCCACCGTGGAGAAGGCGAAGAGTTTGAGCCGGCACGCGTGGCATGATCGGTAGCAGTGTGTGTGTAGTCGTTTCCGGGCGTTGAGGCAGCTTTATGAGCGATGTTTCAAGAAAGTGCGCGAAAAACGTGGACGAAGAGAGACGGTAACAACACAAGCGCTTGTGTTGTTCCCGTCTCTCTTCGTCCACGTTTTTCGCGCACTTTCTTGAAACATGGAATACCAACTCGCCCAACAGTCCATTCTTATGAGCGAGTGGCATGTGACGGTGACAGAAGCACGCCACATGGCCAGCCAAACCACAAGCGAATCATATGGGCTGGTTGTCGCGTGTGCGGCCGGCGTTCTGAACATATTTGCTTCGAGGGGGCAGCGGCGGTGACTCAGGAGTCTGGGCTGTTTGCGGGTGCATTGTTTCAGAGAAGGCAAATGTCAGCGGCAGAGGTCGCACAGTGACTGTGGAATATATGAGAGCTGCAGCCACAGGCAGACATAGATGGGTCAACGCTACCAACTCGGCAAGTTGCTGGCGTATAGCCATGTATCAGGTGAATCAGCAGTTGCTTCGAGCTAGTTGGTAATCCATAATTACAAACGTTATTGCACGGAACTTGTTACACAAAAGACAAAGAAACACGTCAGGCACAAGCGCTTACTTCCGAACTTATGAGTGACATACTCGCCATTACGAGTGTCTCAGCGCACCATCCCTTCTCTTATCCGCAAGAGAAATTCATTTTGTTGATGGCAACTGGCAAAAATTCAGTGTAACGCACACGTGTTGTTTTGATCAGGTGATTGCGTGCAGTTGTTCCTTCTTTTGCTTTCACTGTATATATTTTCCGAGCTCTGATATCACAGGCTAAGTGGAAGAAAGAGCTTGTGCATGTTGTGTTTTTTTGTCCCTTGAGTAAGTTTTGCGCTATAAAGTTTGTAATCAGGTGACGGGTGGGAGGCAAGCGTGAAGCTCGAGTGTAGTTCAGCACCTGAGACAGCGCTGCGCGCAAGGGCCCGTTGTCGACGCAGCTCATCGAAGCTCTGACAGAGAGTAACGACGTCCGCGACAGAAAAAGGGTTCTGCACAAGAAGCATCTGAAATGCCTCGTCCTCGATGCCTGTGAAGATATCTTTGACCTTATCTTCGCTCATGGAGGCACTGATGCGCGAGCAAATATTTACTACATCCTTGAAGTAGGTCGTATACGTCTCACCTGGCTTTCGAGCACGCTGGCATAGACGTCGTTCAGCCCGCAATTTTCTTAAGGTTGCGTCGAAGACTTCTGCGATTGCTCTCTTGAAATTGCACCAAGGATGAATCTCGCGCTTGTGATTGTAAAACCAGAGGTTGGCGACCTCAGAAACATAGATGACGACACGCAGTTTCGCCAAGTCATCCCAGTTGTTGGTTTCGCTGACACGCTCATACGTGGAAAGCCAATTATCCACGTGAGCATCATCCGTTGCGATGAAGATAGGATGGTCAAGGTACCAATGGATGGCATGGCTGAAGCAGGGAGCCACGGCGGTTCGGGCTGATTGTTGATAGTGTCGGTCACTGCAAAAGTCGAAGCAGGCTGCAATGTTCGGTAGCGATATTCCTGGTTCAAGTCAGGGATTCCAGCAACCTCCACCAAATGTCGTATAACGATTTATAAACGCGATAGCGTGAAAGAGCTCGTTTCGCAAAAATCCCATCGTCGCGGTCGTTGGTTGTTAGCGAAAATCATCATCTTGTCCATGACCAAAAAATTGAGAAATATGCAAATAAAATAAATAATACAAATTCCCGGGTCCGAGTGAGGATCGAACCCAGGCTGTCTGCGTGGCAAGCAGGTGTTCTACCTCGCAGCCACGCTTCTGCTTGGGATCACATTGAAAATAACTTCCTCTGCTTGGAAATGCAGTTAAAATAACTTTCATGCTTTACAAACACATGCCTCCTGTATACAGGCGTCACAATACAACATGTAATATCCCAGTAATATTGCGTGGTACAAACGTACATTGCCAACGGGCGTCAGAATATGGGAATATCGTAATGACATCGTGGTTCCAAGCCGGCCACCTATTACAAGAGGCACACACGTTACTGCGCGTGTTCCCTTAAGACCATGTAGTGGGTGCATAGCAAGTGTGAAAACATTTCGCGTGCATAATTGGTCGTGGTTTAAAGCATGCTACCCATTACATAGTATGCACTAAGTGATTGAAATATGCACTAGCGACAGGATAGCGCTATCGCGTTCAACTCTTAATGGCGAAGCTTAAAGGGCCCATAAACCACCCAGAGGTCGAAATTTAGTTGTGGCTTTGCAGTTGTACACGAGTCTACAGCGAACGCTGACGGAGTTGCACGCGTTGCCTCGTTTCGCTCTTTCCTTCGCTAGGCTGCGTTCGTCGGCTCGTCTGCCCACCTCTCAGAGAGCCCTTCCTAAGCGTCCTAGGTGGAAACGCAACAAGCGCGTGCATCTGCCCGCGGAAAACATGCTCTTGTTCGTTCACTGGCAGCGTCTTGCTCGCGACGTCACCTAATCATACAGATGACGTCATGATGGTTGTTCTCGGTAGAAGAAAGGCACGGAGAGGAGCACGCGAGCGTCTGTTGGTGGTTTAGGGGCCCTTTAAGGGTTCCCCAATTTTTTGAGAAATCAGTGACGACTTCGGAGTCGAAGTCGCGCCGGTCCAACACGAACGCAGATCACGCGCACAGCAGTAGACGTCTGAGCGTTTCTTCTTCCTTTTCTTCAGCGCAAATTTAACTTTTATGGTCGTTTCCAACAGTTTTCTTTTCACGCATTCTGTTGTTGCGCTGCAATTGGTTTTGTTGTGCTCTCTGTAAATGCCAGTGCTGATATTATGTGCTACTCATGGCACATTTCAGGTTAACTACTGTGCCCTATAGGGCTGTCAGACCATTATTCATGTGACCAGATTTTTACGCAGCATTTCGAAGTGTGAAACCGAAGCAAATGCAATATGAAACTTGGATGCTGCCGGCACAAATCTTTTTTAGCTAACCTCAAAGATGGCGACTTATGTTGCGAACGTGTAGTCTCGCTTCTGCAATGATGTAAGAGTTGCTTGCTAACACTCTTTCTGTGAGAAATCTTCCAACAGAGGCGTGTTGTCAGAAAGTTTCTGAATGTTCCATTCTGTGAGCAATACAGTTCTGCCACAGTGATTTCGCAAGACATTTGCGTTCTTTTTTTTATTACGTATCATTGGCTGGATGGGCCAAACACATTGGAGGTGATTTCACTGACTTCGGTTTAAAAAGCGCAACTGAAGGATTGTTTTGGAGCACACCAGGAGCTTCATGCATGCCTCCTTTCCTACTTACCATGCTGTGTCGACTGCGGTAAGGTGTGGCATGTTCAAACTCACTCAGCTATCGTATTTGTATGGCCGATGCATCAATGTGCGATAACTGAAACTGTGTAGAGACCATAGGTCGGCGAACTCACTCATGAGTTGACTCACAGAGACACACCCAGACTCAGATCGAGCCGTGAGTGTGAGTCTGAGTGAGTCCGGATGAGTAATATTTTGGTGAGGCTGAGTCCGAGTCAGTCCGACTGGGAAAATTTTTTGTCCGTCTGAGTACGAGCGAGTCCGGTTGAGGAAAAAATTGATGAGTTTGAGTCCGTGAGCCCTAAGGGCGCGATATGTTTCATGAGTGAGTCTGAGTGAGCTGCACAATGTTTGCCGCCCTCTCATCCTATCTACTCAAATTCAGCATTACTATCACGCTTATGGGCTCACGTTTATTATAATTATGTCTACTCGCACATCAATGCAGTAGCGTTCATACACCAGCTCAATATCAACTGAACAGGTGCGTGAGTTGCAGAGGGGGAGGGTGTGTTTGCCCTCCCCCCCTCATTCAAACGAAGGCTTTGTAAAAAACATCTTATGTAAGTCATTACTTTCTATAAAAATGTACTTAATGAATTTCAACCACTGATACCTCGTATTTAAAGATACAAGATCAAAAGCGCCAAGTTACACCGATTATGCGAGATATCGGTGTTAAAAAGCATTGACATCTTGGACGAAACAGCTAATCTTCAGCTAACGGATTCATGAGTCGACTCACTCAGACTTACTCAGACTCAGATAGAACCGTCAGTCTGAGTGAGTCCAAGTGAGTAATATTTTGATGAGTCGGAGTCGATTGACGAAAATTTTATTGAGTCTGAGTTCGAGTGAGTCCGGTTGAGGAAAATATCAGTGAGTGTGAGCCCCAGTGAACTCTAAGGGTGAGGTATATTTCATGAGTGAGTCTCAGTGAGCTCTAAATTTTTGGCCGACGCATGGTAGAAACCATCGATCACTTCTTGTGCCACTGTCCCCAATTTCAAGATCGCCGGACTCTCCAGTGTGCCTTGAGGAAACTTGACGGTCGGCCTTTTACCGAAGGAAAGATTTTGGGAGTGTGGCTTCACAGGACATCAGCCCAGTAAACCACACGAGACTTCCTGCAGCACTTCAAGGCAACAGAATTGAGCGACCCCCTGTGATACCCTTCTCTGTGTGTGTTGTGAAATGTGCGTCTTTCTCTCTATCTTTTACTCCCTGAATCACCTCCCCATGAGTAAGGTAGCGAACTGGGCGTAATCTAATTAACCTTTCTGCCTTCCTCTATTCCTTCTCTTCCCGAATCTTACCAGATAAAAGCTAAGCCGGAGATTAAACGTAGAGGAAGCGTTTGAACATGGAGGCTTAACTTTGTGAGAGCCCTCACGACGATTAGTCCCCTTGTCAAATTGTTGGCTTCAGTGACATTCCATATTGAACGATTTCTCTTCACTGTACCTTTGTGCTTCATTAGGTACAGCTACTTGAGACGATGCCTGCATGTTTCACAATGGCTGCGCGATATATTAAGTTGTTTTGTTCGTATTAAATTATTAGTTCTTCGAGAACAATTTTACTTATGATGAATCATGCAACAAAAAGTGATTTGCCTAAATGCTCCAGCTGCACTATCTAGCTGCATTTAAGCCACCGCGCTATTCTGTATCCTTTATCCTTTTTCTATGTTATGTAATCGAGTCGGAAGCCATATCTCATATTCTGGTTTCAATTTTTTTACGCTGTATAGAAAGCGTTGCTCTTTTACACAGATTACGACATGACCACTTTTGTCTGTGAGTCTACAGGGCTTTCACTCTCGAATAGTAAGTATAGAGTACAGGAACTATAATTACTATCAAGAGGAAACTTCCTAAAAGTGTCCACTGCTCGCGTATACAAGAAAACAGCAAAATCGAAAAGAAAAAAAAAGAAAGAGGACAAACAAATGTAGCATCGAGTACATTAGGACAACATAACATGCTAGGGTAGGCGCATTTTCTTGAAGCAAATGGCGATTTAGTTCTTCGCGATTTTTTTCTCCATCTAAGCAGGAAGCAATGGCGTTGGGAAGCGTGTTCCACAAGGTTATTTTGTGTGGGAAGAAGTTGTTCATCGCCGCTGTACGACCATTTATGCCTGCAATGGGACATGTGTGAGCAAATGTGAAAGATGATCGTACATGTGGATTAAGAATCGTATGTCTTCTATGTGACTGATGAAAGAAACAATGGAGCAGACAAAGACGAGCGATTATGCAACGTGATTCGAGGGCTGGAAGGGACAGGGGTACGTTTCAAAGCAGTTATACGAATGTATGGTGAGTATTGGGATGATATAAAACGCGCTGCGCGGTTTTGTACTGCTTCTATTTCATCTGTAAGATATGATTGCGATGGGTGCCAAGTGGATGACACGTATTCGAGCTTCGGTCGCACATATGTGAGGTATGCTAGCTTCTTGATGTCAGCTGATGCGGATTTCAGATTGCGACGCAGGTAACCAAGTGTGCGTGATGGCTCATAACAGATTGTTTGAATATGTGACACTCATGATAGTGAAGGGTTAAGTGCACTCCTAAGTACTTGTAAGTTTCGGCTGAGCTGATGGGGACGAATTTTGTAGTATGTATAGTTTATTGGAGGGCGTTTTCGCGAGAATGAAATTAGTTCACATTTCGACAAGTTTAATGGCATGTGTCACTGTTTACACCATTTAGCAATACTGTCTAAATCATGTTGCAGAGCTATGATGTCATCCGCGTTATGAATAGGGTTATAAAAAAGCCAGTCATCGGCGAAAAGGCGTAGTTTTGATTTTTCGTTAGCGGGAAGATCATTCATGTAGCTTAAAAACAGCAGTGGGGATAAACCTGCACCTTGAGGAAAGCCTGATGCTACGCTAGTGAATCGAGAGGTGGTGTTGTTGGCGGTAGTGAATTGAACGCGACCTTTCAGAAAGTGTTCTAGCGAAAGAGTTAAGTTGCGACCGATACCTAAAGAACTGAGCTTAATGAGTAAATGTGTATGAGACACCCGGTCGAATGCCTTGGAAAAAATCCAGAAATATTGCATCTATTTGTAGGAGCTTATCCATATAATGTAGTAAATCGTGCGTAAATTCTGCCAGTTGAGTATCACAGGAACGTTTCTTGCGGAAACCATGCTGTCGCGGCTAGAAAAAGTTAGTTCATTCGAGATGTGTCATTAAGTTTGAAGCGATAATGTGTTCAAGCATTTTAGATGGACCGCTAGTCAGGGAAATAGGTCTGTAATCGGTGGCAAGTTGTTTTTTTTTCCAGACTTAAAAATTGGAACAATTTTGCCTATTTTCCAGTGGTTGGGAACGACCGAGTTTCGTAATTTTAGGTGAAAACTTTAGCGCAAACAAGACGGACCACAAAGGACCGTCTTGTTTGCGCTAAAGTTTTCTCCTAAAAATGCGATGTACCAACTAGGCCCAACCGAAGTTTTATTGGAGTTTCGCAAAGACTGGTTAAATATAAGGCAGAGTATTTTACTGGAGACTGTGTGGTATTTTTAAGAAGTTTACTATTATTGTTGTCGCAGCCTGCTGATGAAGCTAATTGAAAGCTGTTTTTCAGTTTAGATATGCTATCCGGGGTTATGTGGATCTCGGGCATAGCTGTGGATCTCGGGCATAGCTGTGGAAAAATAGTCCGCTATGGGTTCACTGTGAGTCTCAGGAGCGATTGTGAAAACAGATGAGAAGTAATTATTAAGGGTGGTTCCGCACTGGTCAGATTTGATGAGTTCGTCATCCTCCTTAATGAGTTCAGTGTGGTTTCGTTGAGTTTGGGTGATATGATACACCAAAATTTTCTGGGGCTGCTATGCAGTATAGTCAGCTAATTGGAAGAAAAAAATGAGCTTTCGCTTCGTCGAAATCTCTGAGGTAAAATTTTGCACAATAATAATAAATTTCCCGTGATTCAGGGGATTTGTTTCTTCTAGCCAGTCGGTAAAGACATTTTTTCCTATTCAGGGATCAACCTATTTCCTATAAGAGAGATCAACCACATCTTTTTTTCTGCATTACCCGCTTCGAAATATGTGGCTAGGTTTGCTGAAGAGCTGAAGTGATATTCTCCAGCATGCGCATTTGGGATACGATCTCGTACGCTCGCAAGATCACGCGCAACTTGCCCCGTCAGCGAAAAAAACAGCGACCTGGCGCAGGGCGCCTCGAGAGCGACGCAAGGTGAGCTGGCGCGGCGCTAATGGTTTAACAAGATAACGTCTGCTTAGTACATATAACAGTCACTGCACGACACAACGAAAACTCTCGCGAAAAGAATCGTGTCCCAAAAAAAGCTCGAGGATATACCGGCTTAGCTATCGCGCATTACGTCGCACACACGCGTTGCCCAGCTTGCGTTTTGTCTTCATTTGAGACATGCGGCGGTATCGGTACCACGAGTGCGCGTTCTATCTAGAATAAACTTCTGTGTGACGCCTCTTCGACCCGTTTTCGCTAGATGTTGCCTGGGCCTCTCTTACAGTCTTAAGTGGCAATTCCAAAAATCTTATGAACATCTTAAAAAAAAAGATTGTAGTACTTACTAAGTTTGGTTTACTAAGTACATGTCCCATATGTTACTTCACTGTTAGTAAGTGAAGTTAGTAACGGAAAGGTTAGTAAAAGTTACTACGCTCGCCGTTAAACAACGCTGTTAGTAGCGCTTACTTCTCCTGTTGTTCCTAACTAGGAAAACGTAGGTAGTAACAGTTGCTACCCCCCAATGACAACAGCATAGCAATCGCAATCATTTTGTCTCATGAATCACCGGATCTAATAACGATCTTATTCGCGACCGTGAAATTGCATTATGTCATTCGGTTATTATCCAGATTGTCATGAATGAGGCCTCTTTGGTGAGCTATTGTTTTTAGATGTGAAGCATCTTATGGCGAAGTTTAATCCGGTGGTGGTGGTGGTGTGCGGCGTGAACACCCTGACTGCGCATGCGCCAACCCTCTCTACGCACCTCCTCTCCTACGCTCCCTCTCTCTCTCCTCTAGGCATCCCTCCCGCGGCGTTTACACAACCATTGCGCATGCGCGTCCCCTCCCCCCTGTCTCCACTGCTACGCTTCCCCCTCTCACTCCTCTAGGCATCCCTCTCAGCGGCGTCCGCACCCCCACTGCGCATGCGCATCCCCTTCCCCACTCTCTCCTCTACGCATCCCTCTCCGCGGCGGCCACACCTCCGCTGCGCATGCGCGTCCTCACCTCCTCTCCTACGTTCCACCTCTCTCCTCTAGGCATCCCTCCCACGGCGTTTACATCCCAATTGCGCATGCGCGTCCCGTCCCCTCTCTCCACTCCTACGCTCCCCCTCTCTGGCCTCGCAACACCGACGCAGGCAGCGTCTGCTAGCGAGTTTCTTGATTGAAAAAAACCGGCAGATCCCACGCACTGTGGCAATCGATGTAAAGCGAAGCAGCCAGCAAGAAGCTAATCATGCTGTACATAATATGCATGTCATGATTTGCATGTTAGGACCTGTCATTTATGTTCGTCATACAATCACGTCAAGTAATACCAATTTTCGCGTATATCAATCTAGCGAACTGGACGCAGGCGCACCATGAGCGTGGCATGTAATTGGCATTGAAGATGACATGCATGCCAAGATTTTCATGTTACCATCTGCCACTTATGTTCGCTATACAGTGACATCCTGCAATTTCAATTTTTGGTGTATATCAAGCTAGTAAAACGGCCCTGAGCGCGGCATGCAAGTCATGTGGCACATGACATGTCATGATTTCCCCATTACCACTTATTATTTGTGTTCGTCATACAGTCACGTCACGCAATACCAAATTTGGTGTATACCAGGCTAGCGAAATGGCCGCGAGCGTGCCATGAGCGTGGCATGCAAGTCATGTTGCACATGACATGTCATGATTTCCATACTACCATTTGTCATTTATGCTCGTGATACAATCACGTCGCACAAAAGGACACCTTGTACGTTCCAAAGTGTGTTCGCTGAAAGCTTGTGGCCATTCGACTGACTATGCCATGTCTTTTTCTTTTTTTTACACCATCAGTGGGATGGCACACAAACGGAATGTGCGCGTGTTTTCTTTTTTAATTTTTAGCCCGAATCGCAGCGAGACGCGGGACCAATCTGCCTCCGTTTCGCATGCGTTCGTATTCTCGCGCTTTGAGCATCGTGCAGACGCCATCCGCGTTAGAGCACCTAAATTGACTTGTAAATTTCAAAGCGTGTTCCTCGATCACCTGTGCCACTGAGACGGGGTCCGGGGTCGGTCACAATGGAACGCGATGCGCGCGTCTCCCTTGTTGCATGATTAGACACGCTGGGCACAGCCACGCTACGCAAGCAAAGCGCGAGCGCTGTAGAGTCCAACGCAACCGGCGTCCATTTGCGTGCCCCGGCGCCCACCTGGCCACGTGCCGAGGCACGGCCGGAGGGACGGGCAGACGTGAGCATGAGACATTAAAGGCTTGCGCCTTAAAAATTTGGTGTACATCAAGCTAGCGAAACGGCCACGAGAATGTCATGAGCGCGGCATGCAAGTCATGTCGCACATGACATCTCATGATTTCCGCATTACCACTTGTCATTTATGCTCGTCATACAATCACGTCACTGATTGTCAAATTTGGTGTATATCAACCTAGCGAAACGGCCACGGGAGTACCATGAGCGTAGGATGAAAGTCATGTGGCACACGACATGTCATGATTTCCATATTACCACTTGTAATTTATGCTCGTGATATACTCACGTCACTCAATACCAAATTTGGTGTATATCAAGCTAGCGAAACGGCCACGGGAGTACCAGAAGCGTGGCATGCAAGTCATGTTGCACATGACATGTCATGATTTCCATATGACCACTTGGCATTTATGTTCTGCATACAGTCACGTCACGTCATGCCAAATTTGGTGTATATCAAGCTAGCGAAACGGGCATCAGCGCTACATCAGCGGGGCATGTAAATGATGATGTACATGACATGCACGTGATGGTTTTCATATTACCACCTGTCATTTATGTTAATCATGCAGAAATGTCTCATCGTACCAATTTCTGGATATATCAAGTTAAGAAAACGGCATCAGGAGCACCATGGCCATGGCGTGTAAATCATACTTTTCATGACAAGTTAGTCGCAATTTTTATATGACCAGTCAGTCATGTTCGTCATACAGTCATGTTGTGCCATACCAATTTTGGCATAAATCCCATTAACGATACGGCCAGGAGAGCACGATGTCGTAGGCGGCTAGATAGATAGATAGATAGATAGATAGATAGATAGATAGATAGATAGATAGATAGATAGATAGATAGATAGATAGATAGATAGATAGATAGATACGCTCAAACTCGCCGAAGTTCGCTAAAAAATGCTTCGCATTTAAAAACCGACTGCTCGCGCTGCACAACCGTTCAAGCTGACGCAGGCAGCGTTCTGCTAGCGAGTTTCTTAATTGAAAAAACCGACTGCTCGCGCTGCAACACCGTTCACTGGCCACCCCGTATATATAGGCACAGGATCTTGACCTGCAACGCTTTGCCGGTGGAAGATTTCTTCGGTGCGTTGTCGAACGATAAAAAAACCGGCAGATCCCACGCACTGTGGGAATCGATGTAATGCGAAGCAGCCAGCAAGGAGCAAATCATGATGTATATAATATGCATGTCATTATTTACATGTTAAGACCTGTCATTTGCGTTCGCAATACAGTCATGTCGTGCAATGCAAATTTTGGTAGGAAACTGGACGCAAGCTCACCATGAGCGTGGCATGTAAATGACATTGTAGATGACACGCATGGCAACATTTTCATGTTACCGCCTGCCACTTATGTTGGCTGAAATTTTTACCTCGAATCGCAGCGAGACGCGAGATCAATCTGCCTCCGTTTCGCAAGCGTTCGTATGCTCGAGCTTTGCGCATCGTGCAGACGCCATCCGCGTTCCAGTGTTTAGAGTTACGGACACTTTGTCGGTTCCAAGCTTTGTTCCTCGAACGCCTATGCCCACTGAGACGGGGTCGGTCAGAATGGAATGGGATGTGCGTGTCTCCCTCCTTGCATGTTAGAGACGCTGGTAACAGCGACGCTACGCAAGGAAAGCGCGAACGCTGTAGAGTCCAACGTGACCGGCGTCCATTTGCACGCCCCGGCGCCCACCTTGCACCGTGCCAGGGCACGGCTGGAGGGACGCACGGACGTGAGAATGAGGCATTAAAGGCTTTCGCTTTAAAAATTTGGTGTATATCAGGCTAGCGAAACGGTGACGGGAGTACCATGAGCGGGGCATGCAAGTCATGTTCCACATGACTGTCATGAGTAAGGAGAGGACGAAGACGACGAAGTAGGAGGAGAAGCTCGCGGAACGGGCACGAGCGCGTGCATGGAGGAGCACACGGCTCGAAGCGCGTGACACGAGCCGTAATGGAGGATCACAGTCCGATGAGCTGGCATTGCTTGCGTGGCTACGGGAGAAGACGGTCGCATCGGTAGCTACGTTCTACCGACGGGCGCAGCGGACGTTCGACTTCGGAGGCCGTGACGGTGGCACTCCGTGGCGTGGCCGTTGACCTCGGCGACGCTCGGGCGAGGCTCCTCGGAGGTGCTGCAGCATCCTTCGGCTGGTCCGGGCGCACCCGCCGCAGTCCCCCCTTAAAACGTCGGCCCGGAGCAATCTCCGGGACGCCACGTCGTCACTTCGAGTAGGGATCCGGTCTCGTCCTAAGCCTAACGGACGACGACACCGTGCCACGGCGACCGGGAACAGGCTTACGGCAGCGCAGCGTGACCATGATGCAACGGAGCGATGACTGAGGAGGATCGTCGGTTACATGGACCGCGGACCCAACGCAACGCGAGTTGGACTTACGGCGATGAACGGAATCAAGTAAGAACGTTCGATTCGGACTACGGTTCGACGGCGACGCCTAAGTGGCCAGACTGATGTTCGGGACGGCGGTTAGGCGCAGCTGAACTTGATTAGTTTCCTTTTGGAGATTTGTTTGTAATTTCTGAGGTTTTCGCTTTTGGGTTTTATTGATTGTCAAGTTTTTCTCTTTTAGTTTCTTCTCTCGGTTGTAAATAAACCTTGTTTGCTGTGCCGACCAGCGTCCTCTCACGATCCATCTCCACAACAGACGCCTCCGATGTCTGTGACATAACAATTGGCGAGCCTGTGCCAGGATCTTTTCCTGCCCAGTCACCGATACTCGGAGAGTGCGAAGATGGATTGGGAGCGTTTGTCGGGGGGTAGCTAAGGCGGTTGGAATGACTAAGGAAGAAACTTTGATGTTTTTTGAGAATGCGAAAAAAAGCACGATAAGGAAAAGGAACGAGAGTTTGAGAGGAAAAAGGAATTGCTAGAGCTAAAGTTGAGACTAGCACAACTAAACAGTGTTCCACATGAAGACCAGATTGTTACATCGGCATCCTCAGGCTCGCAGTCACCCAGAACCGCCGCATATGCCCGAGAAAGTTAATGGCTCCATTTGATGAAAAACGTGACGACATGGATGCCTATTTGCACAGATTTGAACTGATTGCAAGGGGCCAAGGATGGGAAAGACGAGAGTGGGTAACAGCACTGAGTTTGTGTCTGGTCGGGGAAGCTCTAAGTGTTTTCGGTAGAATGCCCGCCGATGAATCTATGGACTACGATAAGGGGTAAAAGACACTGTCGCAAAGATTCGGGCTGACGGCGGAAGGCTTCCGAGAGCGGTTTTGTGGGTGCAAGCCTGAGCATGCCGAGACAGCAAAGCAGTTTGTGTACCGCCTGTCAAATTATTTTGACAGGTGGATGGAAATGGCAAATGTGGAAAGAACGTATGAGGGTGTGCGTGATCGCATAGTTCTGGAGCAATTCTTGAATTGCTGTAGCAACAAGTTAGGGGTTTTCCTAAAAGAGCGAAAGGTAGTTTCACTGGATGATGTGGCAGAACATGCAGACCAGTATTTTTGAGGCCCAGGGAACTTAGAAACCTTGGGAAAACCAGTGAGAATCTTGCCAGAACTAAACCAGAGGAGAATAAGGGTAGGCCGCAGGGAGGATCTAACATGTCACAGCGGCCACTCAGGTGTTTCCTGTGTAACCGCATTGGACACCGAGCTATGAACTGTCGAGCTGGATATGGTCGCTCACAAGAAGTACTGTTTCAGTTGTGCAACAGAAGAGGACACCGCGCGAATCAGTGTAGATCAGGGACTACTGAAAAAGTAGGATGTATAGTGGACCCCCAGAGCTGAAATGCGAAAGAAGTTGGGCCTACTGACAAAGTAGCCTGTATAGTGGAATCACAGGCTGATAGAGTGAAAGAAGGGCAACAGGTGCCGAAAGAAGACGTAGGAAAGAGTGAAACTGAACTTTATTTACAAGGAGATTGTTTACCAGTGGTAGATGGAGAGGTGCATAGACAAAGGGTGAAAGTTTAAAGAGATACAGGCACGAACATTGTTTTGGTGAAAAGGAGCTTAGTGCACAAATCAAATCTAACGGGAAAGTATGCAACAATTATTTTGGTAGATAGCTCAGTGAGAAAAGTTCCTGAAGCTCGGATAAGAGTGGCAAGTCCATATTACTCAGGTTGGTTGACAGCAAAGTGCTTGGAGCAACCTATGTACGACCTGATATAGGGTAATGTGTCAGAAATGAGGAAGGTAGACGAGCCTGATAAGAACTGGGAGAACAACAAGTACGTGAAAGAGGAACATAATGCACCCTTTGGTAGAGTAGTGGAACAAAAGGAGAGTGGTAAAAAGGAACCAAGCCACAAAAGTTTACGGGAAGTGCAGCCGCAAGTAGCTCAAGTGGCATTGGCAGCAATGACGAGAGCGGCAGCAAATGGCGAAGTAAGGGCCACAGGATTGAAGGTGGTAACCAAGAACAACATAGATAGTACACCTATGGAGCTCTGGGAAGAGCAGAAAAGGGATGAATCAGTGAAGGGTTGTTCTCAGAAGGTTGAGAAACCATTTCAGAAACGAAAGAACACCGCTCCGAAGGTGCGGAAGATAGATAATTGTCCACCTATAAACAGAGGAGTGCATGAAATTAGCGTCGGGCACAGAGATGAGACGCAGCATGGAGAAGACATTTTGGAAAAGTGTTCAACAATAATTGAGAGTAGACAGAGAGATGGCGGATGCAGTAAACGATCCAGAATGGATGCAGTGAGTAGGCGCAGAAAAAAGAAACGTGAAAGAGATGCAGAAGGCGAAAAGGCGCAAATTTAGGATTCGAGTTGTGAATTTGTAGCCGCCTTAGAGGCAAAAATGATTTTTTGTGAAAGTGGGGGGTATAAACAGAGAAACGTACTGTTTTTCTGGGAGTAGTACAAAAACGTATAGTTGATGAATATGAGATTATCTTGAGCAAAGAGTGCTTGGTAGAAATTGTTTTTTTTGATGTGTGTAGCAAGATTCTGCAAAATGGAGCTGATATTTTTGTGACCACAGGCACGTGGTAAGAGCGTCTAAATGATTTAGAACAGTTGTTGCAGAGATTACGATAACATATTGTTCATGTAACTTGAGGTTGAAATGTGAAATGGAGTTTGTAGTATGTACAGCGACGCATTGATGTTTGTGGTGTGGTGGATAGAGTAATAGGGACAATCGACTTATATAAGTGTTGTGAAGTGACCTGGGAAGTGATCAGTGAAGTGTGTGTTTGACAAGTAGGTGGTGAAGTGTTAAGTCGAAAGGCCTGTGAAATGACAAGAAGTCATCGCAAGTGGTCAAGATACACAGGCATCACCGCAAGAGAGAGAAGAGTTTTTTTTTAAGAAAAAGAACTTTCAGGAAAAGGGGCCCAATGTCATGAGTAAGGAGAGGACGAAGACGACGAACTAGGAGGAGAAGCTCGCGGAACAGGCACGAGCGCGTGCATGGAGCGCGTGCATGGAGCACACGGCTCGAAGCGCGTGACACGAGCCGTAATGGAGGAACACAGTCCGATGAGCTGGCATTGCTTCGTTGCTACGGGAGAAGACGGTCGCATCGGTAGCTACGTTCTACCGACGGGTGCAGCGGACGTTCGACTTCGGAGGCCGCGACACTGGCACTCCGTGGCGTGGCCGTTGACCTCAGCGACGCTCGGGCGAGGCTCCTCGGAGGTGCTGCAGCATCCTTCGGCTGGTCCGGACGCACCCGCCGCAGTCCTTCCTGAAACGTCGGCCCGCAGCAATCCCCGGCATGACACGTCGTCACTTCGAGTAGGGAGCCGGTCTCGTCCTAGGCCTAACGGACGACGACACCGTGCCACGGCGACCGGGAACAGGCTTACAGCAGCGCAGCGTGACCGTGATGCAACGGAGCAACGACTGAGGAGGATCGTCGGTTACATCGACCGCGGACCCAACGCAACGCGAGTTGGACTTACGGCGATGAACGGAATCAAGTAAGAACGTTCCATTCGGACTACGGTTCAACGGCGAGGTCCAACTGGCCAGACTGATGTTCTGGACTGCGGTTAGGCGCAGATGAACTTGATCAGTTTCCTTATGGAGATTTGTTTGTAATTTCTGAGGTTTTCGCTGTTAGTTGTGTTTTTATTGAGTGTTAAGTTTTCTCTTTTAGTTTCTTCTCTCGGTTGTAAATAAACCTTGTTTGCTGTGCCGACCAGCGTCCTCTCACGATCCATCTCCACAACACACGCCTCCGAGGTCTGTGACAATGACATGTCATGATTTCCATATTACCACGTGTCATTTATGCTCGTCATACAGTCGCGTCGCTTTATACCAAATTTGGTGTATAGCAAGCCAGCGAAGCTCCCACGGGAGTATCATGAACATAGCATGCAAGTCATGTTGCACATGACATGTCATGATTTCCATATTACCACTTGTCATTTATGGTCGTCATACAGTCTCGCCGCTTTATACCAAATTTGGTGTATAGCAAGCTAGCGAAGCTGCCACGGGAGTATCATGAGCATAGCATGCAAGTCATGTTGCACATGACATATCATGATTTCCATACTACCACTTGTTATTTATGCTCGTCATACATTCGCGTCACTGAATTCGAAATTTGGTGTATGTCAAACTAGCGAAACGGCCGAGAGCGTGCCATGAGAGTGGCATGCAAGTCATGTTGCACATTCATGATTTCCATACGACCACTTGTCATTTATGCTCGTCATACAGTCACGTAACGCAATGGCAAATTCCGCGTAAACAAAGATGGCAGCTTTTCTGTCAGGGTTTCTTCTGTGACATCGGCAAATCATCTCCTATCGATGAGCATAGGTCGGCAAACTCACTCATGAGTCGACTCACTCGGACTCACTCAGACTCAGATCAAGCCGTGAGTTTGAGTCTGAGTGAGTCCGGGTGAGTAATATTCTGGTGAGTCTCAGTCCGAGTGTGTCCGGCTGAAGAAAATTTTCCTGAGTGTGAGTCCGAGTGAGTCCGGCTCAGGAAAATTTTGATGAGTCTGAGTCCGAGTGAGTCCAAAGCGCAAGATATATTTCTTGAGTGAGTCTGAGTGAGTTCCACTTCTTCTGCCGAGCTATGGTCATATTCCCTCATCTTCAGCCTTACTATGAGCATTATCTGGATTCTCGTTTGTACTCACGTCTCCTCACACGTATTCCAAAGCAGTATCGTGCCTACACCATTTCAATATTTAATGATCAAAGGCATGAATTACGTAGGGGGATGCCTTGACCTCCCCCACCCCCCCACCAGCTCTTCCAGGGACGTTCTTGATAAATATATATCTTATGTTGTCATCTCTTTCAATAAAAATGACCTTACTGGTTTGCGAGCACTCATAACTCGTGTTCGAACGTACTATATCAAAAGGCGCCAAGCAGAGCACCAATTACGTGAAATATTTGTATTAAAGCGCATTGAGACCAAGGTTGAAGAAGTTCATTCTAGGCTAACGGACTCATGAGTCGACTCACTCGGACTCTCTCAGACTCAGATCGAGTCGTGAGTCTGAGTGAGTCCGGGTGAGTAATGCTTTGGCGAGTTTCAGTCTGAGTGAGTCGGTTGAAGAAAATTTTCGTGAGTATGAGTCTGAGTGAGTCCGGCTCAGGAAAATTTTGGTGAGTCTGAGTCCGAGTGAGTCCTAAGCACAAAATATATTTAATGAGTGCGTCTGAATGAGCTCGACAAGTTTTGCCGACCTATGTCGATGAGTGAAGTGGTTGGATTGGGAGTCAAGCCTTATATTCCAGCATCTTATACGAGAAACGTCGGCAAGATACGCCATGTCCCACTTCAATACACCGAGGAGCAACTGGTTGATTTACTGAAGGATTTTGGTGTGACATCTGCTCGCCGTGAGGCACGCTTCAAACGACAAGAAGATGGTGCGATAGAATCTCACCCTCTGAGAGCCCTTATACTGACCTTCAGAGAAGACAGGCCAATGCCGGAAAGGGCGCATTTTGGATTCACGAGTCCTCCGGTTGAAGAATACCTTAGTCTGGCCCTGAGGTTCTACAACTGCCAGAGATTTGGCCACTTAGCGAAGAACTGTCACAGTCCACGTCGCAGCAAGATATGCTCAGAGAACCACGACCACTCGGAGTGCAACTCCGTGCTGTAGCCAAAGTGCGCCAACTGTGGAGGAAATCATACAGCTCCCTACTCTGGGGTGCCCTCAGAACAGAGCTGCCTCAAAGTTACGCAGGCACGAGTGGATATACGGAAGGTCGCCTCCACATAATGCGCCCCCACCTAACCCTGACACTGTAAGACATGCGGCTTCAATTTCCTACAAAGTGCTGGACCAAGCGGATAAATTGAGTTATTCTGCAGTTCTAAAGGAACCCAGCCGACAACCTCCGGTCAGCGAGCGACACGATCCGCCCTCAAAGAATAGTGCTCATCTCTCCCAGACACCACGGCAGACACCTCATCCAACATCATCTCAGCGATTACCTCAGCGTTCACTCCTGCCACAGAAACCATCTTAGCGGTCATCTGATGCTTCTCCTCGACGGCCTGCTCCGACCACGGACGGATCTTCAGCGCCGGTTAGTGATTACTCGTCTGTACCTTTGGCACATGTGATCCTACCGATGCTATTCACAGCTCTTCGTGCAATTCTCAGCGCCCTTCCACAAGCAAACAACTTACCGAAGGTAAAACCATGAGTGCTCCCACAACCTCAGTCAGCTTCACGGCAGGCTTACTATGAATAGTTGCTATAACAATGTCTTCATCTTTCAGTGGAATGCTAATAGCCTTCGTAATAGGTCAGCTGATTTTCGTAAACTACCCGCTCAACATAACTTTCCTGTATTATGCATACAGGAGGCAGGTGTGGGAGATGTTTGCCGACTTTCTATGTGATATATAAATCATCGGGCACAGCTGGAAAAAGAGAGCGATGCTATGCGTTAGAAAACATCTGCCGTCCTATTTAATACTGTCAAGTGACTCAGATATACCGGAGTTTGTGGTATGTAAAATATCTTTTAGAAATAGAAGTGTCACAGTGATAAGTCTTTATCTACAAGCTTCTAACAAAATATCTTTTGACACCCTGGAGAAAGTGTTTGATATCGCGGACTCATGTATGCAGGTTTGTGGGGACTTCAACGCTCATAATGTAATCTCGGGCAGTGAACATACTGATTATCGCGGAAATGTTGTCGAGTGCGCTGCCGAGAAATGCAACTTGACAGTGCTAAATGATAGCTCTCCAACGTTTCTAAGAGGGTATCATTACTCCAGTTGCATAGATGCCACGCTATGCTCACATGACCTTCTTGAGGGTTCTGAATGGTCAACGGGCTTAGAAACGCATGGCAGTGATCACTTCCCGATCCTGGTAAAACATCGGTTTATGCGGAATACATGGACTCAGCGCTACTCAAGATATACTAACTGGCAGCATTTTCCTCGTCGCATAACGGGTGCATTTGGCGAAAAACTAAACTTAGAAACTTTTACAACTCTATTGGGCGACTCTTACAACATTAGCACCAAGCAGGTTGAGTTGAGTTGAATAAACTTTATTTCGCCCAACGGTTGTGCCCGGGGCTAGGCTACCAGGGATCCACCGTTCGAGGATCATTGTTCCAAATGAGTATGCTGCAGTTGACGGGGAATACGAACGCTTAAGAGCAATCAGAAGACGAGCAGAACGGGCTTACCGTCGCAGCGGGAAACTCGAGGACTACAAGACGGCACAAAAATCCTACTCAACATCACACCGTCGTTTACAGAAATTAGGTAGCAGACGATGGCGAGAATACTGCTCGTCGTTGAGTCCTTTCACTCCTGTTCCTAGAATATGGGCGGTTGTCCGATTCCTTCAGCGGTACCATTACCCAGAGCAATCCTTTCCGAGCCCTCTCCATAGCCCTTAGCACTCCGCAAGCAGATGTTGCTGACGAATTCTGTCGGCTTATAACCAGACCAGGAATCACAAGTACATGCCCACAATTTACAAGTTCTATAGCACTTGCCAATCAAAAGGTGCGTGCGTGTTTCATGTCGCAACACCCTCAACTCGATTGTGAGTTTGGCTTAGACGAACTGAGGTATGCTCTTGAGTTATGTCGTACAAAGACAGCTGCGGGACCAGATGGTGTTACGTATATGATGCTGAATAATCTTAGACCAGTAGGTAGAAGGACACTGCTAGAGCTATTTAATGATAGCTGGATATCAGAGACTCTTCCTGATTCATGGAAATTAGCTCTTGTAATTCCAGTCCTAAAACAAGGAAATTCCCCTCTATGTCTAGAATCATTCCTCCTGGTCTGTCTCACAAGCTGTCTGTGTAAGTTGATGGAGATAATGGTAAACAGTAGACTTCAATGGTGGTGTGAACATAGAAAAGTGCTATAAGACTACATGACAGGGTGTGACAAAGGCGATGCATAATGGATGCGATATTAGATATTGTCACATGCGTTGAGCACGAACGCATGTGTGGAAACGTCACAATCGCGGTATTTCTCGACATTCAGAGGGCTTTCGACTCTTTTATTCACATTCACGTGCTGGCTGGGATGTTAGAGCTTGGACTAGGGGGTCGATCGCTGCGATGGATCTCAAATTTTTTGAGGGAAAGGAAAATATACATGGGAACAATTCAGGAACAAAGTATTTACCATTCCGTCGCTCAGGGCGTTCCACAAGGGAGTGTTCTACGCCCACTCCTCTTCAACTGCGTAATGGCAGCGTTACCGGGAAAATTACCAACTGGACTGCGGTATTCACTCTTCGTAGATGACATCTGCATATGGGCCTCAGGATCAGATATACGCGAAGTTCAAACAGTGCTGCAACAGGGTCTTGACGTTATTGACAATTTTTTGAAGGAAAGAGGTATGAGTCTCTCGTTCACGAAGACAGCCGTATTACCTTTCACTGGACGACAGATGGATAATTTCAAACTTACACTGGAAGGACAAGCGTTGACGTTGCTGAAAGCACATAAATTTGCTGGCGTCATCCTTGACAGACAGCTGTCGTGGGCGTCGCACATTCGCGTACTAGAAAAACAGGTTAACATAGTTATTAGCGAACTCCGTCGACTCGCTGGTACAACATGGGGGAGATCAGTCTCTTCACTATTGCAAGTGCATAACGCACTAATAAAGCAAAAGATTGCTTATTCGGCACCTATTCTCCAGGGGCTATCGCAAACTACCGAGGAGCGTCTACAGAGGTTACTGGCAAAGGGGCTAAGGGTGTGCCTTGGAATCTCACAGGTAACCTCGAGCTCTCTCGTAATCTCTGAAGCTCGTCATCCGCCATTTTCCGTGTTACGAACGGTCGAAACTTTTCGCCACGTATACCGAATCTTAACTCAGCACGAGACGCATCCATTGAACCTCGCACTTATTGAAAGAAATATCTGTAAGGTACACAATATAGTTCAAGAACATAGAGCACTATTACCAAGGTATGAGTTAAGCAGAGTATATATTAATTTCCCTCCTTGGATTCTGCCAAGACCAAAACTACAGTTGTTGGTCGAGGAAATAATATTTAAAAGGGACATGTTCATGATTTTTCGCGCAGCAGCTGGCGCTATTCCAGATTCATACCCTAATCCACAGTACAGTCACGTGTATACAGACGGTTCTTGCCATGCAACTTCCTCCTCCTCAGCATTTGTCATTCCACACTTAGCAGTAGAGCAGACATTTAAATTATGTAGAGTGACGTCTTCTAGTGTTGCGGAACTGTTCGCAATTCTATCCGCGTTGCGCTTTATAACATCAGTAAAAAAAGCGCAAAAAGGGGTCATTTTTGCGAGAACGTGAGCCTGGGCATGGTATTCCATCTTAAAACCTCCGCTGCGTCCACGTCGTATCTCTGTGCTTCTGTCCCTTCTGTGCGCTATAGGTGTTAAGAAGGGTCATTTTTAGCGATTCAAAGACCGCTCTAGCGTCGCTGCACAGTGATAGAAAAAATTCTCTAAATTCTTCCCTATGATATGAGACCCTAAAAAACACGCAAAAGCAACAGCAATGAATCACGTGATTGCATTACAATGGATACCAGGTCACTGCAGCATTCCAGGAACACTGCAGCGGACACCGCGGCAAATCGGGCACACAATAACGAAAAGACAATTAGTCTTCCACTCTCACGCAATGAAATCCGTCTACTCCTGAGACAGATAACCTGTAGCCTCACGAAAGACAAATGGTTCGATGAAAATTCTAAACTTTCGGACTTATATTTAATAGACCGTTCCATTGAACTATGCATGCGATCAGATTTGAGAGAAAATAGGAGATTTGAAACATTAGTCCACCGCCTACGGCTAGGCACAGCATTTACGCGACACTTCCTACACAAGATAAGACGTGCGTATAGTACAGAGTATTCCTGCGGCCACCCTGTCGAAGATGTACATCATCTACTTATCGAGTGCAAAAAATAATGAATCACAACGAAAAGTTTTACCAGCAAGTCTGCTACTTTTAGATAGAAGGCCTTTCACAGTGAAGAAAATACTAGGTCCATAGCCAACGCCAGGTCTTCAGAAAAGAGCGCTTGTCGCCTTCAAGAAGTTTCTGGAATAATCAAACATTTTATGGAAATATTTAACTACTGTACACGATGTCGCCTTCTCCTTCATACTAAAGAAAATGTGCAATGCTGTGATAGTGCGTTTGATTTCAGGTGAAATTATTTGTCTCAGTGTATTTTGCTGTGTATGTCCAACAATACAGAATATTTGAGTTTGAACTTCTACATGTGAACTGACTTTTCCTAGCTGAGCTTGCGATACAACACTTGTGTACATATGAACCTATTAGTCTTATCTGAACTGACATGGGGTTTTCGGTTTTGCTGTATTTTCACATCGTGTGTTCTACTGTATTGCATTTAGGGCCCTTATTGTTTTTCTTAGTACATATTCTGTCTGCTAAGCGAGAAGGAGTAGCCGGTGCCACCATAATGCCACCAACCTCTACTATTTCATCATTTCAATAAAAAAAAAGAACATCACACATACACAACGATAACGCAATGGGATACTATTTTTTTCTTTATTGCAAGGCTACTCGATACGTTTCATTCATAAACGGTTCCAGGAGTATATATAGCGCTACCTCTCAGGGAACGCAGCTGGTGCCGGTGGGCAGCTAGACTTTAGGATTAATAGTTTAAGTTATGCGCCTATATTTACATAGCGTACGATTTTATTAGGTGTACGAGGTAACGTAGCGTAGGGTATTTAAATAAGCATATTAGGTCAAACAAAATGTCATGTCTGTTTTGCAAAACACAGCCTTAACATCGCGTAATATGCCACACCACCCAAGACGGGGGGTACTAAGCTTACTAATATCACCTCAATGAACTTGAATGGATCCCCGTGCTGGTAAATAGGTTAAAAAAGTTCGTAATAACAACTTCTAACGCTCCTTCAACAAGTTCGTTGACAGGCGCATGGCATAAAGTTAATAACGGTATGCAAGAGGTAACAACCATTGCAACCTTTAAGTGCATGTTAACGTAGGTAGTAAAAAGGCTGCAAGAAGTTAGTAATAGTCCAAAGACGTTAGTAACAGCTGCTGTTATTAACTATTTGCTCGTGGTTACAAGCTTTTTCTTAACTTTTTTAAGATGGTAGCTCAGCTTCATGTGAGCTAGTAGATGATAAGGGTGCATAAGGCACGGCATTATTACTAACAGGTGAAAAAAGACAAAGCCGATGATGAAATATGCAACGAAATGATGTATACATTTCAGGAATGATCTCCGCTTTTTCCCGTCGACGCGTGTAGCGTAACATAATACTGGCCCGTACATCGAAGTACGCTCGCACGCCGTTCGCGACCAACGAGCATCACTCAAAAAACGCTGTTGCGATATCTATTATTCAATGAGGACATTCTATCAACGTCGAAGACCTGGTTGAAATAGTTAAGTTCTGAAGGGGTTGACGCACACAACGACGGAGCGAAACAGCTAGTTCCAGCACCAGAGTCTTTGTTAAGTGCACAGAAGCAAGCACGGCACCACAAATTAATACTACTACGAAAAAAAAAAAAGACTCGAAAGTTGTCTCCACGCATGCGTACAAACGTGCACGAACCTTTTAGGACATGTGCACGACGCCATTAGCAGGAAATCGTTCGCCGCTTTGTTCACGGAAGAAAGCTTCACGGGAAACATAACAAAAGCGATAAACATTAGCTTCAAACGCTTGCCGCCACTGGCAATCGCACCATCTCGCACGGCGAAACCGGCTTTGGAAGATAACTTCATGCGTAATGCCAAGCGCAGGCGTAGTTCCCAAGCGCCCGCAGTGCAATCCGTCAAGTCCTCACAAAGATGGCGGCGAGCGTCCATCGTATCTACGGCGTCTGCTAGCCCGAAACCTTCCAGAGAGCTTCCACAACAAAATTGTCCTGGATG
Organism: Rhipicephalus appendiculatus; assembly: GCA_030522465.1. Lineage (NCBI taxonomy): Eukaryota > Metazoa > Arthropoda > Arachnida > Ixodida > Ixodidae > Rhipicephalus > Rhipicephalus appendiculatus. Next base: position 247,954 of record JALIZH010025564.1, read on the forward strand.
CTTCTGACGACCCTCGGGCTCTCCACTGGTAGCCAGAAGAGCCCAGCCGGAGAAAAACGAACGCCGACCGGAAGTGTCCCGCGCAGGGGGCGGAGCAACCCGAGAAAAACGAACGCGCTCTGGCTGGCTCTGGCAGCCCGCGAGTAGCCAGAAGTGGAAAATGGAAGAGTCCTGGTGCCAATCTTATGACGGACCATGAGCTTGTTCACGTGGCGCGCCTGGTAAGCCCTTGATATCCACATAACTACGTAATTTACTCGAAGACGACGATCCACCTCAACGGTTGGCTCAAATCAAGAAATCCTGCATAACCTGCTACTCGATTACTGACATCACATTTATTCCTAGAATGCATAGGATAAGCCCAATATTTCGTGTGATTACCTGTAAATCAGATTCGTTGTACACTCATATCATCTTATGCCAATTTCGGTTTACACCAAGTAAATGAGGTGACCACGAGACAACCGAGGTGTAGATGGCACGGCACAAAGAAGCGGTAAAGCGGCTCAGTTTTGCAGAGAAATCTTTTCCATTAAAAACAAAACTCACGAGTAAGTCATGCATAACACATTTAATACATAACACAGTTCCTTTGCTTATCTGGTAGACAAAACAAAAATATAGAAGCAAGTATTCAAAGGACATTTTGGAAGCGGCTGCATTTGTTCTAGTTTCTTAACTGGAAGGAGAACTTCCTACAGTGATGTGAGCGCATTCGAAATTTGCTTCATTATACATGCAGGTGACTTGGTAAGGCTTACTGGCGCACAGAACAGTTACAGAGTAATGTATTACACCAATGACACCATGATTCTTAGTGACCGAAAACGAACCTACTCTGGTGAGTTACTTCTTTGTTAATTTAATTATATCAGTGCCGACCATGAGTACGCTGTCATCTCGCGCTGTCAAGTCGTGTGCAAGATGAATAGCTATGTACTTAACAATGAAATAATGATATTAGAGTTCACATAGTACACTTTATCAGTCTAAATTGATTCATTGTTTAATTTAGTGCCCCTCTAGGAACTGAAAAAACTCGAATACCAGCCCGACCCGAGCCCGTCACCTGACACCCGGGCCCCGCCCTAAGCCCGGAGCTTGAGGCGCGAGCCCGGCCCGGGCCCATGGTGAAAGCCACTTTACCCGGCCCGGGCCTCGGGCCGGGCCCGGCCCGGCTTTTCGGGTAAGCCCGAGCCCGTGCAGTGCTCTTGTCCAGGCAACAAAACTACATTAACAAAAAACACGAAAAATGAGTATGCAGCAAACACTGGCACAAAGAGCACGAAATCTTCATAAATTTAAGTGCGGCACTGAAATGATGAGGACGGGACAGGGACAACACAGACAAGCCTGTCCCGTCCTCGTCATTTCAGTACCACGCTTAACTTTATGAACATGTTACACCAACAAGGCCAACAATCTACCCTTGCCAAGTTCACATGATATCCACCCTTTCCTTATTTTGCAAACAGATTTCTTTTTGTTGAACCAAGCTGTGTACGCAAAAATGTTCTAAAATACGGGTGAATTAATGAGTGCAAAAGGTTTACTCCGACTTACCACAACAATTAACAAAGTTACATAAGTCTTCCCACATATGCAGGTCGCATTCTCAGCATACGCTGGCAAGAAGTGAGAGGAGGTCGACCAGTCCACTAGCAACATATGTCCTGGGAAACGTTTGGTAGGAGGCTGTGGTTTTTCTTGGAAGTCAATGCTTCGTGACAAATGAACCATAATTCCAAGTCCACGCCCCCCCCCCCCCCCCCCCCTCTGTCTCCTAGCCAGTGTCGTCGCACTGCTTATGCCGAAGCTTTGCCCTACTGTCCAGCAGTTAAACAAACTCAGTCTTGTAACATTCTGTAATGGTCGCTATAGCAGCATCCCCCCTTTGTGGTATTTAAACCTTCTGACCTTGTTTTGTCTGTGTTGTCATTGCAAGTGGCGTCGCAATACCTCAGTGTACTTTGTAGAGGACCTTCCTCCGATCATCCGCAGGTGTGCGGTCTTTGGGCTTTGTGAGCACATGTCCCCAGCTATACCAAAAAGCACAGGCGATTTGAGTGCGGTCATCTACAGAGTAGGATTGCGATGCGACTTACACTGGCAAAACGAACGGAAAATGGTCAATGAAGCTTAATGAAAATAAAAAGATGTGCTCCAGCCACCCATGCAACGTGTTCTAACACGGAGCTTGTTTAACGCTGCTGCTGTATGAGAAGGCATAACTGCAGCCTGAACAATTCGACTACGCCGCCTCTTGTACCAAGGTGGGGAAAAAGAAAACATTTGGTATCGTGGTTAATTCGTTCCCATGCATCAGTTTGCAACAACCCCGGCCTTCAGACGTTTACAAGCAAATATTTTACTAGTGGACTGGTTAACTCCGCACACTTGTTGCCAGCGGATACTGTGCAGGTGGCAAAACTTTCACGTCATTTCGTTAATAATTGTTGTGAGAAGTCGGAGCAAACAATTCACAATCAAGCTGCAAATCCCGAGTTCATGTAGGGTAGTATATCATGTGTCTATGCACTGTACTGCGTGAACTTGCACATGTGTAAGCCATACCTGCTGCTGCATGCCCAATAAACAATCAAGTACACTACTACACGCTTCTTTCAACCGAACTTTGGCAAATGTATTCAGGAACATAATGGTAAAATGTGCTGCAAACCTGCTTTTGAAACTATGTGCATGGCCCATGGACAGCTCCACTTCGATCCTTTCTGCATGTCTGAAAAGGTAAAAAAAAAGTTAACTATTGTAGCAACAACAATGTTCAGAATTTATACCTATTTAAACAATGCCATAGTGCACGTGTACATGGCCTCATTTCACACCACTATTTCATGAATAAAAAAAAGCATCGACGGTACTTTACATATATTTTCGGACAAGAACTGATCATATGCAAAACATGCAGCATGATCTCAACGAACACTTATTCCTGCAGTACACAAGAACTTAGCGTTAAACACACTACATTCTAACTGCAAAAGAATTTGTCTAATTGCATAGTCAATTCTGTTCATATATTGCCATGATGTTGCAGCGAAAGACTTAACAGTTACATTTTTACAACTACTTAATGCAGCCGAGAAGGCCGAAAGTTATGTGGGGAAAATGAAGGGTTTTGCACGTTTAAAATGGAATCAGCTCGCACAAGACAAGGCAAATTGTAGACCATTCTAAGGCCTACATGCTGCAGTGGACGTATTATAGGTGGATGAAGACAATGATTAAAGCATCAGCGTAAAGAGTGAGCATTAAATTGAGAAACAAGGCTTGCTGTTGACAGGTTTTGAAAATCTATCAAACACTACATGACAGTTGTAGATGTTATTACGGCAGAAGTTAAGCTGAAGATGTGGGTTTGAATGAGTGTCAAACCATTGAGCAAAGCGTATTGTTGGAGGCAATGTTTTAACAAGACGATTTCTCTATGTTGTGGCAGCAACCTTGATGCGGTTTGCTGCCCCGGTAAAGAGAAGTTCTCTTGTCGAATCACTAGGTGGCCGTCCAACCAACTCCTGTGCTGTTAAAAAATATCATGCTATTTATTTATTTATTTATTTATTTATTTATTTATTTATTTATTTATTTATTTATTTATTTGGATACCCCTAAGGGCCCGGAGGGCATTACATAGGGGGGGGATTATATAGAAGTGAAAGATACAGTCACAATTCAGGCATACAGTGATTGAAAAAGTAATACTATCAATACAATGCGAAAACGTAAAGGTGATAATTCAGGCATACAGGAAAAAAAAATATTACAAATACAGTGCAAACCACATGATTTACGCTATGATACTGATGATACATCGATTCAAGTGATTAGTTTCCCGGACAGAGCTTTGTCCTGCTGAAAGGCGGCTGAAAGCAGGCATCGAAATTTGTGCACGAAAATCGTTTGGCACAATACAGAGATGGAGGATATTTATTGGACAGCAAATATCAATAAAGAACACCTTTGCGTAGCTACCGAAAGGATAAGGATGCAATAAGCACACAAGCATATGATGAAAGAAGTGGTTTATATTTTGAAGCGAGGTCATCTTGCCTTAGAATATGCAGTCACAAACTCAGATCCAGTAGTTCCGGATGCACTGGTTGCGAGATATATGGAAGTGACAAAGCATCTTTTAAATAAATATTAAAATGTCCATCCAGGTGCATGTTCGAAATTAGTTCACATGAAGCCCAAGGTTTTAGAGAAAGTTTGATTGATGAAGGTGAACATCTCCTCAATAGAAATCAGTAAAATAAAAATGGAAGATTGGTAGTGGCAAAGCAGGGAGAACAGCCAAAAACAAAATAGCACGGAAAACAAAGGTCCTTACTGCACGATGCAGAAAGTTAGGCTATGAATTTATCAGCTTTTTCTTAAGGAAAGAAATTTATTTCAGGTAGGAAAAGCACTAGGCCGAATCAAATATTCAGCTTGGGCATTTGCATGCCACTGCTTCGCTATAAAAGCAACAAAGCATCCATCCATCTACAGATGTGAAATTGTGTCTTGCGAGATAACTTACAGGAAGTTATTGCTAAGAGAAATTACTGCAAGATATTTCTTTTATTAATCTGAAGGTGGCAGTGTTTCATGGCTACAATAGTTCATTAATGTTCATTTAAAGTTACATATTTTCAGCCATGAGGAAGCATTGCAAAATGATGAGTTTGGATGTTAACATTTTTCAGAAGACCAATTCTTTCGTACGGAATAACCACAATCATTCCTTGACTGTTGGTTGCCTTAAGTTCATTGCTTTAGTATTTTGTGCTTCTCTCTTATTTTTTAGGATGATTGTACAGCTGTTCTTGCTTTATGTTGCACATATTTTATGCTCCTGTTTTTGCTTAGCGAGATCATTTTCTGTAAAATATTATTCGTTTCCTTTTTTTACATTATGTATTTTATTACTGTAACCCACTTTGCAATGACTCGTATGGAGTAAGCTGTATTGTGAAGTAATAAACAAACAAATAATAATACACGTTGTCATAAAACTGCTGCGCAATCAAAACGAACAGAAACGTTCTAACCAAATCGTAAAAGGGTTGGAAATAATATCTTTATGACCCATATTGCGTCTTAACGCTTGCCATATAGGATTCCAAGCAATGTCGTCAACACACTATTGTCCGGTATGGTTTGCTGGCAATTTATACTCCATCTAAAAAAAAATATACTGCACGGTTTAAAGCAAGAGAAAAAAAAATTAAAGGAGCACTGACAAATATTTTGCACCTTGCATGTTTTTGCTACAATGGTAGCTTATGACCCACTTATCACGGCTGGAAACCTCGTTTCTGCGAGTACGCGACAGTTACTTATATGGAGACGTTTCTAGAGCGCCCAGTCTCAGTTTCGGTTTCAAAGTTCACCGAGCTAGGCAGGAGCAGTTCCGGGGGCAAGGTAAACACAGCTAGGCACGTGACCACGCAAAACTGCGACGTGGGCGCCACGCGTGAGAGCGCGCGCGACCAGGCGCCGCACTCAGCCAGCACACACAAAGCCGCAGCCACGGAGGAAGAAATCGCATGTAGCGAAAGTGCAAGGGGCGTGCCAGCAACCAGCCCACACAAACTCGTGACGTAGGTTTGTTTACATTGCCCTGCATTAGTGTCGGCGTCGCGAGGGGGCTCCGCATCTCGCTCAGTCACTCGGCGGGCACTTTAAAATTGATTTTAAATATGTTCTAGGCTATAATTGCCCTTGATATCTCGTAGATGCTGTGTATGTCTCCACATAAGTCTATCTCGCTCATTATCTCGCCTTCGAAATTTTGTTCAGTGCTCCTTTAACTGAAGTGAATTATCCCTAGCCTGCACCAAGTTTTGTTCCTTGACCTTTGCTGCACAGCGCAGTGGCACAGTATTCACACAGGTGCCACAAGTGCAAGTCCAATGATTGCAGATTTAGATATACTTTTGTCTAAAATGCCATGCAAAAACACTCATGTGCTGTGCAGTGATGTCAAAGCCACAGGAAACTTCACACAGCCTTGTTTTTCATTTATTTATTTATTTATACTGCAGTCTCAGATTCCAGCACATGTGAAAGAGGCATAGTATTCTAAAAAGGCACAATAATGTACACACAGATATACATGACGGAGACAATAGAATGCACACAGGTGAAACGATAAAACTAAGGATACAAAAAATACAAGACAATTAAATAGTGAAACTCTGAAATATGAAAAATTTCTTTCGCTTGAAAGAAAACTTACACTTAAACTCTGTACGAAACTCTGTATATGATATATTTACTTGGAATGCTGCACTGTCCAACAGAACTCAGGGTAAAAAAAAATGTGTCAATTTTGAAAACGTTTCTGCTCTTTAGAGTCAGAAATATTTTCAACTCTTGGTAAATGCACTTAAAAAGTCCATAATGTGAATATTTTCCACATGAAAGAATCAATCTTCTTTAAAATAGACTTAAAAACACTGCATTTCGCCATGCTTATTCACGACTACAAACAGCATATATAAATAATTTCTATACCATAGTCATGGAATTTTGCTGACATTAAGAAACAAAGACTGTCTTAAAAGCGTGAAGCGGCAACCTTGTGTCAGTTATTTGTCTGACATAGCTTAATTTCTGTACGCCAAGTTTGAAAGGCCTTTGCTGTATCATAAATTTGTTTCCCAGAAAATAGCGCTGGAACGACTACTTCCCACATTGAAGAGCAACAGTTTTTCAAAATACTGCAGGCGGTCAGGAAACCACCTGGAAGACTGACATGATATCACCATGACCAGGCACACAGTCACACGTTAATTCTCATTCGCAGCTTTTCTGGCAGCCCGATGACTTCACTGTGTCCATCTGTGCGTGCCTTCCTTCCGCCTTTGGGCCGGATGTACAATGTCTGCCGGGAAAACAAAAACGTCAGAAACCAATTAACTTTTTCTAGAATGCCCCACTTAACCCAAATTAACTTTACTGGCCTTAAGAGGTAGCAGACGAGAAAGCATCCAAACAGCTGCTGCTTTGTGTATGTATACCGCATACCCCATTAGTAGCATCAAACATGACACCCGGTCATTCTCAAAGCATGTAAGACTTACAGAAAACTGAGATGAGTATAAGTAAACAGCAATCAGCTATATTTATCAATTACATATTTCCTAATGCAGCCCAATGCCTTCATAGCTCAAATTTATTTGACACTGCTATTTTGGTATTCCACCTAAATTTATATTTTCCAAATAACTCCCGCAATAACCTATTTCTTTTGCGCATTATATGCATACATGCTAAAAAGACTGGGCATGCAAACATGTCCACAAAGTGAGTCAGAGAGTCAACACACTTCAAACACCGACTAACAACTGAAAAGGCACACAGACTAACTGAACATATGAGATTCCTAACCGGAGGCTCACCATTTAACCTATCTTTAGATTGTAGAGAGCGTACATGCATGCCAAAATTCGATGAATGCACAGTTTTCTGCAAGCACGGCAATGAAGAAATGCATCTAATGCTTGAGAGCTGGCATATCAACAAGTGCTAGTGCATGTGTTAGCCAACCACCGATTAACCTAGTGACGAGGAAATCAAATGCTGAGGAGTTACCTCTCGTGTAGACCAACACGCGTGCCGGATTGAACGGTACTTCGACTTGCCTGGTTTTGTGTCTACCTTATTATCTACCTTTTCAGTTGTTGATCGTGGTGTCTTGACTTCTTTCTTGAGTCCATGTTTGCATGCCCTGCCTCTTTAACACGAATACCAACCTACTAAGCAGCTCAGCTCTGCTATTTGAAATTTGTATACAATCCAGAATTAACACTTTATTCAGTTGATGTAATAATAACAATAGAGTTCTGTAATGTGAACGTCAATTTAAAAGCACTCGAGCCTCCAGCATTTCCGCCTCCATCGAAAGTGTAGCAGCTCCGCCAAGGATCGAACCCACTCAGTACGGGGGCTGTTCACTTGGTAATGTAGCTGTAAGCAATGTAGGTTAATGTTAAGGATTACGAAAAGAGCTCTACATAGAAGCAAGACAAGCAACTAAGCAAGGAGCCACATACATTATGCGGTTTAGATATTTCTAGTAACCCAGTGTGCTGGTGCGCAGGTCTTGCACCTCAGGAACTCCTGTTCAGCTTTTCTTTTTGATTCAAAGCTTAGCAGAATCAATATTCCTGCCTACAGTTGCTCTGAAAACCACTGTTAACTTGCTGAAAAGAAAATACTAAAAGAAAAAAAAACACTCCATTACTTGTATAACTTAAACACCTAATGATACGAATATACCCAAAACACTGGATTGAAATGCATAATTGAATAGGTATTAGGTGAACAAACCAGCCGAGCCACGAACTGCTTGCTGTGTGGCTGCAAAAGGGCAAAGAGATGGCTCGAGTGCCATGAAAAATCCATAAATGTACATATTGAACATACAGGAAGTTTTTATAATAAATATATAAATAATCACTCACAGAAGCTGCACGCTATTTTAGCGATGAGCATTGCAAAAAATAAATCAACAAAGCCACGTGATGTATAAATTTATCATTCATAATTTAAACCTAAAGGGCCACTAAACAATCACGCAGTCTAGAATTTGTGATAACTGCGCACTTGTGCAATGTGAAGATGTTGTCACAACAGTTTTTCGATTAAGTGGTGCAATGACGAAGTCACAGGCCACAAAACACTCAGTACACACTCTTTTCAGTTTCTTACTCAGCTTCCCCATCGTTCTCCACCGTGAAGAGAGTTAACCATATGTCGTCATTGTGACTACAGTTACATCGACAACATAACACGACGTCAGCGATTGTGTGATCAGCATGCGGTAAACAACCGAGCAGGGCTTCCTTGATGTGCCGCTGTGCCAGAGCGGCATGATGAGGAAGCACTGTGCAAAGCATTGGCGAGATAAACAAATACACAGCACGCATGTCAACCACACATACCCATAAGGCATCATTTCAGGGCCAAAACACATATTGCAGAGGACCAACCGACAAAGTAATTGCAACATAATGTTGCTCATGGGTAACGTTACATCACTTCGCTAGCGAAGAGTACTGGCCAGGCAATGAAGGGAGTCGCGGTAATTGTTTTTAGAAATGGAGCCTATGTGATTTCACAAAATGTGATTGCTGGAACCCTCTGTATAAATTAGCGAGCTTGTCTAGGAGGTATAAAAAAATAAAAACAGATTAGACCCTGCCTAATGGCCCTTTAAGAGAATGTAAAACACACAATGCAAGGAAGTACAGTGTAGACATATCACTATAAGCTATAAAAACTGAAATAAACGTGCTCACTCTATGCAACATAGTATCGCTTGCTACCAGTCACTTCACCGTACACACATAACAAATTCTGGCAACATCAATATTTCGTAGTGCATACAAGCTTCTGAACATAGTACTCCTTGAAGCTACCAGCTGCATTCACTGTTTTCATATCTAGCATGCACAGCACGAGCACACAGTGGCCAATAATTGTACGAAGTAGAATAGTCGGTCTGAGGTAATCAATAATATTCATTAGTGGTAAAAGTGTGCAGTCAAACGTGCAGAGCAAATTTAGCAATTGGCCTTAAAATATAGTAAGAGATAGCTTTATGCTTGGCAGAAACAAACCGTATAGAGAAAAAACTGTCCGAGATACTGCAATCATAAAGTTATGAATTTTAAAGTGGGCCGCAATTCTTAAAGCATTATGCATTGCAATTATGGAAAAGATAACAGCCCTATGTAAGGATTCGTGCTGCAACAAAAGATAAACTTTAACAATGGTTTTTGCGAAATTCCACTTGCCAGCACCCCCTTGCACAGAAAGGCAACACTTACCTTTGCAAAACTAAGTCATGTTTCGAGACAAAATGCACTCTCCATTGTGACAAATATGTGGAGTACACTGTTCTAGAGCTTTGTTTATTGGAACTAAAAACTATCGCAACGCTATCTTATTTGAAATAGCTAGCAAGAGCCTTCTCGCTGCTGTTTATGTGAAGTAATTTTATCTTGGTGGAAGGTCACAAGAATAAGTGGCGCATAATAATGAGTGCAAGAACACAGTGACAGGATGTGCAGTGACTACTAGTTATGCTCAGGAAACTATTTGATTCTTTCGTCGAATAAAATTTGGACATAATTAACACTTTGGTATGAAAAAAGTTAAGCTGGTAGCTGGCATACATCCTGACGTAACTGTGTATTCCCTCTCATTTATGTTGGACTGATTGTTTCCCTTCACATTGACTAGCTCAAAACAAGATTCTTCTTCATTAAATGGAAATTTGTACATTAACTTTGCATTAGCCAAAGATGCTTATTTCTGCTGCCTGAATGAGGACCTCTTATGGAATGCTTCCCTCACCCACCTTCTGGATTGTATGGTAAACAATGCACAGTTCCTCAGGGCACTCCTGCTGCTACCTGCTGTACGTAGCGAAAAACTTAGGCATTCAATCAAAAAGAAAGCAGTCATGGCAGCAGGATCTCGACCTTTGGAGAGGGGTGGGGGAAGAAGAGCATTGTTCTTCACAAGCTACACACCCGTGCTTCTAAATAAATGCTTTATTGAATACGCGTACATACACTGTTTTCATTTGCCCTCGTTGGGCGCATCAAACAGTGAATGAAACCTTGAAAATAGTAGGAGGACACAAGGGGCAATATATTTGAAATCCTGCAAAGAAGGGCAGGGCTTTACTCGGGATTTTACGGTATACATTCTGTGTCATCTAAAAAAAAGGTATGCAAAGTGCTGCATTTTATTAAAGACTTGCACACTATTAAGACAATGTGAAACGACAACAAATTGTTTGTACTGGCAGTGTCTCGTGCTTTGTTGTTGTCTGCTGGTGCTTCCAAGTTTTGTTGCAGTAGCACAGTAAGCGAACTGGTCTGACCAAATTTAAGTACACCCATTCCAACATGCACCGCTGGCTTCAAGTCTAAGTGACAGCGCCAAATGAAGCCATTTAGTTGTGGCATGCGACCTATGCTAAGCACTTTTATATGCAATATATAGGCGTCTATAAGCCTTTGAATAAAGAGATGCAAGTGTATTTTAGTTTCATGTTCGATTTCAATGATTAATTTATCCGCATGTCACATTTTCAGTGATGCTGAGTATTGAGATAAAGGCAAAATATTTTTAAAATATTTTAGTACAATATGTTTACTAGCAACTGTCCAATACATTATGCTAAGTAGTGTTAGTGATATTAATGCAAACATTGAGATCCATGACAATACCATATCTCAGATACCTTCACAGTGTTCCAGTGACTGCAGGTAAAGGCATATGACAGCCGCTGAGAGAAATTTGAACCACTTCCTTCAGAAACTGAGTGAGTTACTTGCCTTCAAAGAACTTTACAGAACAATTTTCAGGCGCGAGGTGCAGACATCCACGGAAGTGGATATGGTGCCGGCGACAGGCACTCTTGCCCAACCATTCCAACGAATGCAGCTTTTTGTCCATTTCGCCGCATGGGCTGGGAAGGCGCAGACTGCTAACGCGTCGTGCATCCCTCGGGGTCGAAAACTGGTATGACGTTAGCTCGAATCACGCAGATCTCTTTCTTTCGGTGTTTCCTTTTTTGTTTTTTTTTCTAATATTGTTTTAATGTCAATATTACTGCTCCGAAGAACCCGTAATTTTCCATTAAAAAAGGTGCGCGTTGCTGTCAGCGGCATACGGTCTAGTCCGTGTCGCTGACACTCCTGTCCCTGGCGTTTAGTAGTAGGACACGAGCAAAACAGTGAGAGCAGCGAAGCGGCACAGCGTAGGTTATTGGCGCCCCTCTGACACGGGCAAACCACGTACGGACGCTGAGAAAATAGCGAGAGCCAAAGGGACAACATGCTGGACGTAACTTGAGTAACTGCTGCCGGCACATCTGCAAACGGTAAAATGCCGGCTGCCGGCAGAATATCCAGTGCCAATATCCACAATACAATCCAAGCACAGCGCAGTTACACCCCTGCTAACCAAAGTGGCTTGTTTACCTACACAGCACACGCCAACTCAACCTCGGTCGTGTTGCCTTAAACGTGACTGCAACGAAAAGCGACACACGCTTTTGCCGGCCACTCAAAAACAATACATGCTGTAACGCGACACGCGAGAGCAGCTGCCAAGCCCCACCGCTAGACCCTGCTCACCAATTTCACGGTCAAGGGCAAGCGCCACCGACGCAAAGCATTCGCAACTACGCCACAGCCGCGCGCAATACAATGCAACATTCTCAATATGCTTTCGTGTAGGCCTCCGCAGGACTTAAAAGCGGCGCAAAGATTCAAGGCAGGAGTATTTTATCCGTCCTCGAAAAGGCAGAAGGCGGACAAAATTCACGAGATCTGTAAAATAGGGCTTACCTGATAGCGAAGTCCACAAAACTTTTTGCAGGGTCAGTTGACGGGAAAGCTCCGACACAATGGTGGCTCAAAGCATTGAAGTAAACGCCAGCTTGCGCAACCTTCTGGTGGCATATTATTCGACTTTACGCAACCACAGGGTAGCCCATGAAACATAATAAGTCATCATCATCATCATCATCATCAGCCTGTCTACGCCCACTGCAGGGCAAAGGCCTCTCCCATGTTTCGCCAATCAACCCGGTCCTGTGCTTTCTGCTGCCACGTTATACCTGCAAACTTCTTAATCTCATCTACCCACCTAATTTTCTGTCTCCCCCTCACGCGTTTGCCATCTCTTGGAATCCAGTCAGTTACCCTTAATGACCAGCGGTTATCCTGCCGACGTGCTACGTGCCCGGCCCATATCCATTTCTTCTTCTTGATTTCAACTATGATATCCTTAACCCCCGTTTGTTCCCTGACCCACTCTGCTCTCTTCCTGTCTCTTAAGGTTACACCTATCATTTTCCTTTCCATCGCTCGCTGCGTCGTCCTCAGTTTAAGTTGAACCCTCTTTGTAAGTCTCCAGGTTTCTGCTCCGTAGGTAAGTACCGGTAAGATAATAATAAGAAACATAATAAGTGCACCACATCAAATACACGTCTAGGTTTCGCAAGTTATTGTTGAACACGGTCGATCCCGTCGAGTTTGAGACCTGTCGCGACAAACACGACGAGCGTCTATGTTGAGCGAGCCAGTGGAGTGACATACCCATAGAGCCAATGGGGACAATTTTTCCGTTTCCGGCGTTGGTAGCGGTGCTTGGGAGCGGCGGCACTTGAGTGGATTGCTAAAATCAACATGAGGCGAGCCAATCCAAAAAGAAAAATCCAATATGGCCGCGCCCGTCTGCGGCTGCTTGCTCGCGGCCTCGACATCGGTTCAGGCGCTTTGCGTATTAATTGCTGCTGCACCGTCTACCCACGTTATTGTCGATGTACGTACGTAATGTGTATATTTGTTTTAAAGACGATAGTCTTTCTTGGGATACCTAAACGGAAAAATTTTGGTCTGTCTGTCTGTCTGTCTATCTGTCTGTCTGTCTGTTTGTCTGTTTGTCGGCACGTCACACGATTCAGCTAGCTGGCCAAACTTTAACCACCTGCCTTACGACCTCCAATCTTGACCAAGAAGCAAGTGTTCATACGGGTGAGCGTGGGCAATTAAAAATCAAATATTACGCATACCTGAGGCACAACATCAATACCTTAGTACTATTCACAGTGTTCCTTTAAAACAAAATCTATAGATACGTAATTATAAAGATCCTAGTGTTTATTACGCGGCGCTGCTGTGTACAAAACAAGTCTCCGCCCAGTGATTTAACTTCGACGCTGTGGCTGGCTGTGGTCTACACGGTAGCGCCATCTACAGCGCTACCGGGGAACATCAACACAAGCCCATGTTCCCCGGTAGCGCTGTAGATGGCGTCCTCTTCTGTTTTATCAATGCCAGCCAGATGCGGCTGATTCATCGTAGAAGAGCGCTGTCTCAGGCAAGGCAAAACATATATGGCCGCTTGATGAAATACGACCCACTCTACAAGACATGATCAGAGAACGCAGAGAAGAGACCGACGACCAAATTTCGGCGGAGAAACGCCGGCGTCCGTCTAAGCGCGCCCGGAAAACGTCCGAAAAACGAGCCCAGCGGCTAGCCCAGCTATTAAATTGTGGTACTCATGCCGCTCATGCAGTGCAGTCGGCACAAGACTATCGTCTTTCGACGACATTTGCAGCGAAGCACGCAGATACGCGGCCAATTTTTTTCTGCTTCGTTGTAGCCGCTGTGATAGCGTAACGAACGGTGGCGAACGGCGCCGTCACAACTGCTTAGCAGCCGCTTTCGGCGATCGCTCGAGAAACAAAAAAGCGCAAATAATTTTCTTCACGTGACATTTTATTGAAGGAAACGTCAATAGCTACAAGCTTAGGCAATAGTAGGGCTATGATATCGTAACCACTCAAAAAAAATGAAAACTTCGAAATAGTGATGTGGTAAAACCTGAATACAGGCATTCGCACATCGAGCACGCGCACAATATAAATCGGATACCAAAACGCATAATACAATGACATAAGCAGGGTAAGCATAATAAGGAACGCCATATCAGCGTAAATATGTGCACACTCGTACGATTTCTGCAGATTGAGAGTAAGAGCATGAAGCGGAACGTTTCGCACGTTTAGAAATACATCTTAATAAAAAATGTTGAAGTGGTTGGTTCATACTGTGCAAAAGGTAATGACGCAACGCAAGCCGAAGAAAATAGGTACATGAATTATGTACCCCTTCATTTTCTTTTCCCTGTGTTGCGTCATTACCTTTTGAGCAGCATTGAAATACATAATTGTGTATGAAGAGGGTGCCAGCCGAGAGTCCGAGCTTTTGGCTCTTGTATACGTGCCCATGGTGCATAAGTAGATTAATGGCATTATATGCTGCAGGGCTACGGCGTATCATATTGTAAAGGCGCTGAGACAAAACAACCATTTGCCTCTGCTATCCCTGGCCATGTTTTCCTCCAGGTGAATGTGTAACAGGCAGGCTCATGTGATTTGAACAGGAGGTGTGTGATGTCTTAATATTTTAGTAATAAAGGAAGAAAAATGCTGCAAAGCGTGGTCAAGACTCAGTTGCAATGGTGACTTTTGTAAATTTGAGGAAACGTTGGGGCTGTAACTGGTGCACAATTATTATTTAATTGTTCAATGGTGCAAAACACTGACGGTAACCCAAAATATGCACGAATATCAACAGCTTATGAGAAAAATAAGCAGGATAAAGCACGAAATTGAAGTGCTACTTCACTGTTATCATGTTGGACCGACAACAATGTCTGGTGATTTTGTGGAACGCTGCATAGTTTAACCATAATGTGCCAACCACTAGAACTGCATCTCTCGTCATTCGTTGTTTAGGGAAGTGGAATGCCGCAGTTTGCAGTATTCAGTTGAAAATCTAGTAACACATTCATGCCAAACAAACAGTAGATTGCATATTTTGAGGAAGTATGGAAGCCTGCGTTTATTTCGCACTAGCATGCATATCAACCGATTCACAGCTCCCGCACACACCCCTTTCGAAACACTGCAGAGCCGAGCACTAACCCTAGTGTATTTGTTACGCTTGTAAACTGCAGACACCATTATTTTCTCGCAGGAGCACAACATGGCACAATTATTATCACCAGTGGTTTGCAAATTAAAAATAACACTAAAAACTTTGTGTTCTGAAAAACTTTTTGGATTTTGTGGGCCCTTGAATACATGCATGCTTCAACCTTCACCGCTTGCCGCGGTGGTCTAGTGGTTATACTGCTCGACTGCTGAACTGAAGATTCAGGGTTTTGTGTTTGGCATTTAGATGGACGCAGAATGCTTGAGGCCCATGCGACTAGATTAGGTGCGTGTCCTCAAGAATTTGAGGAGCTCAAAATTTTTGGAGCCTTCTACTGCAGCGTCTTTTATAATCATATTATGATTTTGGGACGTAAAAACCCAACAATTATTATTATTGCAGAAGAACTGGTGTTCGTGTCCCTCCTTTTTCCTGTGTCTTCGTCGATTTGCGCTGAAAGCCACTCATCATGATTCAAGTATTATTATTATTATTCAACGTTATTTTTTGCAACATTCATTTTAAATAATCACACTGTTACTGCTCATAGACTGGTTCAATGTAAGGCCAGTCATTAATTGAATTCGGACATTTCATGAGAGGGTGGATGTGTGACTGTGTGATTGCCTCTCTCTCCATGTCAAGTAGACATAGAAGAGGGCAGAACGACTGGGGTTTTCCAGCGCCTTTTCGAAAGTGTCAGCATTCTCCAATACTAAAGCAGTCGTGAACCTCTGGTCATAACAACACTCATACTGATAGGGCACTCAAGGCTTCCAGAAAGTGCAAAGTTCATAATGCAAAGTTCTCAATGCAAAAGTAGTGGGTGCATTATGTATGTAACCATATCTGATTTATCAATACAGATGCAAAAGTATATACATACATAAACAAATAAACATGTAGACATAAAAATAGTGCATGTATACATAAAAAAAAGAGTGCAACACATGTCAATATAGCAAATGTGTGCAGAAGGCTGCACAAAAAATCCAGTACTACATAATCGTGTTCTCGAAAGGCACAGGATAAATTTAACCTGCTAATTTACGGTATTTCTGGCGGGAGCACAGTGCCTTGACTTTGTTTCTTGTGTGCTTCTGTTCACGAATGTGAGGTGCCAGTGTAGCTTTGCGCAGCAGATTATATTGGGCAACCCAACTGATGCACGACTCAAGGAAGCCACGCTGTTCCGACCCTTCAGTGAATGCACAATGCAACTTGTCCTCTGCTTTTTGATAGTGTAATTGTTCAGGCTGTCAAAAAGTTTATGCATTCTTTCTGTGAACCGAGGTGTAAATTCAGCATCAACAGGAATCTCCTGAATGGCCATTATAGTGAGGAGCGCCACAGAGACAGATTCACTGAATACTTCTGTGGCACACTTCACTCCCACGTCAGCAAAGACATCCTATATATATTGTCACGTGGTTGTGACGTCGACGAAGGCAGCAGGCGACGTGTCCAAAATGAAACTGTTTATTAGGCTGAACTTGTGGCCGGTAAACAGAAAGTAGGATTACGGCAATACACGCTGGCACTGATAGCGGCGGACAGAGCGTCGGCCGGCGATCATCTGAACATCGTTGGAGCGCGCCGGCTTTTATGCATCACGCGTCGAACATTCTAGCCTTATCACTGGTCATCGCGCAAGCTCAGGAATAATCTCGAGTGGTCGCGTCTTGCGCGCAATCTTAACAAAACGATCTACAATAATCGCGAAGGTTCTAGAACAATAAGGCGCGGTTTGAGCTGAGCTTTGCTGACGGTCTTTGTGGGCGAAAACCGAATACAACAAAAGCGAAAATAAGAATAGCGCGTGGCAATGCCCCCCTCTGAAAAGGCATCGTCCCGATGCTTATAACAGAACACGGGGGGAAAATGCATGCAACAATAAATCACAACAATAAAGAAAGAAAGTACAATAATTCAGCAATATGTGCAGTCCTCTGGTTTGCTAACGCGCGTAATACGGCTTGAGGCGCACGACATGGACGACTTCAGGTCGCGCACGGCGCCGTTGAGAGTTCGTTATGCCGTCCGGGACGACCTCGTAGTCCAGAGCACCGAGACGTCGAAGCACCTTGTACGGCCCGAAGTATCGCCGAAGGAGTTTTTCACTAAGTCCACGTCGGCGTATCGGTGTCCACACCCAAACGCGGTCGCCCGCCTGGTATTCCACGAAGCGTCGTCGAAGATTGTAACGGCGGCTGTCGGTCGTCTGCTGATTCTTGATCCGCAGGCGGGCGAGCTGTCGTGCTTCTTCGGCGCGCTGTAGGTAGGTGGTCACGTCGGTGTTTTCCTCATCGGTGACGTTCGGTAACATGGCGTCGAGCGTCGTTGCCGGGCTCCGTCCGTAGACCAACTTGTATGGCGTCATCTGCGTCGTTTCTTGCACGGCCGTGTTGTATGCGAAGGTCACGTACGGAAGGATGGCGTCCCACGTCTTGTGTTCGACGTCGACGTACATGGCCAGCATGTCGGCGATGGTCTTATTTAGACGCTCGGTCAGGCCGTTGGTCTGTGGGTGGTAGGCGGTGGTCCGGCGGTGACTTGTTGGGCTGTACCTTAGGATCGCCTGAGTTAGGTCCGCGGTAAAGGCTGTACCTCTGTCGGTAATGAGGACCTCTGGGGCGCCATGACGCAGTACGATGTTCTCGACGAAGAACTTTGCTACCTCGGCGGCACTGCCCTTGGGCAGGGCCCTTGTCTCGGCGTAGCGGGTGAGGTAGTCAGTAGCTACGACGATCCACTTGTTTCCGGAATTCGACGTCGGGAACGGCCCCGGTAAGTCCATGCCGATTTGCTGGAACGGCCGGCGAGGTGGCTCGATGGGTTGCAGAAGTCCGGCTGGCCTAGTCGGTGGTGTCTTCCGTCGCTGACAATCTCGGCAAGTCCTCACGTAGTGGGTGACGTCGGCAGTGAGGCGAGGCCAGTAGTACTTTTCTTGTATCCTTGCCAGCGTACGGGAAAATCCAAGGTGTCCAGCCGTCGGGTCGTCATGCAAAGCATGCAGAACTTCTAGTCGTAATGCCGAAGGTACTACCAGGAGGGAGTCGGCCCGAAGTGGCGAGAAGTTTTTTTAGGAGAACGCCGTTGCGCATGAAAAACGACTCCAGTCCTCGTCTGAATACCTTTGGAGCCACGGTGGCTTTGCCCTCGAGGTACCCCATAAGGCCCTTGAGTTCCGGATCGGCGCGCTGTTGCTCGGCGAAGTCGTCGGCACTTATGGTTCCCAGGAAGCCGTCATCATTCTGGTCGTCCAGCGGCGGTGGGTCGACGGGGGCACGAGACAGGCAGTCGGCGTCAGAGTGTTTTCTTCCGGACTTGTAAACGACGGTAATGTCGAATTATTGAAGTCTCAGGCTCCACCGTGCGAGGCGACCAGAAGGGTCCTTCAAGCTAGCTAGCCAACACAAGGCGTGGTGGTCGCTCACAACTTTGAAGGGCCTGCCGTAGAGGTAGGGGCGAAACTTTGATGCAGCCCAGATGATGGCAAGGCACTCCTTTTCTGTTGTGGAGTAGTTGGCCTCTGCCTTTGATAGCGACCGGCTAGCATAACTGATAACCCTTTGCAGTCCGTCCGTCCTCTGCACAAGGACGGCGCCAAGTCCTACGCTGCTCGCGTCGGTGTGCACTTCTATTTCGGCGTGTTCGTCGAAATGCGCAAGTAACGGAGGCGTTTGCAGGCGTCGTTTTAGTTCTTGAAATGCTTCCTCCTGCGGCGTTTCCCACTTGAACTCGACGTCGGTCCTGGTGAGGTTAGTGAGAGGCTCGGCGATGCGGGCGAAGTTTTTAACGAACCGCCTGTAATAGGCACACAAGCCGAGAAATCGACGCACGACCTTCTCGTCGGTGGGTGGCGGGAAAGCAGCGATGGCGGTTGTCTTTTGCGGGTCGGGGCGTACTCCGGATTTGCTTATCACGTGGCCCAAGAACAAAAGTTCTTCGTACGCGAAGCGGCACTTTTCTGGCTTGAGAGTGAGTCCGGACGTTTTGATTGCCTGAAGTACAGCTTCAAGGCGCCGCAGGTGTTCATCGAAGTTGGAGGAAAACACAACGACGTCGTCCAAGTACACAAGGCAAGTCTGCCACTTCTGACCGGCCAGTACAGTATCCATAACGCGTTGGAATGTCGCGGGGGCCGAGCAAAGACCAAAAGGCATGACCTTGAACTCGAACAGGCCGTCTGGTGTTATAAAGGCAGTCTTTTCTCGGTCTCTCTCGTCGACTTCGATTTGCCAGTAGCCCGTCTTCAGGTCCATCGACGAAAAGTACTTCGCGTTGTGGAGTCGATCCAGGGCGTCGTCTATCCGTGGGAGGGGGTACACGTCCTTCTTCGTGATCTTGTTCAGGCGACGATAGTCGACGCAGAAACGTAGCGTCCCGTCCTTCTTCTTCACCAACACCACGGGAGACGCCCAGGGACTCTTGGACGGCTGGATTATGTCGTCGCGTAGCATTTCGTCGACTTGCTTCTTTACGGCTTCGCGTTCTCGCGTCGAAATTCGATACGGGCTCTGACGGACTGGTCGGGCGCTTTCTTCAGTTATGATACGATGTTTGGCGACTGGGGTCTGTCGAATTCTTGACGACGATGAGAAGCAGTCCTTGAATTGCAGGAGCAGATTTTTGAGCTTGTCTTGCTTCTGCTTTGGGAGGCTGGGGTTGACGTCGAAATCTGTTTCGGGACCTCGATTCGTCGAAGAATGTTCGGCAGTATCGGAGAGGGCGAGAGCATTGCTGGTGTCCACGAATTTCTCAATGCAGGCGACCGTCGTACCAATGTTGAGGTGCCTATATTCGTGGCTGAAGTTTGTCAGTAGTACCTTTGCTTTGCCGTCGCGCAACTCGGCGATGCCTCTTGCGGCGCAAATCTGACGGTTCACAAGCAGGTGCTGATCGCCCTCGACGACGCCTTCAAGGTTAGCGGGTATTTCGGTGCCGACGGAAATGACGACGCTGGAAAGAGGCGGAACGGTGATCTGCTCTTCTATTACATTCAAGGCATGATTCTCCGGCGACGTGTGGGGCGGCAACGCTTTTTCTGAAGTCAGTGTTATCGACTCGGACCTCAGGTCGATGACGGCACCGTGTTGACTTAGGAAGACCATCCCCAGTATCACATCCCTGGCGCAGTGCTGCAGAATTAGAAAGCTGGCGGGATAAGTCCGGTTATTGATGGTGACTCTTGCGGTGCAGACACCGGCCGGCGTTATTAGATGACCCCCAGCGGTACTGATTTCAGGGCCTTGCCAAGCAGTCTTTACTTTCTTCAACTTCGTCGCGAACGACCCACTGACGACGGAGTAGTCCGCTCCAGTGTCGACGAGAGCGGTGACGGTGTGGCCGTCGAATATTACGTCGAGGTCGCTGGTTCGTCGTCGTGCGTTGCGGTTGGGTCGCGGCGTCGGATCACGGCTGCGCGAAATGTTGTGGTGCTTCCATGCTGCGTCGTCAGGTTTTCTTCGGTCCACGAGGTTTCCTCGGCAGGGCTTCGTCTGCTTCGCGTCGTGTGGCGCAGGGCTCGTCGCGTTGTCGTCGTCGGCGGCTGCGGAGGATCTTCGGCATTTCGTCGAACAGCAACCGCACCTCCATCGGTTGCTACCCTTAGTTTCCCGGGTACGGGCTAGGTGACCGGCCCCGTTTTGGGCCAGTGTACTGCCGGCGGTGCGGTGACATGTAGCGACCAGGCGACGGCGAGCGGGAAGGTCGTCGGGGCGTCCACTGAGGTCCTGCGAGGTAGTCGGCGATGTCTTGCGGTCGTTCACCCCGCTGTGGACGAGGCGCGTTGACGGCGAAACCGCGTAGGCCCATCTGTCGGTACTGGCAACGGCGGTAAGTGTGGCCGGCTTCCCCGCAGTGATAGCAGAGCGGGCGGTTGTCAGGGGCCCGCCAAATGTCGGTCTTTCTTCGGGCGTAGCGCTGGCCGGCAGGTGGACGGTATGGCGTCGACGGTGGTGGCGGCGGTGTCTGGCAGCGGAAATGCGGCCTTGCACCCTCTTGACGTGGGCGTGGAGAGGGGGGCGTCGCGTCGGGCTACAGCAGCGTAGCTGATGGCTTGCGGCTGAGGATGTGGTGGTTCAATGGTTCCCAGCGAGTGCTGGATTTCTTCTCGAACAATGTCGGTGATCGAGGCAACTTGGGGCTGCGAGGACGGCAACAATTTCTGCAGCTCCTCCCGCACGATCGCTCGGATCGTTTCGCGTAGGTCGTCGGATGCGAGGGCGTGAACAGCTGCGCTTTCTTCCATCGATCGGCGATTGTACTGGCGGGTGCGCATTTCCAACGTCTTCTCGATCATCGTAGCCTCCGAGACAAATTCTTCGACTGTTTTGGGTGGGTTCCGCACTAGCCCAGCGAAGAGCTCTTGCTTTACCCCTCGCATGAGCAAACGGACCTTCTTTTCCTCGGTCATTTCAGGGTCGGTATGGCGGAAGAGACGGATCATCTCTTCCGCAAAGATTGTGACGTTTTCATTCGGGAGCTGCGCCCGTGTTTCTAGTAAAGCGGCGGCTTTTTCCTTTCGCACGACGCTTGCGAACGCGGTGAGAAAGCTGGTCCGGAAGATGTCCCAAGTTGTAATGGTGGGCTCCCTGTTCTCGAACCAGGTCCTTGCTGCGTCCTCCAGGTAGAAGTACACATGACGCAGCTTGTCGTCGGAGCTCCAGCTGTTAAATACCGAGACCCTTTCGAACGTCTCGAGCCAGGTTTCGGGATCTTGACTTGGCGATCCATAGAAGGTCGGCGGCTCCTTCAGTTGCCGGAGCAGGATGGGTGCAGACGGCGCAGGGGCTGTCATCGTCGCTGCGGCCGAGGTCAGGGTCTTGGTCTTCCGGGTCTTTTCAGGGAGAGGCCCGTGCTCTGCCGGTAGACCTTGCTGCCTGCGGCTGGCTCG
The DNA here is from genome assembly GCA_030522465.1 of Rhipicephalus appendiculatus. NCBI lineage: Eukaryota > Metazoa > Arthropoda > Arachnida > Ixodida > Ixodidae > Rhipicephalus > Rhipicephalus appendiculatus. Next base: position 270,397 of record JALIZH010025564.1, read on the forward strand.
CTGCTCAGCGTTGGCGTCGATGTCCTTTTCACGGTGTGGGCTTGGCTCACGGCTGGAGGGGGCGTTCGGTACATGGACCGGGAAGCACCTCCACCAGATGTCACGTGGTTGTGACGTCGACGAAGGCAGCAGGCGACGTGTCCAAAATGAAACTGTTTATTAGGCCCAACTTGTGGCCGGTAAACAGAAAGTAGGATTACGGCAATACACGCTGGCACTGATAGCGGCGGACAGAGCGTCGGCCGGCGATCATCTGAACATCGTTGGAGCGCGCCGGCTTTTATGCATCACGCGTCGAACATTCTAGCCTTATCACTGGTCATCGCGCAAGCTCAGCAATAATCTCGAGTGGTCGCGTCTTGCGCGCAATCTTAACAAAACGATCTACAATAATCGCGAAGGTTCTAGAACAATAAGGCGCGGTTTGAGCTGAGCTTTGCTGACGGTCTTTGTGGGCGAAAACCGAATACAACAAAAGTGAAAATAAGAATAGCGCGTGGCAATATCTTGATCTTTGAGCTTCTTTGCCAATCTTACTTTTAGATGTTCAGTTGATGTGTTGAATGGCTGATCAATGTTACATTTTTTCGCAATAGTTTTCGATCGATCACACAGCGAATTCCTCTTCAAAGCTATTTCATCGAATAAAACACATCATGCTTTGGCTTGCAGTAGCCAACCTTTTACGATTGATTCTATTGCATTCATGACATCTGAAATGATACCAGGTGTGATTGGGATGCCTGCCAGCCAGCGCTTGAGCGTTCGCACAAGTGGCAAGTGGAGCATTTTTTAGAAAGCAATAAGACTTCGGAGAATTAAACGACATATTTAGAGAGAATCGTTTCATTTTTGTTGAACGATGTTTTTTTTTATTTTGTAAATGTAACAAGCCTGATTTGTGCTTTAAGCAGTTCAAAAAAGATCTTTTGGGAAATATGGCTCAAGCTTGTTTAAGGCCTCCCACTGCGTTATTCGCCTCGCCTCATGCAGCTTCTTTATCCGACCCAATGCCTTACGGTACTTTTCACTCCGTGCGTGAAATGTTTTTCAGCTTCATTTTTGAACTAGGGGTGTCCTCAAAGCTGCGTTTCCTCTGCCCACTTTTCAGCGTTCCTTGGGCCTGCTCAGCACTGCTGCCCTGCTTTAAATAGTGGAGGGGCCTTGGACCATGCTTAGCTGCAAAAAAAAAAAAAAAAAAAAAAAGAATTCAAAGAAATAGGTTTTTATGACTATCATAGAAAGAAACAAAATTTCACGCAAGTAAGCTAATATGGCCAATTACAGGGCTACTAATTCACCATCATGCAGTGCCGTGCTATTTTCCAGTTACATTTGTAGCGGTGTACAGTAGAGCACGACATGAAGCTTATCGCGACAGCGTCGACCAGCACAGCGTACAAGAACATTGGCGGCCTGTTTCGGAACACTGAAAATCCAGACTTCACGTTGTTTTCTCCTTCGTGTGCTGTTCCATGCAATAACAGCCGTCCTCACGTCGAACTCGTCACCTTTTCTCTCTGTTTTAAGGTTTCCATTCGTTGCGATCATGCATTGATTTGGCTGGCTCTTATCTTCACGGATGGTAACTAAAATGCAGTTTTGGAGCATCCTCTCTCTGGTGATGCCGAAAAGGTACTCTGTGCACAATACCCTTACCGTGTGTTCCCTGAAGCAAAAAAAAAAGAAAGAATAAGAATGCGCCTTCCTCAAATGGGAGTGACCGCAGCTCAATAAAGAGTGAGGGAAGCTTGCTTGATACCCCATCCCCTTTTTTTTAAAAAAAGGATTCTGGGCCATGGCGCTGTATGAGTTCTTTGTCGACCTTCACACCATAATGTTCAAATCGCGCTCGACCGTACATCCTGTGACTGGAATCATAGTTAATTCCTAAAATTCCAAGCATTGTAGCATCTAAGGAACATTCATTATCAATGAAATATGACAGTTAAAAAGTATTACAAAAATGAACATGCAAGATTTCTTGAAATGCTGAAGAACGACGTTTATAAAGAAGAGTATTTTGTATAGTCCACATCTCACAAAAAGTCATTCAGGCTACATAAGCCGCAATCACATGAATGCACCCCAAGTGCACCACACTCTGCAGGCCTTATAGCACTGCGCGGGCTCGGGCCGGGCCGGGCCAGGTAAAGTAGGTTTCATGGCGGGCCCGGGTCAGGCTCGGGCGTGAAGCTCCGGGCTTAGGGCCGGGCCCGGGTTTCAGGGGGGTGGGCTCGGGTCGGGCCGGGCCTGGACATATCTCAATTCTTAGTGGGACACTAAATTGAAACACCGAATCGGTGAATCGGACTGATATTGTGTACTCTGAGAACTCGAGTGTCATTCATTTCACCACCATAAGTTTATAAACACAGGAAAAAATCAAGGTCAAAGTTCCATTTTAGAATTTCGCGCTGAAATCTCCGTGTGCGGTGTCACGGATTTCAAACTGTATTTGTCGCATTTTGGGGCCACTGGCGCTTCAAAATTTCCCGCAACTTGGCATGTTAATTGTATGAGCCACTCAGAGGTCTATTTACTTCATTTTTACCGATTAGGATATACGTAGGCCCCAATAGACGCCGTCAGAAGCTATGACGTGATGACTTCTGCTGCGCGAATTTCAAGGTGGCGTCGCCACCTGCATTTTCGCGCTTACCAAGTCTTGTCACGGCGAGCATGGTTACTTTGGAATTGTAAACGAAGAAATTACTGATAATAGAAAAAAAAATTATTCGTCTCTTTAGTGTCATTTTAAGTTTGTTCCAAAGACGATGCATATATGTCTCACATTTTATCTCGAAAAAATACTTCTTTAATGTGGGGCAAGCTATTTGGAGTTCTATGTTGAATAACTACTGAACTTCTTTTGCTTCTGGCATATGGGGCTACTTGATATAAATCATCTGAAATGGCTGAGCTAAAAGTGAATATAGACCAGACGCTTACATAGTTAACATCTGGCTATTCTGGGCTTTATTCGCATTCTTTATCATTTTATATCGCAAATGTTATCGTGGGATCACTGTAATCATAGTTATATAATAAATTTATAACTTATCATCGCAAGAGCTCTAAAGCTGGGAAACGATTTTGAATATTCCAGCCCTCCATTAAAACGAAAGGACTGCACGGAGTCTCGTTACATAGAATCCCTATATAGACATTGCTTTTCCGTGGCCCTGTCACGGCTCCCAGGGGTCATGTCACGCGAGATGGACATGCACAGCCTGCTTTGTGCGCCCACATTGTTGGCGTCTGAGCTTTCGTCTTGTTACGCTATAGCAGGGATCTCAAACTCGCATCAGCTAACGGTCTGCATTCACGAAACGTTACTCCCACAAGGGCTAGGACAGTGGGTAGGAGGGGGTGGGGGGTGTGGAATAGGTTGTATCAAATATCACCTAATTTTGCCATTTGAAATGCCTTTCCCATATCTCATATATCGGTCATTTTTGAAGAGTATTTGGTGGCGAGATTCCAACGACATATTTATACCTATCTCCAAGATGTCTAACATCTGGACGCCGATTCTGAAATATAGACTTTTCTTTCACGGCTATGCATCAACGCATGTTGGACACATGGGGTGTCTCGCAAGAAAATGCTTTAGACCCTTTAGACTCCAAAGTGTGTTCCGCGAACGCCTGTGTCCATTGAGACGGCGTCAGTCAGAATTATTCCAAACGCTCAGCACACCGGCGCTACGCAATCAAATCGCGAGCGCTGTAGAGTCCGACGGGACCGGCGTCCGTTTGCGCACCCCGGCGGCCACCTGGCTCCGTGCCAGGGCTCGGACGTACGGACGGACGGACGGATGGATGGACGGACACGGATGAACAGACGGACGGACGCCGGACGGACGGATGAACGTGAGCATGAGACATTAAAAGCTTTCGCCTTCAAATGAGACGAAGCAGTTGTGTGCGAGCCCCAGGGCGCTTATTTGAGACCCCTGCGCAATATAGTGCCAGAGGTACATGATACCGCCGAAACAGCGTTGGAATGTGCAGTAATAGCATAGGTGCATTAAACAAGGCGTCGGGCAAAGTTTATTCGCTTACGAAATGTCTGGCTTGAAAAAAGACAATTACGAATTCCGTGCCATGTGATTGATGTCCCTTTACCTCGAAGGATATGAGTAAGCGTCGAAAAGCTTATTCGCTCCTTTATTGCCAAACTGGAACAAACCCCGAAAATAGATCGAGGTCTCTTCGTCCACCTCCTGTCAGTCGTATTCCTGGATAGTCCAATGACCAGCTTCTACCAGTACAACATCGTTAGGAAGGCGTACACCAATATAATATGAAACTGAGAGAGAGCGCGGCGCAAAACATGCATAACGTACACTGCTGAAAACTGCAAGGAAAACCCCTCTAATAGAAGTTTTATAGATGACATTGAAGAGCGGCATGACTTTCGGGAGCGAGAGAAAGAAAGCGATGAGCTGGACAGTTATATTCATTCAACGGATAAATAAATAGAGAAATTAAGGCAAAGAAAAAATTAGAATAATTGATCGCTGAGCTTTTTGGTAGGTATTCATGTTAAAACGACACGACGTGAAAACCTCGACACAAGAGTGAAGTCAAGAGAGTAACCAGTTATCTCTCACGTAGACCGTCACGCGCAACTGACTAATAGGTATCGCCTCTTGCCTGGGAATGCGCCAATAAGTATTTAAGTATTTTAAGTGCGGAGCACTTTACGGGCCCGGGCTGTTGTATGCTGACATCGTACGCTCTCATAATATGCTGTCGTAGCTTGGCGAAACGCAGGCAAAACCACTTATTGCAGAGCTATCTGTAGGATATTGAGAGCGCGTTCGCGCCTACAGGAAAAGTCTTCTTCGTCTTGGTCTTCGAGGGCCTTGATAATATTAAGCGCGGAGCACGTTAAGGGCCCGGGCTGTCGTATGTTGTCATATTGTCACGTGGTTGTGACATCGACGAAGGCAGCAGGCGACATGTCCAAGATGAAACTCTTTATTTGGTCGAACTTGCGGCCGGGAAACGGAAAGTCAGATTACAGCAGGCAATGTACGCTGTACAATGATAGCGGCGAACAGAGCGTCGGCCGTCGAAAAACTGATCATCGTTGGGACGCACCGTCTTTTACACAGCACGCGTCGAACTTTCCAGCGTTATCACTGGTGGTCGTGCAAGCTCTAGAATAAGCTGGACGGTTCGTGTACTCCGTGCAATTTTACAAAACGATCTACTATAATCGCGAAGCTTCTCGAACACTGAGGCGTGGTCTGCGCCCAGCATTGCTCACAGTCTTTTGTGGGTGCAAACCGACTGCAGTATAACTGATACAAGAAACGCGCGTGGCAATATGCTGTCATCGCTTGGCGTAACACAGGCAAAACCACGTATTAAAGGGGCCCTGCAACACTTTCTCAAGTAGCCCTGGTATGGATTCACTAAAAAAGCTTATTGCCTCATGAATTCACTGCTGCAAAAGTTTTTAGAATCCATCCAGTACGAGCGGAGTTAGAAAGATTTGTCGCACGCTGCGATTGCATTATCTCTTCTCTCGTCCCGACGAAAGCGCTGGAACCTAAGCAGGCAGGGATGGCACGGGGGAAGAAAATACGTCACGCGCGCCTCGTGACCTTGAGCACTTTTTCTCTTTTTTTTTCTTCGAATACGCTGCTTTTCAGTGCGATCGCGTGCGCCCCCGCGTGGACAAGTCGCGGCCTCCCGCGGCAGCCCTAGTAACGACCGAGCGCGCCATGCTCAAATCAGCGAATGGCTGATAAAATGGCTGTGACGAGTGATTTTTCAGCTTGCAGCGTCATTTGTCGAGAAAATAGAAAGCGATTTTCAGCTGAGTTTCAGAATTTGTTGTAAATTCCAGGCTGCGTGCTGCTCTATATTTGGCTCGGGTGTTCTCGGGAGCCTCGACTACCGATCGGAAGCGTTTCCTGACCAGGCTCAAGAAGTGTTGCAGGGCCCCTTTAAGATAGGAAGGAAGAGGAAGCAAGCAAAAGATAGAAACGGAGAGAAAGGAAGAAAAAAATAGGACGACAAATAAAAAAGAGCAAGAAAACGAAAGAAATAGCTAAAGAGAAGGGAACAAAAAGACATATAGAGAACAAAACACAGAAAAAAAAAACTGAAACAGAAAAAAAAAGAAAGAGGAGGAAAGAAAGAGAAAACCGAGGAGAGACAAAGAGGGGCTGCCCATCTCCGCACTTCCTTCAGGTTTGGCACCGCTAGTGCGAAGCTGCCTTAATTTTTTTGTCTACCTTTATTTCCGCCGCTGTACGATTTTACAGTTAGCGGCGTTTGCGGTGTGTTGACTACTTTCTTGTGTCCGTGTTTGCACACCCGATCTTTATAAGGCCCATAGGCAGCCTCTGAGAATACAACATCGAGCTCGTTATTCTCTCGTGCCGTTCCTTATTTTTGTATGGACACTCTCGGCTGACTTCTGCCGTCGCCGTCATGCCCTGGATATATATACCAGCTACCCCTCGCTCCGCAGCGCGTTGCGATAGATCACTCAGCCATGCACCGTGCATGCGCCGGCATTCTAACGGCAAGCTATCTATACACTCTAAAACCTTTCACGCGTAGTAAGCGTGAAACGCGCTCCTCGGCGTCGTAAAATACGTTTTGAGCACCATTTGCTCAAAATATGCGTGGTTTTCCTCCGCCCAAGCGTGACGCCGGTCGAGGAAACGTGCATTTGCTTTATTTTACGCGTGATGGGGGGATTTTATGCGTGAGAACCGGAAAACTCACGCTGAGCAAAAGTCCGCGCCGCGGATCGCATTTCTCCTCGTCACGCGTATATATATCCTGATACAATCGCCAAGGCAGCCGTGCAACGTCGCCGTTACGCGCTTCTGATTGGCTGCTGTGACTTGTGCCTCCTTTCATTTATTTTTGTTTTCAACGCGAGCGCTTTGAAAGGTGGCGCTCGCTTCAGTATATACTTTTGGCGGGAAACGGGGTTAGAGCCGTTGGAGCCGCTGACTCAGCAGGTACTTTGTGCGTCGTCTCTGCCAGGTGTCTGCTTGGCCTTCGAGTGTACTATGCGGTGGGCTCGCATTGTGTGGTTGAGAAAAGTGGTGAAGGAGGAACAGTTTCATTAATAACTTGACATTGATTGACCTGCGTGGTGTGCAGCGCGGTAGATGCAAGAACACCGAATGCGACTGCCCGGAATCCTCGCGCGACACGGCGCCACTCTCTGCCAACTGCGTACTATGGGCACTGGCCTGCCATTCACGGCCGCTTGGAATACCTGGGTAAGCAAATTAACTTGAAATGTCTTGGCTCATTATATATTTTGCATCTATTTTCCGAACAGTGACGTTCTTGGCGTATTCTGTAGACCTTCCTATTGATCTCCGAACTTCATACTAATGTCAAGCCAAGTTCTCTGCGTACAATACTCACGGATTGAAACGCGACAACTTAGGGCTAAGTAATTCACGTACTTCCGTTTCTAACATCTTGATTTCCTGTCATAGCGGCGTATTTTGACTCGAATACTTACATCAGATCCAGCATTATCTTTAGATGCCGGATTCTTAGCGACATGACATGGTTACCTTGAGTAATTGCTGATGGAAGTCGTTGTAGTAAAGAAAGTGATGTCGCTTTTCAGTCCGAGAGTACTGTAGCTTCTGTTTTACTCGCGTCGTGTGATCGACGGGGAACGATGACAAGAAAGAAGGAAGGGGAGTTGCTCTCGTTGCCGTGGCTGTGAGCCGTTTCTCCTTCGCCGCCGGGTTTCCAACGGTCTCCGCGTCTGGCGCTCGAAAGCTTTGGCTAGTTTGGCTAGTCGGCGCCAAATCAGCCAAATTTCACGGCTGCGTTGCGGTTCGCGGCGGTGGCCGTTTTCGGGCGAGGAGGCGCAACGCCAGTAAAGGGGCCGGCTGGCGCCTCGCGCGGTGGGTGAACAGCGCCTGCTTCCTCCGTGCTCCGCAAAGCGCCTCGAAAATGGCGAAAAATATATTGTATATTGTAAATTCACGCAGTCGATGCGTACATTACGAAGCGTTAAAATTGTGCTACATCCTATAAAACACAACCGCGTTAAGGCCAGAATAAAATTGTGTGTTTGTGCTGCACATCTCGACTGAAGTTCGCTTGTTGTATGTGCGTGCGCAACACATGAGTCTATAACTATTATATGGAAGCCGCTATTGCCAAGAGATTGTTCTGGGTACAGACGAGATATTTATGTCGCAATCTAACATTATATGGTAAGATACAATTGCGTCACCTTCAGGAACTTCAGGCTGCTGGGTGAAGTCTCAGTTGTGTGCAGTTATTATTTGCTTTACCGTGAGGAAGCATCAATACTTTACCGTACGGTGCAGTACGTTGAGCCAGTGCTTCTGCGGGCGGTAATGTTAGCTGTCGTGGCAGCAAGGATGGAGCTCTGTTGCGGTCATGTCGTGATCTTAGAGCAAACTTATACGGAATTACACAAAAGCTGTTTTTTCTTAGCGGCTCAAGCACAGCAAACGTGTTAAAATAGTCAATTCGGACGTGCAACTTTCACTGTAAAAGCACAAAATTGTCACGAATACAAAAAGGAAGTGCTTTGTATGGTACTCAGTAGTGTAGTTAATAGCTCATCTTTTGAATGCGGTTTTTGAAATTAGCAGCGAATGCTTTATTGGTACAGCGAAATGCCGTCACTGTGATCCCCGTTTCACGGTTCTTTTTATTTTTACCGCGCTAAGTGCCTGTTCTGTCGATATGTGCATCTAAATACCACAAATTTTTTTAATTGAGATTCTCTGGGCGACCGTCCTTGCGATAGGAACCACGTTTTTGTTTTTCTGGAATGTCATTATCTTTTATTTAATACAATTTTTTTTTAAATTTATGCTGAAATAGATCGCCGGTGTACACCTTATACTTGACTGTACGACTTCAAAACTCGTTTTTACTGTTCTTGCTGGCCCCCCAATGCCCGTATAACTAAACCAACAAAAAGCCACGAAGTTTTGCTGACTGTGCGCTGTATTCTGTGTTCGTGAAGTTTAATTCCACGTCTTCTCTTTCAGCTTGCCTTCGAAAGTAAATTGATATTTTCAAGCACGGTCGAGGAGAATTTCAGACGCCTAAGGAAAATTCTACCTGCAGTGGCAACACTGGCATCCTTAGCGGACCCATCGTACAGAGAGGTCGACGTGTACTTGCGGCCAAGGCTCGCGAAAATGGCCCTAATTTCAGAGGTGAGTGAAATATTTTGTAATAGCCAAGTTTCAGAGACAATTCAAAACATCTTTATTCTTCTAACACTACTCAGTTTTGAGCCGGGTATGAGGAGATTTAATGCCGCAATCGAAATGTGAGCTTTGCCGACAAAATCATTTTCATGAATTTGTAGTTCTGTACGAAGTGAAATTTTACAGCTGTCCATTCCATCAGGTACCAATTTAATTTCTCATTTTTTTTATCTTTGCCAGGTTTCATCCGTAGACATTGTTGGCCGTGCATTGTGTGGGGTGACGGGAAGGAGCTGGCATGCGGCAAAGAGCCCAGCGAAATCCTGAAGCTGGAACCAGACACGTCGCTGGAAAAAAGCATTGGTGCTTTATTTGCGTGTGTACTACGTAAAGGACCTTGCGTATCCGGCTGCTTTTGGCAGTTCCTTGGCTTCGTTCAAGCAGTCGTGAACTGTGCGGGACCGAAGAAATTCCATGGGCGGAGAAAATGGTGAAGGATTTGTTTACTAAACTACACTTCGCTTCAGTTAAGTACAGAGCGCAGTTCGCGTGCCGCTCAAAGCGACATCAAAAGTTCATCTTGTGTCTATTTTATAGTTCCTGTGTGTGTTATTTTCTTGGATTGCTCTTCTATAGAGAGAAGCGTTCTTGTAAGTAAGTGAAAATAAAAAGTTTCACTCAAGTTTAAGATTCTTGTAAATGTTTCGTTCTATTTAACTCTTTATCTTTGATTTAAACTCTCAAGCCTCGGAGCACTCCGCACTAAATCCCTGCCTTAATTTTCTTAATGACCGTGTATATAAACAATCGCGCCGAAAGAATGCAGATCAGCGGCTTAATTGTAGGATTCGCCAGATGCACTTGTGCAAGATGCTTTATGAAAGTTTGTCCTGCACTGGCTTCCATGGCGTTTGGATTTGTGACTAGCGAAGCTTCAGGAACAATCCATAACGCTTTCATTCTGCCAACTCTACTCATTTTTGAACGGTCCACAACGAAGATCTAACGCCCCAATCGCAATGTAAGGCTTTTCGATCAGTGACTAGAGGCCTTCCTAATGCTTAGTTAAGGTGTAAGAGAGGATTTTTATTTACTTGATGCGGGATTCTCCTGCTCTATAAGATGTGTTTCTGACCGCCAGAAAGTGTTTAAAAATGAAGCTGAAAGAAGATAATATTTGGAGTGCTTTATTTGTTATTGGTTGGCGGCTGCTTGGAGGGTAAATGTACTGGTTGCCCAGCATAAACTTGCTAATTACAAAAATCAAGTTTCAGTTTTCATCCCTCACATGTATTGACTATAGAACATTCCACTGCGACAGCACAACATGAGCTTGCTAGCTGCACCGTAAATACAGAGCGCACTGCCGATCTTGAGCTGTGTGCAGACACCCAACATGTGCCGTCGGGTACAACATGGAAAGGGTAGCCAGTGAATTAATGAAAGATTGTCTCTTATTTCTTGCTTACTGCCTGTACTGTAAACCGTATTCCGTAATTATATTCCGGCTAGCAAGCTCATTTCAGGCTGTCGCAATGTAGCATTCTATAGTTTGGACATGTGCAAGATGAAAGTGAGAGTTGATTTTCGCAATTAGCTAATTAATGCCAAGCATCAGTATATATACCGTCCAAGCCGGCGCCAAGCCCATACAGCACAATAAATATCTTCTTCCAGCTTTCATTTTAGATGATTTCTAACGGCCGGAAAGGCATCTGAAGGAGCAGGAGAATGCCGCATTAAGTAAGTAAAACTCCTCTCTTACACCTTTTCTAAGCGTGAGAAAGGTCGCCAGTCACGGCTAGCAAGCGTGGTTTGCTTAGCGTGAAAGTGCACCACGCTTAGAACAAGCGTGCAAAAAATTGCCTCCACTCACTCTTGGCAAGCGTTATTTAACCCGCGAATCACGCTTAGGAAGCGTGATTTTTCAGCGTGACAGCACATCACGCTTATACCAAGCGTGCAAAAAATCCCCCCCCCCCCCCCCCCACTCACGCTTGCTACGCGTGAAAAGTTTTAGAGTGTAGACATCATTTACCGCTGGCGGTATCCGGGTCTCGGAGAAGCTTGAGCGTATTTTCTATCACGCAACGCTCCTGTATTTTCTTTCAATTAGAAAAATGCCCTTCTAACGCGCACAAAAAGGGCCCCTTTCTGCACCCACTCGTGATGTGGAACGAAGAAAAAAAAAGAACACCGCGAACACCTTCAGTCAAACGCCACCGCGTGGCAGGACACGTAGAGGGGTCATTCCGCGCGCCGCACTTTAAAACAAGAAATATCTGAGAGCGTCGGCTTCTGCGTTGTCGATACTTTCAGCGTGTTGCTGAAACACAAAGGCGTATAACTGTGATAGTTGTTAGTTCACGCTTGTCCTGTGTGTACCTGCGCATCCTTTCCGAGCGTCCTTCTTCTTGCTTCAGCGGGAAGCTGCAAATATCGAGCTGCTTGTTGCTCTTCGCGAGTCATTCCAATTTCTTGCTATCGCATTCATTGCATTGCCCTTGCGGCGAAACTGGGACTTTTTTTTGGCGCTTTTCGTGACGCCTGAATGGTGATCCACATGACAGAATTAGGGCACATACTCTCGACTGGTCTATAGAGAAATGTCAGTTGTAAATTGTCTCCTATCCTGCTTTGCCATAGATTCGCCCACCTGTTCTTCCTCCCCTCGCAAGATTATCGTGCGCGATGAACTGATTTCGCTCCATTGAGTTTCCGATTGTGCAAGCGCAAATAACAGCGTGTAACCGACAAGCTTGAAATCCTGATAGGCTCAAAGCTCAGCGCTAACATTGTACACGTGCTTTATGAAGAAATAAGCGTCGAGGAGATATCGCCTGCAAGAATTATAGTGACAGCGAGAACGCAACCAATGGAAGAGGTGCCGGATTATTTGATTCTTCCAACAGACAAACTCTTTACAGCGAAGACGATGCAGCTCTCCAAAAAAAAAAAAAAAAAAGAAGGCCAGTCTGCTTCCAAGGTTTTTGTATAATTTTTATTGCGATAACAACTGTATGGACTATCTGTACAGGTTTTCATTGTCGCCGTGATGTTCCGTATTAAGTCCAAGTCATTAACTTTTGTACACACATCGTATGCTGTACCCGCTAGTAAAAGCTCGTGAGCGCTAGCGACGAACATGGCTGAAGCATAAATTAAAGATGCTGCCCATCTCCGTCGCACGGAGGGCGCGTGTGATAACATCACTCCGCGTACGAGGCCTGCCGTCTATTGCTCATCAACCAGAAAGCATGTGCCTTGTGCGTCTTTCGCTGGACGAAGTAGTATGAAGGGACGCCGCGGTAAAGGGGCTGCGTGGCTCGAGCGGCAACTGTGAACTTTGACTATTAGGGCGCGGTCATGAGCTCTGGCGAGCGCGCTAACTCGGCAGGGATCAGTAGACGAATCGTATACTCTTCTGCGTGCTATGATCTCACCGCTTCGTGCTTCGAGCACCTATACGACAAACTGCACGAAAACCACTACTCTCACGGGAACCGGCCGCATTCCCTAACACCAGCATTTTGCAGTTTCGTGAGATCGGATGAAAGAGAGTTACCTACTAGCCTTAGTTCGTCATAACATTACGACTACGTTGCTATCTCATTCACTGCCTCGCCCTTTCGGAGAAACGTTTTTTTTTTCAAAATTCAAGGGTCAAATATCTCGCCCTGGCAACTCTTTAACCCCCCCCTCCCGCGCCGCCGCCGATCCGATGAACCTCGCGCCGTTGACGCGCCGCCGCCGGAGGTGGAAACACCGGCGCGCCGCCGCCGGCGATTTTAGGACCGGCGCACAGGTCTAGTCCCATACACCCGCTGACAAGCCCGCGCAGCCATCTTGGATGCGGGCGGTCAGCTGACTTGCGTTGGGGGAGGAAGCCGCCGCCATGTTGAGTCGAATACGGGGCTGGCGAAGCAGCCGACCCGCCATTTTGTGCCGCTGCGACGCGCAGGACGCTGCCGCCGTAACCGCAGAGCGAGCCGAACAGCCGCTCGTTTTCGTCAAACGCTGCGTTGGCTTTCAGTAGCGCCTCCGAGTCACGCGCAATTTCTTCAGCCCCTGTCAAGCGTGAGGGCTTCCCCGCAGGACAGCAACTTGGCCCCGAGATACGCGTTGGCGACCCCGTGAATTGTCTGGTCCCGTACTCTGTCACCGTACGCAGCTCCGAACTTGAATGACACGCCCTTTTCTTTGAGCGCAGTGACGAAGTCGAGGACCGTCTCGCCGGGCAGTTGCTTGCGGCTCGTGAACAGGTGCCGCTCAGCCAGCACGTTCGTTGTCTCGGCGAAAAGCCGGTGCAGAAATTGCAGCATCATGTCGAACTCCGTCGCCGCTTCAGTTTTAGGGGCGAAGCTCCTAAGGGCGTGGGTCTGTCCCTCCTCTGTAGTTGTCGTAGTAGTAGTAGTAGTAGTAGTAGTAGGTAGGTAGATAGCCACGTATAGTGGAATGTACCCACTACAAGCGATAACGATGAAGTATGAGCGCGTTCCAGCATAGTGGAATGTGCCCACTACACGTGATAACGATGACGATGATGACCATGAAGTAGAAGCGCGTTCCAGACCACACATTCTCTTTCTGCCATGGATGAAAACGATCGAGCTTCGCCCACTCATCATCATTCACTTCGTGGATATGGCGTGATTTTTTTGAATCCGGGCCCGACGCCGCCGCTTCGGTCTTCGTGTCCGAGTCTGACGCCGCCGGCGTGCCAGTCGTGATCGTAGCAATTTAGACGCCATGTGCTTCGAGCTGCTCCTGCGCGGCGAAGTATTTTCGTTGGCCCTCGATGCCGAGTGCGCAGAGAAGTGCCGACGCACGCCGCTCGTCTTCTCAGCAGCTTCCGCCGGCCGCCTTCAGGTGTACCTGGATTTTTTTTTTCATAGATGCCACTGAATACGAGGCACGCCGGGCACGTCGAGGAACGCAGGGAGGTTGGCAAAAAGGGCCGCCATGCTCGCACGAGGTACGCAGTAGGCCTAAGTAGGAGGCGTCGCATAGGGAGCCGGAGCGAAACAATGAAGAGGTCAGGCCGACGCCATTGCAGCCAGCAGGATGGTCGACGCGCCGACGCGTAGCAGAAAGTGTGGCTCGTAAGTAAGTGTCACTTACGTCGTGATCGTCCTGGCGTCGCCTGTCGTAGCGTAGCGGTTCGTTACCTCGTCGCCATGTGTTGTGTAGGGCAAGAGCCGGCGTGCTCCTCGGCGGGCCGACGGACGGGAGGACGACACAGAGACAACTTGAGGCGAGGCAGACGGGAGAGTGTGTTAGAGTATGCTCCCGCGTTTATTCACGCGGTTATACACCAGAACACAGCGAGTTCAGTGCGTGCCGCCATACTTAGGCAGCACGTCGCGCCATCTGTCGCAAGCGCGGCGAAGCAACACCGTGAACTGCCACGCTAGCAGACGCTCCGCAATTCAAACGCGAAGCTTCGCAACCCGAGTCCGGCTGTAAGCATGTTCCACGCTTTTCTTCTCCTGCAAATGTATGCTGTTTTCTTGTGAAACGTCTAGAAGACCTTCCTCGACAGTCCGGAATGCCTACAGCACGTGCATTGCAGACTGCGGAAGCAACTTTATCAGGTACGTACTATCGCGATAGAAAGAAACGTGAACAGCGGAAAGAGTAGAGTGGCTTTCGACTCAGTCGAACTGCTACATGCCTTGACTATCGTTAGGCAAAACTTGTGCTTTCAGCCGGCGTCACCGTAGCGCTAGAATCCCGCTCCGGCTTGCGCTCATGCACCGCATGTGTTTATGATTTGCCAGTCATGCCTGACACTCGGAATACACGCGGTGCGAAAGTGTCAGTCAGAGCAAGATTTTATAGCACTACGGTGACGAAAGCTGAAATCACAGATTGGCCTAGCGACAGTTAAGGCATGTCGCACTTCGACTGAGTCATGAGCCACGATTCCCGCTGTTCACGTTTCTTTGCATCGCGGTACTACGCCGTTATATTTGTACTAAACGTGCGCAGTTCACGTGCACGCGTGAGTCGTAATATCTGCTATTATTGGCATGCGGCCTGCGAAAGAGTACGGCAATTATTTGGTGCCGCATACTACAGGTATACTACACGCAGATTACTGCTGTAAAGCGAAATAGCTGGCGTCACGCTTGAATACACGCAGTAAGTGTACTTACTCGTACACTTTTACTGCGCTCTTAGTTTCTCCTTTTGATTGCAATTATACACTGGCGGCGGAGCTCGGCGTTTTCGTTGCGGATCGAAATCTGTGCAATCTGAAAACACTGCACCGGCACATTTTCCATGTTGTGTTGTCATCTTCACAGACAGTGCTGAGTGATATCTTCCTCTTGCGCTGATTGTTTTCGCATCCAAAGACGGCGCAGTGGTTCCCAGACGACTTCTTGTAAGCGGGAGCGGCGTGAATAGGCGCCTTCTCGTATTTTAAGGTCGCAGACACGCCACTTGCCATGTAACAGATACACGCCTTGGCAGTTCAAAACAAACACGGCGTCCGGGTGCGAGACTATGCCGCCGAGAGCCTAGGCGCCTGGGTGCGAGATAGGCGTGCTCTGGTCTATAAAGAAAGGGGAAAGAAGGCCTTTGGCCAGCGAGATACCGGTCACATGACCTGCAAGTCCGTGCCGGGTTGGTTGCAATACACAGGCATGGTGGAAGCCTAGCTCCGCCTCGTGGCATATACCAGAAACTCTACCCCGCTGGTGTTTTAGCATGCCACCAGGGGTCGCACGACACAACAGTTAACCTTTGGATGTCCTTTGTCCCCGCTGTTATTCATGCTGTACATGGTGAGGATGGAAAAGGCGCTAGAAGGTAGCAACATTGGATTTAATCTGTCACACAAACAGGCAGGCGCGATGGTTGAGAGAAAGCTTCCAGGTCTATTTTATGCTGACGATATTGTCTTATTTGCGGACAGTCAAGATGATATACAGCGGCTGGCAGATATATGCGGAAGGGAAGGCGAGGCTCTAGGACTAGGTTTTAGTGCAACAAAATGTGGATGGATGGTATTCAATGATCACGAAGACCATGCGGTCTCAATACAGGGCCAAGAAATACCGAGGGTAAGCGAGTGCAAGTACCTCGGAGTATGGGTAAATGAGGGGGGATAGATATATGGAGGTACAAGAGAAAGCACTGGTAACAAAGGGAAAGAGGAATGCTGCAATCATGAAGCACAGAGCGTTATGGGGATACAATAGGTACGAGGTGCTTCGAGGGCTGTGGAAGTGTGTGATGGTTCCGGGGCTTACATTTGGGAACTCAGTGGTGTGCATGAAGTCAGTGGTGCAATCAGGAATGGATGTAAATCAAATGACTATGGGACGCCTCGCGTTGGGCGCTCACGGGAAGACGACAAATGAGGCTGTAAAGGGTGATATGGGATGGACAGGTTTTGAAGTGAGGCAAGCTCAGAGCAAAATTAGATTTGAAGAGAGGCTGAGGAAAATGAAGGAGAGTAGATGGGCAGGGAAGGTTTTCAGGTATTTGTATAGAAAAAGCGTCGACACGCAGTGGAGAAAAAGAACTAGGAGGCTCACCAGTAAATATACGGCTAGCAGTGTGGGCGACATGGCAACAAGGAGCATTAAGCGAAAAGTCAGAGAGGCGGAGAGGACTTATTGGATGACAGCGATGGAAAAGAAGCCGGCTCTCAGTGACTACCGAAAGGGAAAAAACGAAATAAGGAAGGAGAGGTTTTAAGATAATTCAAGGGGAAGCGCTTTACTGTTTGAAGCAAGGTCGGGTTGCCTTAGAACGCGTAGCTATAAAGCGAGATTCTGTAACGAAGAAGAACAATGTACATGCTGTGGGGGGGGAACTAAGGAAACGATGGAACATGTACTGATTGAATGTGGCGATATCTACGCAGATATACGTGGGGGGCACGAGTCTACATGAAGCCTTGGGTTTTAGGGACAACAATGGAAAGCTGAACACGTCCGCGATAGAAATAAGAGATGGTTAGAGTATTGGTGGCAGAAAAGTAGAGATAAAGGACAAAAATAAAGAATGGGGAAAAAATAAGGTCATTCTGCCTTAGGCAGTGAGATGGACCGTGAATTTATATTTTTTTTGCTATAATAACATAGATTTAATCAATGTAGATAAGGCATTAGGCCAACATAAAAAAGAAAGTTTTTTTTTCGAGCCTGGTGGCAGACATGTCACCGCCCCGTTATAAAGGGCTCATAGCATCCATCCATCCAACAAGCTGAAACGATTTGGAACTGTAAAAGAATATGAGAGTGAACAAATGGGCGTCTTGGTATTGCATGATCTCGAAAAGTACCATCGTGTACCGTAAACCACGCAATTAAATATGTCGAATGCCAGGTTGGAGTGGCCTACGATATTCCCCTGTCATGTGGCAAAAAGTACGTAGGCCAAACCGAGCAGTGCGTAAACGACAGACTCAAACAGCATTGCAAACAATGTTGGAATCACAGAGAGGGTCCCCTGGTATTAGATTGCAGAGATTGCAAGTCTGTACCGGATTTTCGCGCATGCTGCGTGTGTGCCCAGAGTCGAGACAAGTGGAACAGATTAATGCGTTTACGGAAGGAGCGCGCTGCTCAAACACGAAGTAACCATTGTGGCAGTTGTTCGCGCTGGTCTTGTGTATACTTGTGCGTTCGTTTCGTGCGTCTTTCTTTGTGTTAGAGCAGCGCGCTTTAAGCGTCGAGCTGTGACAGTCCGCGCTCGTCCTGTGTATGCTCATTTCGTGCGTCCTTTCTGCTTGAAGTGCGCGCTGCATGTTTCGAGCTGCTTGCCGTTCTTCGCGTCACATTACAGTTTGTTGCTGTAGCATTCATTTCTTCGCCCTTGTGGCGAAACAATGCACAATAAACGCTCAAATACTTTTGTGAATACACGTTTCCCTTTCGTGTTATACCGATTCCGTTGACAGAGGGATCAGCCATGTTTTTTTTTTATTTTATTATTACAAACTCTTCTAATGAAGAAGAGTAGCATCAGTCAATTTATTTTTACGAAACCCGAAGATGTTCTAATATCTGTGTATCGCCGCTGTCGTTTAGTTAGCCATTCCGCTTTTCACAGATGGGGCAAGGGGGAAAAATCACGCCATATCCACGGAGTGAATGATGATGAGTGGGCAAAGCTCAATCGTTTTCAGCCATGGAAGAAAGAGAATGTGTGGTCTGGAACGCGCTTATACTTCATGGTCATCAGCGTCATCGTCATCATTATCACGTGTAGTGGGTACATTCCACTATACTGGAACGCGCTTATACTTCATCGTTATCACGTGTAGTGGGTACATTCCACTATACTGCGTCATTGTCATCTTTGTCACGTGGAGTGGGTGCATTCCACTATACGTGGCTATCTACCTACCTACCTACTACTACTACAACTACAGACGAGGGACAGACCCACACCCTTAGGAGCTTCGCCCCTAAATAGGCAAGTGTCCTCCAGCCCCTCTCACTCCTACTTTTTTATGTAATCACGCTTAAGGAAGTGGTGCAAGCCCAATCTTTCTTTGGTGAGATCCAGGCGAGTGTAAGGTTAAGCTGTACCGATGTTCGTATTCTAAGAAAGATCGCGTGAAATCAGAGAAGTTTTTGACATTAAGAAAAACCACGATCTTTGCCTTACCTCATCTCCAGCCCCCCTCAAGAAATGCGGCAAACATCTGTAACGTTGAGGGTGTACGCACAGCGGATCTACTTGTATTTAATCTCTTCTGTTTAATAAATACCACAGTTGTTAGCTCAGCGGTTGTCCTGTGTCCATCTTCTCGTGTTGCCTTCTTTCTCCGCTGCCCTTACCATGAAAAATCAACCACCTAGCCCAGTTTCGTACACTATTGTATTAAGTGATTGCCATTGCCTGGTTGATGTATTGGTTGAGATGTTATGAGTTATGCTTGCAGCACCTGTATGTGACGCAATGCAACGAATGTCGTAAAAGCTATCTATAGCATTCTGACTAATCAAGGACGCTTACGTAAAGTTTACGACAATAAATTATTTCACTACTGCATGTTGTGGCAGTGAGGCCTTCGTTTGTGTGTTTGCGCGTGTGCGTTCCTGTGCGTGTGTGTGTGTTCGTGCGTGCGTGCCTGCGCGCGTTTTTGTCGCCGCTTTTCCTGATGCCAAGTGGAAATTACGCGCTTATGTGTTTGTGTAGGAGAGTGGGAATATTCGAAAAATTTCGAATAACGAATCGAATAGCATTCTATTCGATTCGGTACTGGAATCGAATATTACATATTCGAAATGCCGAATCTCTTTCGAATAGTTTTCGAATAATCAGCACCGACGGGAGAACCCAAAACAATGAAACTTTGGAACAGCTAGAGGTAAATTTTGTTCTTTTAATCACTAAATTACCAATGTGCATACAGTTGAAACTTTTACGGGACTAATGACGTTATATAACCAGACGAAGGGGATTTTCTGAAAACTCCACTCTTACTCAATTTTTACTATGCTGCAGTGCACCGCAATAACGAGTTCCTGCATTCGTCTGGTAATAACTAAAGGTGGGGAGTACGACTGAATTCAGCTTCATGAATAACAGACACACGTGGTGTGTTTGCGTGAATTGCTCTTCAGCTTTCAACAGTGCTTGCATGTTTTCGCCGAGGCTTATGTTGTGATGACAAGTTTATCCATTTCATTACACCTTCATCTCTAATCCTGGTGCTCTCTTCAAAATTGTTTACTAATTATGTCTCAATTGTATTAAAAAGCCGGCGACCAAGTATTACCTTGAGTCCCGTAGACACTGTTTTATTTCAACCTACAGGTACCAAACATTTCAAAGGCTGTGGTGGCTGCTGGCTTCAGTTTTCATAGTTGTGGCACTTTGAGTCGGTGAAAAGTAACCGTAATGTTCTTTGGTGAAAGTGTGTGAATATTTCGTTTAATTGGAATGTTGTGGAGTTCCAACTCTGTTTGAAAAATGGTTGTCTTACTATTCGAAAACTATACGATTAGTATTCGTATTCGAATCGATTTCATCACTAGAGGCCGTATTTTTAGGCTTTACAAAAGCGCGTTTTAGGCGCCAAAAGTAGGCAGGCATAACAACGTCTTAGGCCTCGGAAATGGTAAATATAGGCAGAATAAATTTTTACATAAATGCAAATAATTCCAAAACATATACGTGCGCGACCAGTATCTTCCACGGGAAAGAAAAAAAATGTTATTGTTTATGCTGGCAAAAAGGCGCCAATTCTGTAACACAGCCGTGCAATTGTCATTTTTCCAGCGCGGTTAGCAGAACACGGTCTCTCCTTTTATTCTCTAGCATGGTGAGTCATGTGTTCACTGTCGAATGATTATACTCCTGGGTCTTTCTTTTTGTCATGACTGACAAGGGCAGCGTAGGAGCAGATAGCCAGACCGCTAAAAGGCAAGAAGGGAGGGATGCCTCGTAAATATTGGCCGGGTATAATCGCGCAAGGTCAATTCCTCCCCTTCGGTGAACACTTCAAAAAGTAAATTACAAACAAAACAAATCCCGCGTGAACATTACATTGGTCTTTCTTCTAAAGATCGCCGTAATTTTTCGGTCGGAAACAGAAAGGATCATTATCTTGAACCGTCACGCGCCCTTTTCCTTTAAGCCTTCATCGTCATTGTCATCATCTTCCCCTTCGCTCCCAAAATGCGTACGGCGATATCTCCACCGCGATATACAATTACATGATGGGCGAGAGAACGAGTGCAGAGAGAGAAAAAGAAACAGAGCAAAAGAGAGAGAAATGTAGAAAGAAAAAGAAACCTTAAAATTCGTGGCTAGAAAACTTCCTTGGAGAGGCGGCATTCGAAGACACGTTTCCACGATCCGAAGGCGAGCATTGTAACCACGCGGCTATAGACGCACGCTATCACAGCGTAGCCTAGACTTGTGTAGTGTAGTATTCAAAGGGTGTGGGAAGAGAAGTGAGGGTGAGGGAAGAGAGTAAAGCACAGCATAGAAAGAATGAGAGAGAGAGAGAGAAATGGAGAGAAAGAGGGTCAAAAAGAAAGAAAGAGAGTGTCACGGATCTCGGAGACGTGTGTTAGGGGAGATGGATCGTGTGAGGACGCTGGTCGGCACAGCAAACAAGGTTTATTTACAACCAAGGAAAAACCTAACAGAGAAAACCTAACACTCAATAAAGAGGAGACAACTAGCAGTGAAAACCTTAGAAAGACTACTCTTCAAAATTACAGTCACAAAAATAATCTACACCTAACTTCACTCCCTAACTTCAGTCTGGCCACTTAGGCCTCGTCGTCGGATGGTAGTCCTAATCGAACGTTCTTACTTGAATACGCCGATCATCGCCGTAAGTCCAACTTGCGTCGTGTTGGGTCCGCGGTCGATGTAGCCGACGATCAATCAATCAATCAATCAATAATTTTATTTCCTTTTGATTAGGAGGAGTACAGGACTAAAAGCTCAAGAGCTTGACGAGGTCCCGACCCCGTTCACAAGTCGGCAAAGCAGCAGGAATGGCAGACAATCATGCATAAAGAATATCAAATAAAGTTATACGTATAACATCGCAAAAAAGTAATACAAAATTTTATGAAACAAGACGCTGAAAATAAAAAGAGAATAGTTGAAATGTATAGTCATGAAGTGGCATGAACATGAAAAAGTAACAATAGAATGGAAAGAATGGCCAGAAATTCTGAGAGATGTATTATTCAGGAAAACATAACAGCTGGGCGAAGTGCTTAATGTGACAGTTTTGTTTAGACGAAGGATCAAAATCTTCGCGGTTTAAAAAGTTTAACAGAGAAGGTAGCCTGTAGGACTATGATTGTTCGTCATAAAAAGTTCTTGGGGTGGGTACAGTCCAAACTTCTTTCTGCCTGGTGAGTCGAACACTTGTGTTTACGTTAAGTTTAGCAAGATTTATTGTGGTATTGGTACCATGCTTAACAAACTCTTTATAACACAACATCAGCCTGTAATTGTACAAAGAGAAAACTGGAAGAATATCATATTTTGGAAAAAGAAGTTTTGTAGAGGACAGATAGTGTTCAGCAGCAATATGTCGTATGGCTCTTTTCTGCAGTAAGTGCAACTTGCGCAAATTCGTCACACCGGTTGTACACCACACTAAGCTACAGTACTGTAACAAAGATAATACCAGTGCATTGTATATCATAATTTTCACCTTAGTGGGAAGAATAGATCGCATACGTGCAAGGACATCAATGGCCGATGACATCTTAGAGTGTAGACTATCAACATGTACATTCCACGTAAGGTGCCGTGAAAAATATACTCCAAGAATACTAACAGAATCAACCATGTCTAACTGCTGAGAGCCTAGAAATAAATTCATCTTATTTATCAAGGTTTTCCTTTAGGCGATCCTCCTCAGTCGTCGCTCCGTTGCATCTCGGTCACGCTGCGCTGCCGTAAGCCTGTTCCCGGTCGCCGTGGCACAGTGCCGTCGTCCGTTAGGCCTAGGACGAGACCGGATCCCTACTGAAAGTGACGGCGTGGTGTCCCGGGGATAGCTGCGGGCCGACGTTCGAAGGGGGGACTTCGGCGGGTGCGTCCGGACCAGCCGAAATATGCTGCAGCACCTCCGACGAGCCTCGCCCGAGCGTCGCCGAGGTCAACGGCCACGCCAAGGGGCGCCAGCATCGCGGCCTCCGAATTCGAACGTCCGCTGCGCCCGTCGGTAGAACGTAGCTACCGCTGCCACCATCTTCTCCCGTTGCCACGCAAGCAATTCCAGCTCATGGCGCATTCATCTTCCATTATGGCTCGTGTCACGCGCTTCCAGCCGTGTGCTACTCCGTGCTTGCGCTCGTGCCTGTTCCGCGAGCTTCTCCTCCTACTTCGTCATCTTCGTCGTCTCCTTACTCATGGCAGAGAGAAAGAATCAAAGAAAGAGAGAAAAAGAAATGGAAAGAGAAGGGAAAGATAGAAGTAAAGACGAGACAAGCGAGGGAGCGAGAGAAGAAAGAAAGAAAAGGAATAAATAGTATGAAAGATATAAATAGCAAGGAAGGGAAACTGAGGGTGACGCACAAATAAGAGAGTGAGGAAGGGAAGTGAGGGTGATGACGAGGAACACGAGGAAAGTAGAGAGTAAAGCATAGCGTAGCCAGACTGAGCGAGAGAGCAATAGAGTAAACAAATGTAGAAAGATAATGAAAGAGTGAAAGAAATAAATAAATAGAAAGAAAGAGCAAGCAAGCGAGAAATTGAGAGAGAAAGAGAGAGAAAGAAATGGACTAATTTGAAAGACACACAGAAAGAACAAGCAAAATACATTGAAAGAGATGTAGACGGAAAGAGAAATAAATAGGAATGAAGAGAAAAAAAGACAAAGAAAAAACGTGAAGAGAGAACAAGAAAAAAAGAGAAAACTTAAAAGAAACAAAAAAGAATTACACCATCTCCCGCTAAAGGGAACCATGTGTAGATGTGAAGCAGCGGGCGCTAACGCTTATACTGGCGGCGGCGTTGACGCTGGCGCTCATCGCAGCGTTGCGCAGGAGAGAAAACTGGGGAGGCGCAAAGCAGGCAGTGATGGAGCAGTGTTTCCTACTGGAACATGCCAATCGCTGCTAATGGGCAATGAGACACAGAAGACTCCGACTGGACACAGAGACCCGCACTCCGCTTTTAGTTAACGCGCACGCTGCGAATTTTTATTGTTCAACAACGCACAGGAGAAATCTCCTACCGGCACCACCTTGGAGGTCAAGATCCATTGCCATATATACGGGGTGGCCAGTGAACGGTTGTGCAGCGCGAGCAGTCGGTTTCTTTCAACCAAGAAACTCGCTAGCAGACGCTGCCTGCGTCGGCGTCGCGAGGCGAGAGAGGGGGGAGTGTAGGAGAGGAGAGAGAGGGGGTGACACGCATGCGCAGTGGGAGTGTCAACGCCGTGGGCAGGGATGCGTAGAGGAGAGAGGGGGGAGCGTAGGAGAGGAGAGAGAGGGAGGACGCGCATGCGCAGTGGGGAGTGTAGACGCCGCGGGCAGGGATGCCTAGAGGAGAGAGGTGGGAGTGTAAGAGGGGAGAGAGGAGGGGAGGCGCATGCGTAGTGAGGGTGTGGTTGTCGCGGGAAGGGATGCCTAGAGGAGAGAGAGGGGGAGAGGAGGTTTTTTATTTTTATTTTTTAAAGGGTTTGCGCATGCGCAGTAAGTGTGGGCACGCGGCACACCACCACCACCACCACCACCGGATTAAGCTTCGCCATAAGATGCTTCACATCTAAAAAATTCCCCCATCTCCCGCTAAAGGGAACCATGTGTGGATGCGAAGCAGCGGGGAGATAATTAGCTTGAGCGGGAGGAACGTCGCCGCTCTCATTTCACGGCAGCGGTCCGGGCGCTCATCGCGGCGCTGCACAGGAGACAGAATTAGGCGCGCGCTCCGTCATTATCATACCGCGGAACTACCGTGGCGCCCCCCAGCGGTGTATGCAGTTGTCACACCACCTGTGGTGCGCGCCGCTCCGTAGAGGATTTCTAGAGGAGAGGATGGAGCGCGCGCCTCATTTCCTCTCCTGTAGCAGAGGAGAGAGAGGGGGGAGGGGACGTGCATGAGCTGTGGGGCGCCGGAGCCGCTCCGTAGAGTAGAGGATTCCTCGAGGAGAGAAAGAAGATGAGCATAGGAGAGGATAGGGGAGGGGACGCGCATGCGCTGTGGGGGGTGTGGAACGCAGGGGCCGCTCCGTAGAGTAGAGGATTCCTGGAGGAGAATTTTTCTCCTACGCTCACCCCCTTTCTCTACTCTAGGAATCATCTACTCTACGGAGCTGCGCCCGCGTCCCACATCCCCACACCGCATGCCTGTCCTCTCCCCCCTCTCTTCTCTAGGAATCCTCTACTCTACGGAGGGCCCCCCGCGCCCCACATTCCCCCAGCTCATGCACGTCCCCTCTCTCTCCTCTCCTACGGTCCCCCCCCCGTCCTCTCCTCTAGGAATTCCCTACGGAGCGGCGCCCACGACAGGTGGTGTGACAGCTGCATACTCTGCTGGGGCGCCACGGTAGTTCCGCGGTATGAAAATGACGGAGAGCGCGCGCCTCATTTTCTCTCCTGTGCAGCGCCGCGATGAGCGCCCGGACCGCTGCCGTGAAATGAGAGCGACGACGTTCCTCCCGCTCAAGCTAATTATGTCCCCGGTGCTTCGCATCCACACATGGTTTCCTTTAGCGGGAGATGGGGAGTTGTTTCCCCTAACGGCTCTCCACGATTTCGAATTAGCCAACCACTTGCACCATGTCAGCGCGGTGGCGTTTGGTGGCCAACGCGTCCCATTTCATTGCTATCAGCAGTATTCAGGTGGTTGAGTGAACTAGGTCCAGGTTGAACCACATAGAGTTCCTAAGAGTCAGTGTTGCCCGGGAACATGAATAACAGTCTAAAACTGACCTCGAAAGCAAAATTTGACGTTAAATAGTGGTCATGTAGGCGCCTATTTTGAAAGTAGGAATCTATAGGCTCTAATACGCATTTAGGCACACGCGCCGAAAGTAGGTATTTATAGGCAATATAAAAAACCCCATAAAAGCCCTCCTTAACCTCTAGTTCATGTTCATATATCAAAGTGCCATGATAGGAACGCAAGGAACAATATAGGCGTTTGCCTAAAATCCGGTCTCAAGTCATCACTTTCGATTCGTTTTCGATTCGGTTCGGAAATTCATTATTCGCACACCCATAGTTTTGTGCCATCTGTTGTATGGCGTGAATTGTATTTTTTGTCCATTATGTTCTGTATTATTTGTATGTATTTGGGCTTTGAAAACCCTCCTGCAACAATGCCCCAAAGGGTGATGTAGCTATGCGTATAATAAACATTAATCACATATTATATGTCTGCCTGTCAGGCAGCGTCATGTCTAAAATGTAGAATCTTTCCGGCCGTAAAATGGTTGGTTTCGAGTCACGCTACGGCATGTCTCAATTTTTTTGGAGAGGTAGATCTTAATAATTGCACCGTAGGCTGGCCGTACGAGCCCTGTTCTTTTGGTACGCTTCCTAGTACGTCAGCCCAGTCGAAAATGTGGCATTGGATTATCTCATCAGTAGGCAGTGCTTTCAATGTTCTGTAAATTAAACTTCTCACAACGTCTATTCAGAAGTTTCATTGAACGATAGCTCCCCTCTGTCATCTATCTCTCTCTGTGCTTTTCGAACCTCTGCTCCTCTCTCATTCCCTGATGTCCACCGTTCGGGCGTTCGGGTGTCTGCTGTTCGAGCTAGACAGTTAAAGTCTGCCCTGTATGTTCTTCGTCCCGTTTACTTCGCGGTTATTCACCCCCCATATTCCGCCTTCCTTTTCATTCCCTCACTCTGTGCTGTTTTTAAAGGGATAGTAAAAAATAGGGGGAAAAGTCACAGTTTCGCCACCAGGGCGAAGCAATGAATGCGATAGCAAGAAATGAGTTTGTCACACGAAGAACGAGAAGCAGCTCGATACTTGCTACGCGCCGCCGCAGCACAAAGAAGGACGCATAGGTACACGCAGGACAAGCGTGAACTAACAAGTGTCGCAGTTGTTACGTGTTTGTATTTGAGCATAGCGTTGCGAGTGTCCACAAGGCAGAAGCCGATGCTGTTGTTGTTGCCTCTGACAGGGCTCATACCCACTCAGGGGGGATTGGCCAAGGATTGATTATATGATACTGTTAGACTTTTCGACGCTGTTTGATACTTGTTTTTCTTTTAAGCTGCGGCACGTTCAATGACCCCTCTGCGTCTCCTTTCACGTGGAGGCGTCTGACGCCAAGTGTGCCCGGTGTTCTTTTTTTTTCCTTCTACATCATGAGTGGTACAGAAGGGGGAGCCACTGTTTCGTGCGCATCTCAAGGGCAGTTTTCAATTTCAAAGAAAATGTAAAAGCGTTGCGTGATAGAAAACCCACTCAAGCTGTTCCGAGATCTGCGTACATCGAGCGGCAAATGGCGCATATGAATAGCTCGCCGTTATATCGCTGGCACGAGCATGGCGTGTGGCTGTGTTGGCTAGCGCAGCAGGCTGCCGAGCGAGGGGTCGCTGGTTCGAATGCCCGGTCAGGTAGTCTGGAATTTTTTTCTACTGATTTATTTTTCTTTATGCATTTTTATATATAGACATACATATACATATCCGGGACATGACGGTGTCGACAGACGGCGACGGCGAAAATCAGCCGAGAGTGTCCATATAATTGCTATCGCAATAAAAAATACGGAACATTGAAATTCCACTCGGATGAGGCAACTGTTCCGACAAACAGAGTTTATTTGAAAGTGGGACGGGCAGAACGTGGAGAGGAGGATAAGCGACTCTCCGTAGCAGCACTTTCACTGATGCACTTGCAAAGACGCACATCAATGAAATAATAAATAAAATAATACAAAAGTGCTGGGGTCTGAACACGGTTACCCCAGTTCTGAAAGCGAGAGTTTTGACCACTACGGTGCGCGTCCATGGTTTCCCAGTATGGACTGAACTGAACTGAACGCGTGAACTGAACTGAACCGGCGCGTTGTAGCGACGATGTATGTATGAATAATAAAAAAAAGCTAAAAAAAGTCAACATTTACTTTAGCTGGGGGGCAATGCGCAAGGAAGAAGGGGAATTTATTGACTTGTGTCTCGATGCCATACAAATACTTTGAAAAAGCTAGGTATACTGCTGTGATGTCCTTATCTCCACTGGGGATAAACCTGCGATAAACACCATGACTACACGTTTCAGCTTCGCTGAAGCATCTGTATGAAGTGCTTCAGCGGTACGTACAACGAGATAATACTAGTAAACTGGAAAAGCAATGACGGCTGCGAGAAGACCTCGAAGCGATGAAACCAGTACGCGAACGATGACGTGCCTAGATCTATGGAAAACGCGAACGCTCGGTTTCAGCGGGACCACTACGGTGCGCGTCCATGGAGTTTCTGACGCTGGAGTTTCGACATCCGTGTCGTGCGTGTGAGTGTATGTTGTTTAACTCGAGCTTATCTGAGCTGAGAAGCAACCTAGCAACAACCTAGTATCCCCTAGCTACAGCCAGCAACAACCTAGAAGCCACCAGAATAGACTTCAGAATCGTGCAGCTTCGCTCTTTCAGGCCTTACGCCACTTAGGCAAGCTTCGCCATTTTTTAATGTTTATGCGGGCGTTTTATGTGTGCATGAATATAGGCGCACACAGAATAAAAAGATTTCGGGGAAAGCGGGTTTAACCCCCCCCCCCCCCCTCTCCTAGCGAAACCATTGGCAAGCCCGCTTGCACACTCGCAAAGACGAGGACACACTACAAACACACGCGTACGCACACACATAAGTTGCCATATTTACCGAGGGCTTGACGTAGTGTCTTTTCATCGGTGGGTGCATTCTGCACAGGTAAGGAAAGCGAAATCAACCAGCAGAAAGCTATTTGTTACATGTATAAAAATATTCTTGCACAACGGTGTCGGCGATTGATTTTACTGACGACCCATTCTATTTTCATAGCGGCAGTCTTTAATCCTCTATATGTGGTTCAAAGCGTGACAAAGTACATGCATTGAAAAACGGCCGCCGCCGAGAGATGGCCAGACATGTAATGTCGCGGCCACTGTTAGATGCAACACGGAGCGGGCGGCCGCGCCCCGCGGAGCGCCACGACGGGCGCCGCGCGAAGTATTGCGGCGCAAGCGCGATCAGTTCCAGAGGCAGATTTAACTGCGGGTCGTCTGCTCAGATGACGGGCAGCTAAATCTGCCTCCGCTGACGCGTGGCCGCGCTCAGCGGAGCGCGGCCACGCGCGCCGTGTTGCATCTAACAGTGGCCGCGACTGTACATGTCCAGAAATCCTGGGGATGTGCCGGACCGTAGAATTTCCATACGGGCGAGTTTATAGAGGTTTCGGGAAGGCTTTGGTCTACACTGGCCATTTTACGTAGCTTAAACGAATTATATTACTTGATGTGGCGCATGATTATCTCAAAATATACCTTCCCCAATAATCTCAATATACAGGGGGGAATTTATCAGACTTCTCTACAATCTCTACAGGCGGCGTAGTAATGGCGGTGGAATGAGGACTGCTTCACGTAGGGTTCGTGTAAATAACATGTGTTCTGCACCGTAGAAGTAATATTGTATAGTTCGGCTTTGGTTACACGCGGTGCCTCAGCAGAAAAAAAAAAAAAAAGGTACAGCCGTCATTTCTATTAAAGGGAGGCCGCGCGCGCGTCGCAAATAGCCTCGTACCGCAGATGTGGCGGTACGAGGCTATTTTCGTTTGTGTGTATGTCATACTAGCAGAGTACTTCTTTTTTTTTTTTGTTGCCATTTGTATAGTTCTATCCCTTTATTTATTTATTGTATGTGACGTTACACCTGTATGTGCAATGTATTTCAATTTTTGCTTGTTGACTGCGTTTAGTTTCTTCTGCCACTACGTCGCATGAATGTATTTTTTGTTGGGCCTCAGGAGCTCTCAAGCTACAGTTTTGTAGCTTTTGGTCTGGGGTCCCTTCCCCCCCTTTTTGTATGGGAAAAATAAACACAATTATTATTATTATTATTATTATTATTATTATTATTATTATTATTATTATTATTATTATTATTATTATTATTATTATTATTATTATAGAGTGAGCGAAGTTATCGTCGCATTCTTGTTATATCACTTGTGCTTGTTTCACTGCACATGACATATTAAAAGCAAGTCTGATTTGTGCAAATATTTGTTATGCTTTTGATTTCTCCCAAAAGCTTCGGAAGCTGTCATAACAACAGTCGTTATCGAAAGCAATCATTTTTCGCTGAGGTGTCCCAGCAGAAGATATACATCAAGTAGAAGGCGTAAAACAAATAAACAATCGCGACGGGAGTGTAGGCAGTAGAAGGATGATTTTCATATTTCGCCACTGCGCCGCGCCATAAGTGCGGTGCGAGGTACGTACTCCCCTGTCATAAAAATCACGGCTGTACATGCGACTGTAGTCTCTGAAATAATGGCTGAGAGTCACATATCAAGCGCTCAAATAACACAATTTTTTTTTTTCAGTTAGATATCCACTAACAGCTGACTGAAAAATAGAGCTTTCACGCAAAATTTACAAGAGATCTAACAAATATGTCCGACTTCGCACAAGTTCATACATAATTGGTGCTCGACTAACATTGATGAAATATACCATTTCAGAAAAACCGGAATGTTCTTTGTGGGTAAAAGGGAAATACAGTCGTTTGGACGAGCCACTTCCTGGAATTACAAACATCAGCTTCTTTACCAACTGTAATAGTCCCAAGCTCGTACCATATCCTGAAAATTGCGCGTTTTAATCAGAGCATGAATAAAATGTCTGTGTTGCTGAAATCGTCACGACTGGCTGGAGTTCTTATGACACACAATTAATATGCGAAATTGAGTAGAAACGTCTTTTATCTTCTCAGTTAATTATTATAATTCATTCCTCGGCGGCGGAAGGCATGCACATTTAAAAGCAGTTATTTTCTGAAGCCAAATATAAAACTATTGACGATTCAACTATTACTTGAGACTAAGCGACCATTTTAGAAAAAATGTTCAGTGGACGCCTTATATAACAGCGTAATAATACACTATGAAACTATCCGTATCTAGGAGATGTCATACCACAATATCAATATCAATGTCACCTGGTCGTGACGGCGAAGGCAGCGGTCGGCGTATTCAAGATAATACTTTTGATTTGGGCAAACTTCAACCAGGAAGATAAAAATACAACGTGCAAACGACCCACACTGTGAACTGATAGCGGCGTCAAGTCATCGGTCGTCAAGTAATTTGATCATCGGCGTAGCACGTCGTCTAATGTAATGCAGTCGTCGAACCTTCCAGCGTTATAACTTGTGTTCGCGTAAGCTCTCGAATGAACTTGTCATTTGGGTCCTGCGTGTAATCTTAACAGACTGGTCCCACATAATCGCGAATCATCTCAAGCATTTCGGCGCGGTCTGCGCCGAGCGTTGCTAACAGTTTTTCAAATTGAAATTGAAATTGTTAATTTTTTCCAAGTACAGTTGGTATGGATTTCAGGGCTAAAAGCTGCGGTCGGCGGCTTGACAGAGGCCCGGAAACTAAAATCACAATGCAGGGCTAGACTTCAAGGCACACGTGGCGGCTGACTTTGATATACATGTTTGGTGAATAGAAATATATCAGTAGATAAACATATCAGTACTAACAGGTCATCCGGATAGATAACTGCGAAATACGTAAACAGTGAATAAAATGTTGAGCAGCATAGAATACAGCAAAAATGACAGTAAAGAATATCGCACTTAACATAATAACTAAATGTATCTTATTCACACAAAAGAAGAAAAAAAAAACACATGGATGAGACACACCATCAACAGACTACACCTATATACACACACGCGCATGCACATGCATGTGTATATACACATCGGTAGAAATATGAGTAAATATGCACAATGCACGAGAAAAAAAATATTCACTGCATGAAGCACTACAATATGAATACCAAATGAAGACTGAAAATTTATTCAAAAAAAATGTAGATATTTCATTAAAAATTGCTTTTTCTTCTAGCCTAATGAAGTACTCATACTGATGATTTAAAAAAAAATATTTGACGTACTGATGTTAACGTAGGCTTACCTATATCTTTGTATCGATTAAGAATTGATGGAAGGTTGTGTTTCAAGGACTGCAGTTTATAAAAAGTACGGAAACGTGGTATTAGCCATGGGTCAGTGGAGTGTGTGCGAGGATTACTGTGCTGCTGAAGCAATTCAATTGAGGTGATAAAATGCTTGACAGTGGGCGAAGACACATAAAATGAACGCATAACGCGAAATGCGTACACGTGATGTATCTCCATAATGTTGTACGACCTGAAATAATATGCTGTGGAAGCCTAGTAATAGATATTGGCAATGCTGCGCACGGCTTCTTTTGCAATAAGTAAATTCTCGCTACGTTTCGTTGTGTAGTGGTCAACCATACGAAACTACAATAATTAATATGTGATGTGAAGATTGCATAAAAAGTGTATTTTCAGTTGCAGTGGTAGAAGAGTGCGACAACGCGACATAGCTCCTGTGCTCGATGAGAGTTTTCAAGCCGAAACCTGAATACATCCAAATAAAGTTTTAAAACG
This sequence comes from Rhipicephalus appendiculatus, assembly GCA_030522465.1. Taxonomy (NCBI): domain Eukaryota; kingdom Metazoa; phylum Arthropoda; class Arachnida; order Ixodida; family Ixodidae; genus Rhipicephalus; species Rhipicephalus appendiculatus. The sequence goes on from JALIZH010025564.1 coordinate 302,709, forward strand.
CCTGTGGAAACGTCAATGGCATGGCTTATACACGGTGGGAAATGGCCGCGTGCGCGCCGTCGCGGCCAGCAGTCCCGGTCTGCAGTGCCACCAAGACATCTACGTCTGCAACGCCAAGAACCTCCCCGCGTCCATGGTAGTGTTGGCCACACCTCTCCCACCTCGTAGAACCTGCACACTTCACAGTCTTCCTTGTTCCCTTTTCCCTTCCATTGCATCCCTCGGGCAGCACTACCATTCTGCCCCTGCCTCTGCAGAGGTCATGGTGCTGGGCCACGGCAGCCTTCTGTGAGGACGCCCACAACGGTGGTACAACACTCAGAGCTTGCGTTCCGAACAAGTTTCTGTGAAGACGCAGCAGACAATTTATTGAAGCTCTGGGAATGATGTCGTCCAGCCACCTGGATATCGTGAACATTTTGAGATCTTGTAGAGCCATCTAGGTCCCACACCGTAGCCGGGTTAGAGGCCCACTTGATTGTTTCTCCGACCACGCTCAGAAAAGAGGAACCACATAAAGTTGCACTCGCAGCGTTCACTCAACCTGGCCCAGGATTTCGAGCATGAGAGGTTGAATTTTCATCGCGCTGCCTACCTTTGATCTCTGATGGTTCAAGTTGGCCATTCGATCTCAAGCGATGGCGCGAAGCCTACACACTGTGCCCAAAAATTTCATTTCTCGACATGTCTCAGTTACCACTGCATCCTGTGAAAGTGACTGAATATTGTGATGAATAAGAAGAAGGCGTTACCGAATACTTGAAGTGCATTAACCCATTTAGCGCCATTGTTCCCAAATGGGAACGATACACGTGGTTATTTTCTGAACCCATAATTGCCGAAGTTGGCAAGAAAAGTGCTAATATTTGGTAACAACACCTTTAAAAATGCCCAAAGTTTTCTTTGGATGCAAAGAAGTTTCCTTTATAGTTTCGTGTTTTGTGTTATGCGGCGACAACTTCAACGAACTTTTGGCGCGAACACGGCGGTGCGTCGCACGCAGCGTCATTGCGAAAAAATGTAAGTTTTTCAACTGCATGGTCGGATTTGTATATTCTAGCATCTTTGTGAATGTATTTAGTATTCGGACACACTAAATAGAGTAGCTGCTTGCATGCATAATGAAAATATGGCGACAAATGTGTGCATGTTCCCATTTGGGAACGTTGGCGTAAAGCGGGGAGGTGGAAGCGGCTGCTCTGCAGTTACGTTTACGTTGGTTTCAACGCATCTTTCTTCACCCAGATGCCTCGAGAAAAGTTCCTTACGCTGGAGGAAGCAGTGGAAATGGTTCTCGCCGACGATTCTGCAGAAGTAACCGATGTTGTGCTTCTACCCCCCACCGAGTGCGGACGACATTCTTACGGATGAAGAGGAGGGCGACAGTGATATCGCCGTTGTCGACACTCTGCCAAATGATGTTGCCGGTGAGATTGAAGTGCACACGGCTGATTCCGACGAGTGTGAAGCAGCTCTGCAGGAACAAGCGCCTCCGAGACCAAAAAAAGCGTCTAAAGATCCTCGTGCCTGGAGGCGTACTACACAGTTTTCGGGCGCAATACTAGAGACTGAGTTTCAGCCACTTCGAGTTACGCATTCGGAGCTTGTCGATGTGGAGCCCTTTGATCTCTTTGCCCGCCTATTAAACAAGGAAATCATAGGTCTCATAACCGACGAATCCAATCGTTATGCCCAGCAACAGAACGATCACAACGTCAGCACAACCGAACATGACATACTCCAATTTGTCGCCATTCTATTCTTGAGCGGTTACCACAAGCTTCCACGCTCTGACCTCTATTGGTCGAAAGCTGAAGACCTGAGTGTTCCTTTGGTGGCAAATACAATGAGTCGCGCAAAGTTCCGGTTGATAAAAAGATACATCCATGCGTGTGACAGTCAAAACCTTGAGAAGGGTGACAAAATGGCGAAGATCAGGCCTCTACTTAGGCTTGTCAATAGCTCTCTTCAGCAGTTCGGAATTTTTTCGAAGAATCTGAGCGTGGACGAGCAAATGGTGCCGTATTTTGGGAGGCACAGCTGCAAGATGTTCATAAGAGGAAAACCAATACGCTTTGGTTACAAGGAATGGGTCCTATGCTCTTCATCAGGGTACCCTTTCAACATTGATATCTACTGCGGCAAAAACGACGGCGAAAGCACAAATGTACCGCTTGGAACACGCGTTGTTTTGAACGCTCTAAAGTGTGTTGATGTGCCGACAGACCACGTAATTTTTATGAACAATTTTTTTCACATCACATGCTTTACTGCAAGAGCTGAAAGAACGCGGATTTAGAGCCACTGGAACCGTAAGGGAGGTCAGGCTGAAGAAATGCCCACTTCCGGATTCGAAGGAACTTGCCAGTCAAAGCAGGGGATCTTTTGATTTTATGTGCGATGGCGACGTGCTTGCTGTGAAATGGAATGACAATAAGTGTGTGTGCGTTGCCACAAATTATGATGGCATTCACCCGACCACCACAGTCACTCGCTACAGCCGAAAAGAGCGAAAGCGAGTTCCAGTGCCCCAGCCGAGAGTAATACAACAATACAACAAGCACATGGGCGGTGTCGACTTGCTTGACAGGTTCATCAGCGACTATCGTCCTTGTCTACATGAGAAAAAAGTGGTATTGGCCATTGCTGAGCAATCTCCTTGTAACACTGCGTGTTGCAGCCTGGAGGCTGTACACGGAAGTAGGGAGCCAACCACAACTTGACCAGCTTCAGTTCACGAGGCTTATCGTCCAAGGTCTGCTCACAAAGAGGCTGGACACGCGAGAACGGCCTGGTCCTTCAGGTGCCCTTGTTTTCCACAGCAAGGAAGGCCACGGCCACCATTTGGTGCCCTTGGGAAAGCAGAGCAGGTGCCGCCAATGCACCAAAAACACACGAATGAAGTGCCAGATGTGTGCCGTCCCACTCCACATCCATTGTTCGCCTCTCTACCACGCGAAAAAATAAGGCGCGCGTGGAGAAACACGCCTTGTTTCCGACCCGCGAGGAGAGCGTAAGCTATTCCAACGTACATACGCTTAGAGCCATTGTTCCCATTTGGGAACGATCTGTATATCATAAACCAATGATACCAGTGAAATAAAATTTATTTTTCATGTATAATTCAGCCCTCTAGCCAAGCTGAAATAGTTTGTTTTGTTGTTGCTGCAGCACATCTAGTAGCGGCGTTTAATGGGTTAAACGCTATTGCGTACCGCTTAGGGGGGCGCAGTACGCTGCAGGCACCCGATGGACCAGCCAAGGAAGAATATTTAACATGGTAGTACTCTCGAACCATATGAAAGCCTGATTGCGTAGCTTCAGCACGCTAACAACGTAGGGCCGATCCTTGCGTGCTCACCTCGCAGAAAGGGATGCAGTAGGCTCTGAGAAACAAAAAGAAAGTCATCAACTGACAACGTTTCCAAGAGAAGTTTGTTATGACTAACATATTTTAGTGGTAATGGTATTTTGGAAAAGCAAGAACTTGAGATTTCACGCGAATAACGCCAAGCAGATCGAAGTTTGGAGCGCGCTGCTCATGCGCAAAGGACGCACGAAAAGAACAAACACAGGACGAGCGCGAACTAACAACGTTCACTGCTCTGCACTTAACGCTCTGCTCAAACACAAGGTTCGCGCGAAACATACGCATGGGTATACACAGGACGAGCGCCAACTAACAAGTGTCACAGTTGTTACTTCCCTGTGTTTCAACAGCGCGCTTCTTTCGTGAACGGAGCCTCTGCAGCGAGCGAAGTGACCTTTGTGCACTCAGTAACCTAAAAGCAATCTGTCCGGCGAAAGCACGAGACGTAAAACAGCCCCATACCCCATCCCAAGATAATCGCACGCGCGCGCACGGGCACGGGCGACTACGCCGCGAGGGCAAAGGGCAGGTTGCAACGAATGGCGCCCAGCGCGCCCTTTGCGCTGTCTCGCTGGATTGCTGGTAAGGCAGAGAACACGCTAATATTCACCTGCGATCGGCGCACCGCTAGTAGTGAATGGTGTATATAAATAGCGCGCCATTAGCATGCTGCAGGACGTGCGCTTCAGTGGCCTAGCGGTGAGTGCCGCGCGCTACGGCGGGAGAGGTTGTCCGTTCGAATCCGCGCGTCGGAAAGTACTTTCCGTATTATTTTTCTTCGTGGCTTTTATATTTATATATATTGTTAAGGTGTTTATTTGCCGGGACTCAGCGATAATGCGTCAGCGACAATGTGTCAGTAACAGCCACGGCCAGGCACGGACTCTCAGCGCGAGCTGCTCTTTCTCTTCGAAGAGGGCGACCCACTAGAACGCGCTGGAGAGGACGACCCACTGCATAGTTCCAAAGTTTCCCTACAATTACCTCGGGTAAGAAAAGGGAGCCGCCTGGCGACCTAACAGCTGGTTACTATGAGCGGGTCATGGTAGACCTTGAGGAGCTCCACGTTGACAATGTCGCGCCCTCGAACGGTGCATGTCCGAAGATGGTTCGATGGGTTCGATGAGGTAGTTTACAGGGGAAGTGCGTTCGACTACACGGTAGGGGCCTTCGTATTTGGGCAGTAGTTTTGAAGAGAGACCAGTTGCAGTGGTAGGGATCGAGAGCCATACGAGCGCTCCAGGGAGGAACGTGGGCGCAGAAGTGCTGGTGTCAGCGCGAATGCTCTTCTGCCGCTCTTGATCATGTGTAGTAAAGGTCTTGGCAAGCTCTTGACACTCTTCAGCAAGCCTGGCTGTGTCAGAAATAGGCGCACACTCAGATGGATCCGGCTTGTATGGAAGTATCGTGTCGATGGTGTGCGACGGGTGCCTTCCATATAATAAGAAGAAAGGCGAAAAAGCCCCCCACCTCCCCGAAGGGAATCGTGAGGAAATGCGAATGCATTTCGCGCGCGCTTCACTCCATTTATATATGGTGGTTGTGGTTTGAAGAAGGAAAAGGCGCCTAATTTCTGCAGCCCGGTCGGGAGCACGGCGCAGCGCCTTTTTTTTTGCTTTTTCTTGTTTTTTTTAATTTTTTTTATTTATTTTTAAAAATTTTTTTTTCATATATAGCTCCGCCGAGCTCCGCCGCAGATCGCTTTTAGTTAACGCGCACGCTGCGAATTTTTATTGTTCAACAACGCACAGGAGAAATTTCCCACCGGCACCACCTTGGAGGTCAAGATTCATTGCCATATATACGGGGTGGCCAGTGAACGGTTGTGCAGCGCGAGCAGTCGGTTTTTTCAACCAAGAAACTCGCTAGCAGACGCTGCCTGTGTCGGCGTCGCCAGGCGAGAGAGGGAGAGGGGGGGAGCGTAGGAGAGGAGAGAGAGGTGGGGTGCGCATGCCCAGTGGGAGTGTGGACGCTGCAGGCAGAGATGCCTAGAGAAGAGAGGGGGGGAGCGTAGGAGAGAAGAAGAGAGGTGGGACGCGCATGCGCAGTGGGAGTGTGGACGGCGCGGGCAGGGATGCCTAGAGGAGAGAGGGGGGAGCGTAGCAGGGGGAGAGAGGAGGGGAGGCGCATGCGCAGTGAGGGTGTGGTTGCCGCGGGGAGGGATGCCTAGGGGAGAGAGAGGGAGAGAGGAGGTTTTTTATCTTTATTTTTTTTTTTGAAAGGGTCTGCGCATGCGCAGTAAGGGCGGTCACGCCGTACACCACCACCACCGGATTAAGCTTCGCCATAAGATGCTTCACATCTAACACCTGCCGGCGCGCACACCTCCTCAACCTATCCTCCTACTCCTCCTCCGCGGACAACGCCAACACCAACGCCGGATGCCTGACATAGCCCGACTATGAAATGCATTCGCATTTAAAACCATTAGTGCTCTGGGGGGGCGGTATTATAGGCGTAGGTGACGAACGGCAGAATGGCATCCCAATTTGTGTGATCGGCGGCGACGTACATGGAGAGCATGTCACCGAGCGTACGGTTGAAGCGTTCGGTGAGACCATTCGTCTGCGGGTGGTAAGCAGCAGTTTTGCGGTGAACAACGTTGCATTCTTTGAGAATGGCTTCGACGACTTCCGACAGGAAGACACGGCCTCGATCACTGAGCAGTTCCTGGGGTGGACCGTGACGCGGCATGAATCGTTGGAACAGGAAGGAGGCCGCATCGCGCGCTGTAGCCGCGGGGAGGGCGGCGGTTTCGGCGTATCGCGTGAGGTGGTCTACAGCGACGTTGGCCCAGCGGTTACCAGCCGATGTTAGCGGAAGTGGCCCATACAAATCGATACCAACGCGCCCAAACGGCCTGTCAGGGCAAGGCAGAGGATTGCAGACCTGCCGGTGACAGGTGCGTTGAAGTTTTGCGGCGCTGACAATCTATGCAGGAGTGAACGAATTTGTGCACGTAGCGGTACATCCCTCGCCATAAGTGCGGTTGGCGAATGCGGTGGTAAGTTTTCGATACCCCGGAGTGCGCACATTGCGGATCAGAGTGGAACGGCTCGCGTCTGTCAGAGCGCAGACTGCGAGGTATGACTAGTAGCCACTGGCGGCCGTCACCGCTGTAATTGCGTCGGTGGAGGAGGTCGTCGCGAACGGCGAAACGGTGGGCTTGACGACGCAACGCGCGAGTGGATGGTGTTGCCGATGGATCAGTCAGCAAGTCTATCAGTGAGGCAATCCATTGATCCTTGCGCTGTTCGGTAGCGATGGTATGAAGGTCGACGGAAGAAACGGCAAGGCGAGACGCTGAGCTGTGGGCATTGTCGTCCGGCAAGGGAGAGCGCGACAGGGCGTCGGCGTCAGCATGCTGGCGTCCTTTGCGGTACAGTGCCGTCCACTGTTAGGGTGAACGCGCGAGCGCGTGGCCGCTCTCCGCAGAGCGCCGTTGACGCCAGCGCGGCCGCGCATCGAAGCAAACCTGCGCAGGCGCGGCAGTGCCTGCGGGCGTGGCTTCGTGTCGTCTGCTACATTGCTCGAGCTCTTCGGCGCGCCGACTTTGCATTGCCGTGAAACAAACTTCGCTGACAGTGGCGTGTGTTGCCGTAGCGTATACAAACTTTTGTTTTAGTGTCAAAACTTGAAGACGTGACAGACGCCAAGTGAACTTCACTTTATCGGCTCAAATAAAATTTTCCTGTCGACATACAGGCACATATGTCGCTTTTAACAGCGATGCTGCTCTTAGTCGAGCTTTTCATGTCCGGCGTTGTTGTAGCGCTGATCACGTGGTCTCGTATTGTGCCAAGAGTGAGCCTCGGGTAGATATGGGATTTGTGATTCTTAGTATAGGGGGAACAATGAGGAAAAGGAGGGAAAAGGTTGGAATAGTCCTAGATAACTGTCTCTGTATAGGACACCTCAACCAAAACACTGGATGTCGAGGACTGAACCAGGGTTGCCGGTGGTGGCTACTTTGCGCCAAATTGGCTACTTTTGGACCCCGTTGGCGACGAAAATTTCCAGTTGGCATCATGGCTCTTTTTAGGGGCGAAGCTCCTTAGGGTGTGGGTCTGTCCCTCCTCTGTAGTAGGTAGGTAGGTAGCCACGTATAGTGGAATGTACCCACTCCACGTGATAAAGATGGCGATGACGCAGTATAGTGGAAAGTACCCACTACACGTGATAACGATGACGATGACGCTGATGACCATGAAGTAGGTTCACTTTCCAACATTTTAGGGGCGAAGCTCCTTAGGGTGTGGGTCTGTCCCTCCTCTGTAGTAGTAGTAGTAGTAGTAGTAGTAGTAGTAGGTAGGTAGCCACGTATAGTGGAATGTACCCACTCCACGTGATAAAGATGACGATGACGCAGTATAGTGGAATGTACCCACTACACGTGATAACGATAAGTATAAGCGCGTTCCAGTATAGTGGAATGTACCCACTACACGTGATAACGATGACGCTGATGACCATGAAGTATAAGCGCGTTCCAGACCACACATTCTCTTTCTGCCATGGATGAAAACGGTCGAGCTGCGCCCACTCATCATCATTCACTTCGTGGATATGGCATGATATTTTATACTTGTGGTTTTACTTAATGAAAATGGTTTGATTTATTCATCATGAGTAAAGACTCTGTTGGCAGTACCGCTTCTGTTCTATTTGACTAGAAATTCGGCGATAATATCAAATGACATGGCTACTTTGGCTACTTTTGGCATGATTTCTGGCGCCTTTTCATGTCCACCCAACGGCAACCCTGGACTGAACCTTCGAGAAATGCGCCAAGATGGGGTGACGGTGGGGCACAGTGGAGTGTAAAATAGCGTGCCGGTGTTAGTGTTCAGGAGTTCGCGCTTTCAAGATGGCGAGCATTTCTCATTGTCCCGGTGAAGAAGGCACACGACGTGAGCGTCAGCGTGAGTTGACGCGAGAACGGGCATGTCGTCGCCTTGCCAACCACGATGTTCGCGCAAGAGAGGCCGACGCTAAGCGCCAATGAACGGAAGACATAAAAAATATAGAAGTATGATATAGCCTGATGAATGACGGGAATAAGCTTCGCTGTTTCGACAGTGTTCGCGTAATGGAGCTGGCTGTAATTCTTTTTTTTTTTTTAGCTGCCTATGGTTACGAAGACTCACGGCTTGTTCTCATATTTTCACGTTATCCGACCCTGTAGATAAAAATTACTTGATTTTCATGTTTCTCTTGAGGCGAGGGGAGGAAAGGAGTGAAGTGGCACCCAAAACATCACTGACGCCGAATAATATTTTCTGCAAAACGAAAGAATGGAAAGAAACGGGCGTATTTTCACGTTCTCTTGAATCGGTGCATTAGCAAAACGAGGGCTTCTATTACGCTTCTGCTATCCCAGTGAGCGTAATGGATGCTCGTAGTCGCATTTATACTGGGATATCGGCTACGCAAATTCTTACGATCATATTACATTGCGATCACGCACACAGTTGTAAAAATAATTGTGGGGGGTTTCACGTGGCCAAAACAAGATATCATTATGAGCGACGTCGGAAGGCTCCAGAAATTTTCACCATCGGGTGTTCTCTAAAGGGCACCTGAACCTAAGTACCAGGCCTTTAGCATTTCGCTTTCATCGAAAGGCAACCGCCACGTTCATGCAGGGTTCGATCCCGCCACTGCTAGAGCTTGATCAGTTCGAGATTAAACATATTGTGTGCCCTCAATTGTGTTAGTAGAGTGCAGAGCAGGCTGTGCCACCGCGACACTATCATCCGAAACCACCACATAAAAGCTGTCTTTTATACAGTTGTTTCTTCACATGCTCTAGCGGTGATAAAAACGCGATTGCACTTGAAGCCCAGTTCTTTTCCCTGCGAACATATTGGGGTGAGTGTGTGTTCAGGCAATGTCACGCATTCCTGAAAAAGAAAGAACGTGTATTGTTGAGCTAAGCGCAATTTCGAGAATCACGAATAGGCCGTTAAAACGTGAATAGAATCGTTCACGCCTACAGGACCGAGCGCCGGACCAAGGATGCTTCCCGGAAGGGCCGTGCGAAGGTGAGTATGGAAGATGAGGACATGTCAATAATATCGGGGGCGAATGACTTTCCTGCATCAACCATGAGAGAACTCAAGCAACTGGCGGGGTTTTCGGCTGCATCAGACAACTGTAAAACGTCGTCTACATTCAGCCTATATCAGTGTATATAAGTAGATATTAGGGCCTATAAAACACGTAAATAAATTTATATTTCAATAAGTTACACGCGAGGCACTTTCATTATAATTCTTGATCTCTAACATTCAAAGTAAACAGTCCAACTGTTTTATACATTATCGGAAGATACCAATCACGCCGCCGCAGCCTGCGTTCAAGACCGCAAAAAAAAAAAAAAAAAAAAAAAAAAAAAAAAAAAAAAAAAAAAAACGACCAAGGAACACCCCTTAAAAACGTTCCCTGTAAAATGCACGCGAAATTCCCATACTCAGTATACTTAGTAGAGCAGACAAGTAAATATTTGTGCGAAATCGCCTTGTGAATTATTCTTAACAAAAAGAATTTCCAGACACTTCCTACGCGAAAATAACTTTTTTTTATTACCTTCAGTTCATAGTTACGAAACTGTTATTTTTTAAAAGTACTTCCGTTATGAAGTGCACTTCGCTAGCGTTGTTAATCTGCCGGTCTCCAAGCTGCGACACTAAACCAAAACATTCTATTCGCTACAGCAAACACACCCCACCGTCAGCGAAGTTTGTTTCACGGCGATGCAAGCTCGGCGCGCCCAAAAGCGCGAACAGTGTAGCAGACGACACGAAGCCACGCCCGCAGGCACTGCCGCGCCTGCGCAGGTTTGCTTCGATGCGCGGCCGCGCTGGCGGCAGCGGCGCTCGGCGGAGCGCGGCCACGCGCTCGCGCCTTCACCCTAACAGCGGACGGCACTGTACATCACGCGGATGTTGTAGTCTTGCAGGCGAAGTGCCCAACGGGCTTTGAGAAAGCCTTGAGATTCTTCAATGACGACAACCAGCACAGTGCGTGATGATCAGTGACGACATCAAATGGGCGGCCATACAAATAAGGGCGGAACTTCGTAAGGGCCCAGATGATTGCCAGGCATTCTTTCTCTGTGACGGTGTAATTGGTCTCGGCTTTTGTAAGCGTACGGCTTGCATACGACATATTCCGGGAACCCTGGTTCGCGCTGCGCAAGGACAGCGCCGAGACCAACACCACTGGCGTCCTTATGTACCTCTGTAGGGGCTGTAGGGTCGTAGTGGCGTAGTATGGGAGGTGACGTCAACAAACGACGGAGCGTTGCAAAACCGTCGTCGCACTTCGACGACCACGAATGGAGAGGCCCGTTACTTCCAAGGAGCTTCGTCAGCGGCGAAATGATAGTCGCGAAGTTTCGAATGAAGCGCCGAAAGTAGGAACACGGTACTACGAAACTGCGCAGTTCCTTGACGGACGTCGGCTTGGGGAACTCGGTCACGGCCCGAAGCTTGGCTGGATCGGGGAGAATTCCGTCCTTGGACACGACGTAGCCGAGTATTGTCAGCTGCCGTGCTGCAAATCGGCACTTCTTTAGGTTCAGTTGCAGACCGGCGTCACTCAAGCGCGTCAAAACATGCCGCAGGCGCTGAAGATGCGTGGAGATGTGCGGAGCGAAAACGACGACGTCGTCGAGGTAGCACAGGCACGTGTGCCATTTCAGGTTGCGCAGAACGGTATTCATCATGCGCTCAAAGGTGACGGGCGCATTGCACAGCCCACGTGGCATGACGCTGAATTCGTACAAGCCGTCGGGCGTGACAAAGGCGGTCTTCGGCCGAGCGTCTTCAGCCATAGGTACTTGGCACTACCCCGAGCGCAAATCGAGAGATGAAAAGAATTCTGCTCCTTGCAGGCTGTCAATCGCGTCGTCTATTCGCGGTAGCGGAGACACGTCCTTACGAATGGTCTTGTTGAGGCGTCGGTAGTCCACACAGAACCGCACAGAACCGTCCTTCTTCGCAACGAGAACAACAGGAGACGTCCATGGGCTGTCCGAGGGCCGAATTACGTCGCGTCGGAGCATGTCTACTACTTGCTCATTAAGTACCCGACGTTCGGCAGGCGACACGCGATATGGACGTTGCCGTAATGGTGGCTGGGTTCCAGTGTCGATGCGATGTGTGTGATGTCCGTGGGTCACAATGAACAAGACGCGTTTACAAGACTGCGTAGCATTTATTGGGGTAGCAAGCAGACGCCGTATCGATGCGTTGCTGTCGGTAGCTGGAAGCCGTCTGCCCTGCGTGAGCGGGGGGCTCGCTCGCTACGAACGCTCCCGCTTACGTCACTCGGCGCGTCCCGTGCAACACCGGTTGCAGACTCCGGCGTCTCGTAGCACTTCCTCCACCACAATTCAAGAATCAGGATGCCTGGAATCTGTCAGGTTGCTTCCTAATTCGTTGAGGGTATCGCCTGGTAGGGCTGTTCTCACTGACCATGCTTGCTGCTGTATTTTCGGAGACAGCGGCTGCTGCTGGCAAACGATCTGCAAAGGCCGGATAGCAGTTTTCTGTCTCCTCCTCCACCGCAACTGGGGACGCCGTTGTCGTGGTAGGGGCTCGTAGCAAATGGTCTTTGTGTCGCCTCCATGTACAAAACCCGTTGGGTGTCTGCACCTTGACCTCGTAGGAGACTGGTCCTCTCCGCTGCAATATAGTTGCATTGAGCCATCTTGGTCCGCTCCTGAAATTGCGCACCAAAACTTTTTTCGTTCACTTGAAACACAGTATGATCGGCGTTTCGCCGCATCATTTGCTGGGACTGGCTTGTGCTGACGGTAAACGATAAGCTGGGTTTCAGTGCGTCCAAACAAGTGCGCATCTGACGACCCAGAAAAAGATAAGATGGTGTCTCTAGCGTCGTCGCATGTGGCGTGGTTCGATACGCCATCAAGAATTTGGACAACGCCTCTTCAAGACTTTCTGTTGCAGGGCCTATGCGTAGGGCGTTCTTTACGGTCTGGACGAACCTTTCTGCCAATCCATTGCTGCTAGGGTGATAAGCAGACGTGAAAACTTGGCGGACGGCATGTTCTTTCATGAACATCTTGAACTCTGACGATGTGAACTGTGCACCGTTATCACTTACAATCGTTTCCGGTGCACCATATCGAGCGAACAAATCGCGTAATTTTGCTATGGTTGCTTGCGCTGACGCGGATGGCATGACGTAAACCTCAGGCCATTTTGAATGCGCGTCTACAGCAACTAGGAGCATACGATTACGGAATGGGCCCGCAAAGTCAATATGCACACGTGACCATGGTCGCGTCGGCCACGACCATGGGTGCAATGGTGCCTGTTGTGGCATGTTGCGTTGTTGCAGGCATGCCATGCAGTGCCTCACTTGAATTTCGACATCTCGTTCCATGGATGGCCACCATACGTAGCTGCGGGCGAGTTCCTTGCTCCGTACGATACCTGGATGTCCCTGATGTATCTCTTCCAAGACTGGAAACTGCAGTTTTGGTGGCACCACCACTCGCATTCCAAGCATCAGGCACCCTTCGTGGACCGTCAACTCACAGCGTCTGTCAAAGTATGGTTTCAACTCTTTGTCTTCAACATACCAAGGCCATCCTTTTCTGGTGAAGTCCAAAACAAGGCTGAGAAGAGGATCACGAGCTGTGTGGCGCGCGATGTCTTTGTTTGTCACAGGAAGAGACGCTAACCGAAGCGTATAAAATGTCTCACTGGTGCTGTCCTCTCCGTCGCTTGTCTCCAGTGGTAGTCGCGAAAAACAGTCCGCGTCCACATTATCACCTGACTGTCGGTAAACCAGGTCGTACTTGTAAGCTGAAAGAGTTACAGCCCACCGTTGTAGTCTGGCAGCCGCTATAGCCGGGAGCCCGCTCTTCGGCCCAAGAATCGTTTGCAGTGGCTTATGGTCCGTGAATAATGTAAATTGTCGACCATAAATATAAAAATGAAATTTTTGGACGCCAAAGATTAAGGCAAGTGCCTCTTTCTCAATCTGGCTATAGTTTTCTTCGGCCTTTGTTAGCGTCCTGGAAGCGTAAGCAATGGGCCTAACAGTGGCGTCTTTCATAACATGAGAAAGCACTGCGCCGAGACCGTACGCGGATGCGTCGCATGACAGCTGCAGCGGTAGCGTTGGGTCATAGTGCGCAAGAACTTCGGCTGATGACAGTACTGTTTTGAAGGCTTGAAACGCTTGCTCGCATTTACGGTCCCATGACCAAGAGACGCCTTTATTTAACAATCTGTAGAAAGGTTTAGCAAGCGTTGCCAACTGCGGCGTAAATTTACCGTAGTAGTTAATGAGTCCAAGCAGGGAACGCAGCTGCGCTACATTAGTAGGCGCTGGGGCTTTCAGAAGAGCTTGAACTTTTTTCGTTTGTTGGCTTGACGCCGGATTTACTGATAACATGCCCAAGGTATTGAAGGCTTTCTTTGAAAAACTCTCATTTCTGGCTCTTTACTCGGACGCCTTTTCGCGCCAGTGTTTGAAACACTGCTTCAAGATTTCGGAAGTGCTCTTCGGCAGTTGCTCCTGTCACAAGAATGTCATCTAGATAACATATCACTCCTGGTAGACCTTTCAACATGTTATCCATGATGCGCTGGAACAGTGCCGGTGCCGAGGCAATTCCGAACGGCAGCCTGTTTACAGCAAATAGCCCTTTATGCGTGTTCAACGTGAGCAGCTTTCTGGAGTCTTCCGACATTTCCACCTGCTGGTACGCCCTGTTTAGATCCAGCTTCGAGAAGTACCGCCCTCCGGCAAGCGTAGCTAATATCTCATCTAGCTTAGGTAGGGGGGTACCGTTCTTTGTCTAAGACAGGGTTCAAGGTTGACTTGTAATCTCCGCACACACGTATTGTCCCGTCTTTCTTAACAACCGGTACAATTGGTGTGGCAAACTCGCTAGAGGAAACTTGGGTAATGACGCCCATTTCCTGCAGCTTTCGCAGCTCTTCCTCCACTGCTAAACGTAAGGCATATGGCACGCTTCGAGCTTTGAGGAACCGTGGGCGTTGTTCCTTAAGAAATAAAGTTGCTTGCTCACCTTCTATTTTGCCAAGGCTCTCGTCAAAAATGGCGCTGTATTTGTCGAGGAGTCCTTTCAGTCGCATGCTGTGGTCCTCTTGGTTTGCGCCAGGGTGCGAGTCATTGCAGAGCTTGTGTAAACCGCAGATTTCGTCCCAATCCAAGCGAAGAGTTTCGAGCCACTCGCGTCCTAGTAGAGCTGGTCCTCCAGTGTCCATTACGTACAGCGGAAGGTCCCTAACTTGGTCCTTGTACCGCACGGACGCTTTGAAGACGCCGCTGGGCTGGACAACTTCTCCTGTGTACGTTTTCAGACGCAGTTCCGCTGGTTCCAGCTTCAAAGACGGTCTGATCTTCTTCAGCTGTTGTCTTGATATCACAGACACTGTGGCACCTGTGTCCAACTCCATACTCATCGGTACACAATGAATTTCGACTTCAACGGTGATGGGACTCCGGGTTTTTTGAGACAGCATCTGTACGTTGCCTGCGTCGTCACTGCGCAGAGTGCGTACTGACTTCCTGGAACTCGCTGACTTTTGCTTGAGACCACGACAAGCGCGTTGAATGTGTCCCTTCTTGCCACAGTTCATGCACTTATCAGCGATATGTGGACAGGCACGTGAAATATGCTTGTCAGAGCCGCAACGGTAACACTCAAAAGATCGCTTCCTTTTCTGTTCATCTTCAGTGCTGACTTTGTGAAGATCATCGACAGCTTCTCTCGCGTGCGCTTCCTCAACATTTTTCTTCGCTTCTTCCAGGGTAAGTGCGCGCTCAACGGCTTTTTGGAATGCCAGCGTTTTATCTTCTGCAAACAAGTATCGCTGAATGTCGGCACGGAATAAACCGCACACAAACCTGTCTCGCAGCGATTCGTCCAAGAATGTGCCGAATTCACAGGTTTGAGCAAGTCTTCGCAGCTCGGCTACATACTGTGCGATACTTTCATGTTGCAGCTGACATCTCCTGTGAAATTTCGCTCGCTCTCCGATCACAGACACTCTTGGGGTGAAGTGATTGCGAAGCAATTCCGCGAGTTGCTCGAACGTCTTTTGTGGCGGTTTGTCTGGTGCCGTCAGTGACTTCAAAAGGCTGTAGGACTTCGGCACAATGACACTAAGCAGGGCATGCACCTTGAGATCTTCGGGTACTTTGTTTACCGCAAAAAAACGAACTGAGGCGTTCTTCGTAAGATGGCCAGTCGCTCACAGTTTCGTCGAAGGCTTCAACGTGGCCTATCTGACTGGACGCTGCCATCGTCGAACACTTGTCGCCCTTTGTGGTAGCGTAGCTCCTCAGAAGGTTACTGGTGCTTCGTTGCCAGGCTTTAGTGCTGCTTTCTTGCGTCTTGCTTAGGTTATCCCATCCTCGTCGCCAGTTGTGATGTCCGTGGGTCACAATGAACAAGACGCGTTTACAAGGCTGCGTAGCATTTATTGGGGTAGCAAGCAGACGCCGTATCGATGCGTTGCTGTCGGTAGCTGGAAGCCGTCTGCCCTGCGTGAGCGGGGGCTCGCTCGCTACTAACGCTCCCGCTTACGTCACTCGGCGCGTCCCGTGCAACGCCGGCTGCAGACTCCGGCGTCTCGTAGCAATGTGTAACAGCGGACGTGCGACCAAGAGAAGTTTGCCCGACATCGAAAGAAGAACGAAATTCTTGCAGCAGGTCCAGAAGCTGGGGAAGGCTGGACCGACGTAAGGTTATCAGCAATGGAGGGACCAAATACGTCAGCAGGTGACGGATCAGACGTGGAAATAGCACTGATGGTACGAGAACTGGGACAGTGCGAGTAATCGGCTACGTCCAGGACTTGTGCTTCGTCGACGGGTTCCACTCTGCCGAGACATTCCCCTCGAACCAACGTAACCATGTACGGGAATGGGTTGGTCACAAAAATAGCGGTGTTGCCCTGAGTTACTTGCACGGTCGCGAAAGGTACCAGCAACCCTTTCCTACTGCAACCACAGTCAGATGGCGAAAGGAGTGCAATTGTGTCGGAGACCAGCGCAGTAGAGCGACACATCCGTTGACGAGCTTGAAGGCACCGTCGTATCGTCTTTGACGAGGATCATGTTCAGTGCCGAGGGACTGTCTACTGGCGTCAAATGTGAGCAAGGTGAGAGTTCAATTCCGGCGGAGGCATAATGAATGACGGCGTCGTGGCGGCAGAGAAAATCCCATCCCAGGATGACGGCGTGAGAGCATGCAGTAATGATGATGAACTCGACTACATACACAACTTCCTGAATCACGACGCGGGCTGTGCACACTGCTGTAGGGTGAATACTCTGCGAACTAGCGGTACGGAGGGACATCCCAGAAAGGGGCGTCGTCACTTTTTGGAGTAAGCGGCAAAGTTTTGCGTCCATAACGGATACGACAGCTCCAGTATCGATAAGGGCAGATGCGCGAACACCGTCCACAAACACGTCAATGTCATTCGATGGATTTCTCTGAGGGCTTTCACAGTTCGATTGCGTCACAGCCCTTATTTCGTGGACTGCGACGACTAGTTTTCTTGCTCTTGAGCGGCCGAACTTGGACGCATGGGTGACAGGGATCGGCGTCGTGGAGACGTGGACCTGCGAGGAGATAGAGCTGGGCGCGACGTCGGTGGCATAGACGGGGGTGAGTCCTGAAAGGGACGGCTCAGCTGGCCAGCGACAGGTAACGTGACAGAGGCGGCTGCACGTGAAAGCAATAACGTGCCACGTGTCCGGCGTATCCGCATGCAAAGCAGACGGGCCGGTTGTCGGGTGTGCGCCATCGGTTCATCGGGGTAGGTCGCGCCCATGTCGCAAGACCTGACGGACGGAACGGCGGCTGGAATGACTGGATGGTGGGCTGCAGTCGAGGCCTAGGGACGACGTCAGCATACGTGACGTGCAGACCCGCTTCGGTGGACGGAGGTCGAGCGGCGGCTTCGGCGTAAGTCAGAGGTGCGGCCGCCGGAAGTACTTGAGGCGGCCTGGCGACAACTTGAGCGTAACTCTGGGGCGGAGGAGCCGGAGGTTGTTGGTGGTACGCTGGCATGACCTCCGAAATTTTCTGCTCAATCGCTCGGCGGAGGCGAGGAAGAAGGGTGGTTGTCGATTGTTGAACGGCCGGCGGGTGGGCAAAGGCCAGGAGAGAGAACTGCCGTGCGATTTCCTCCCCGATGAATGACTTGAGCTCTGGCAGCAACGCCGCCTGGTCAGAGGTGGTCACCAAGCCAGCAAGCTCTGCATCTCGTGAAGGAGAGCGACGGGTCATCGAACGCTGCCGATGGAGCTCCTCGTAGCTCTGGCACAGCGTTATGACTTCGGCCACTGTGACAGGGTTTTTGGCGAGCAGCATGGTGAAAGCGTCGTCGTCAATACCTATCATGACGTTCCGGATCTTGTCAGACTCAGACATGGTTTCGTTGGCTTTCTTACACAAGTCGAGCACATCCTCGATATAACTGGTGAATGACTCACCGGCCTGCTGAGCACGTTCGCGTAAGCGCTGTTCGGCTTCCAGCTTACGAACGGCAGGGCGGCCAAAAACGTTGATGGCGGCGGTCTTGAAATCGGACCAAGTCCCAAAATCGGACGCGTGGTTGTTAACCACAAACGTGCTACTCCCTCAAGGTAGAATACCAAGTTGGTCAACTTGCCTTCGTCGTCCCATTTGTTGGGGACGCTCACGCGCTCGTAAAGTGCGAGCCAGTCCTCCACGTCGGTGCCATCGGCGCCAGTGAAGATGGGTGGGTCGCGGATGCGTGGGACACCTGGACAAGGGGGGCGGCACGGGGGGAAGCGTTTGCTGGAAAGCGTCTTGGGGCATGGTAGATGGCTGGGTACGAGATCGAAGCTCCACAGGCATCGAATGGGAGCACAGCACTCTCCACCAATTTGTTAAGGTGTTTATTTGCCGGAACTCGGCGATAATGCGTCAGCGACAATGTGTCAGCAACAGCCACGGCCAGGCACGGACTCTCAGCGCGAGCTGCTTTTTCTCTTCGAAGAGCGCGACCGACTAGAAGGCGCTCGACAGGACGACCCACTGTTTAGTTGCAAAGTTTCGCTACAATATATATATATATATATATATATATATATATATATATATATATACACATACGGGGCATGATGCCGACGCCGACGGCAAAAAGCAGCCGAGAGTGTCCATATAATTGCTATCGCGAAAAAAATTAAATTTAGGCAGATCCCAAGTACCATGGGAATCGATGTTGTGCGAAGCATGCGCAGGTAAGGTGACTGGGTAGCAATTCTTTTATCGAGCGAAACGTTACGAAATTATGCTACATGTATCTACAAATGTTGCACACCGAGACATATGTTGAACATTCGCATATGTTTCATATAACCAGTTGCTTACAGTTGTGTAACGATGCCAACAGAAACGTTGGTATTGCCAACACCAGAAACCGTAAGCTGATATGTAGAGCTTGTGCTTGCAAGTATGGTAGCCCTGGATAGTGATGCGTAAACCAACTACAGTCGATGGCGCTCAAGTATACAACTGACGTTAACCCCACATCACTCATTCATCACAGGCGTACGTATGTAATGTTTTTAAAATTAGGTAGCCAGCACTGCAACCACAATTGGCGTTTCACCAACATTGCGCTTGCATATAGGGTCTTTTTCCAAAGCAGTTTCGAGACCTGATGTGGCTCTGTGGTAGAATACTTGATTGCCACGCAGAATGCTTGGGTTTGATTCCTGCTGGGACTATGATTTCTGTTCTTTGCATTCGTCGCGTCAACGCCGCCGATATCAGTTTTTCTTAACGCTGTCGCCTGTAAATTACCAGTGTCAACGCCATCGATGTCAGTTTGTCTTAACGCTATCGCATTTAAATTACCAATGTATGTTCTCCCCGTTCCTGGGTAGATATAGATTGTCAAACTCCTGTGGCGCATACCCACATACCGCGGCCCGTGGTATACGGGTATGAGCCACACGTGTCTATAGAAATGAGTTTGACGACGTATGCGACGGGAATTTCACGTTATTCAAATCATGACCAGCCAGTCGTGTTCGAGAAATCCTCTTAGCCTCCCATACTAATTTTGGTCGACCTCAAGTTAAGGAGGCGATCACCAGAGCATCCAGACATAGGCGGCTAGATAGATAGATAGATACGTAGATAGAAATGCTTAAAGTGCTTGCAGTACGCAAAGAAATGCTTCGCATTTAAAAATAAAAACTTTGCGCCGGCATTGGTCACATGCTTATTTGTATGCGCCGTTCTCCAGTATATCATGTTTTCGCAATCAGGGGCTTTCCGGCGATGAGGCGTTTTTGATGTGCCAATTTGATCTGTTAACGTGCTCATTCGTCATTTCTAATTCACCGTTTCATTGTTCGCTAGATAAGAACACTTTACCGGCGTTGTTAGCTGCAGCAACTGATAAGCACGCGGATTTATAGAGCCCGGTAATGGTAGGCAATCGCTGGGATGATTCCAGGAGGTGAAGAATCGGTTCCTCAAAACGCACCACGAAAGCCCGGACACAAGAGCAGGGTACTTAAGTGAATTAGCAAACGCCGGTTGTGGCCCCAAGCCCCAGTCGGAGCAAAGACGAGGAAATCGTACATTCTGGTTGAGCCAAAGGAAAACAAACAAACAAACAAAAAAGGAAAAAGGGATGGCAGATTCATTGTTGGGAAACCTAAGGAAGTGCGTAGCACGGGCATACAGCGATTTCTGTTCGGCCTAGCTTAGTGTCGTTACCTCGCCAGGTTCACCGGGCAACCTTGAGCGCGTGTTGACAATAAACACTGACAAGCGCGGCTCAACAGTCAGTAGCTGTTTACCCCGCCATACGTTTGGGTCGTCTTTACTAGAGCGCGGGTGCCCCCCCCCCCCCCCGTCCACGGTCCCGGCGCAGATCGTGACACCGGCGACGAGTACATTCAATCAACGAGTCGACCCACGCGATCGCGAGCGGCGAAACAACGCCCCCCTCCCCCCCCCCCCCCCGCATCTACCGCCATGCCGCTGTACGAAAAGGCTCGAGCCGTTCGAGGGAGACGGGTCCACCCCATCTACGAGGAGCAAGTTCACTTGTTTTTCCGCGCAAATGACACGCCCGAGGAGAAACAGCGGGACATGTTCCTGGCTAGTTGCGGAACCGAAGTCTTCAGTCTCCTGTTCGACCTCCTAAAGCCGGCTACACCACACACCAAGACGCTGAGTGAGCTGCTCACTGCACTGCGTTCGCACTTCAGTCCGGCATCGCCCACGCTTATGGAGCGGTTCCACTTCAACAACCGGAGCCGCATGGGAAGGGGAGAGCCTCAGCCAGTTGGTCGCTGCGCTATAGCTACGCTGCGCTACCAGCTGGACTCGCTGCTCCGGGACCGTTTCATCTGCGGCGTAAACAACCCCGCCATGCAGACACGTCTCCTGGAATTTCCCGACCGCTCACTGGACGACGTGGTGAAAACAGAGCTGGGGATGGACGCGGTGACAAAGGACGCCGGCGAGATTGCGCGTGCGGCGTCAACAAGATGGTGGGAAGGGGCGGTATCTGCAGTCGCTGCGGTGACGGCCATTCCCCCTCGCAGTGCCAGTTCTCACATTCGTAGTGTTTCACGTGCGGAAAAACTGGGCACCTTGCACGAGTATGCCGAACGGGGAAACCGAACAGCGGACCACAGCAGCAGCCTGGATCAAGCCCAGGTTCCACACGAGCCCGCGGTCATGTTAGTCATCGCAAGTGGCGGCGGGGACGGGCGGCAGCAGGCTCGGGTTCTCCCGCGGTCAGACCAAAGTTGTGTCCGATGACCCGCCAATTTTCGACATGGGGCACACAGGCCTTGTCCAGTCGTCTGTGCCGCCGTACATGCTGGCCGTCAAAGTTTGCGGGCGCCCCGTTTCCATGGAACTGGACACGGGGGGCCAGTGTGTCGGTCATGGCTGGGAAAATTTTCAAAAGGACCTTCCGCGAAGTGGCCGTCGAGGCTTCAGGCGTCGTGCTGCGTAGCTACTCTGGAGAGCTTTCTCAGGTCCAAGGTCAGGCCCAGGTCAGCGCTCGTTTTGGCAACAGGGAAGCAACCCTTTCTCTTTATTTGACCAAGGGTTCGTCACTGACGCTGCTCGGGAGAAATTGGATTTGCGCACTGAGTGTTCGGCTCCCAGAAGGCCAGGAACCAGCCCTACATGTCGTACAAGACATTCCGAGCCTTCTAACAGATTTCCAGTCCATGTTCCAGCCAGGGGTGGGCACATACGCCGGTACGACTGCTGGCATCCATGTACCCGAGGGAGTCCGGCCTCGGTTTTTCAAGCCTCGCCCACTGCCGTTCGCACTGACGGACGGGGTAACCGAGGAGCTGCAACGGTTGCAGCGAGAAGGCATCCTGATACCAGTCAGGACTGCTGAGTGGGCCGCTCCCATTGTTCCAGTCCCCAAAAGAGACGGTAGCGTCGAAATCTCCGGGGATTTCAAGGTTACAATCAATCCCGATGCTACCGTCGAAAAGTACTCACTGCCTCCCGGATTGAAGATCTCTGGTCGGCATTGTCCGGTGCACAGAGGTTCACGAAGCTCGACCTCAGAGACGCTTACCAGCAGCTGGTGCTCCAGGAGGCATCACGGAAGTATGTCATGATATCGACAACTATGGGCTTTTCTAGTACACGCGTTTACCATTCGGCGTGGCCTCGGCACCAGCCATCTTTCAGAGAGAAATGGACAACCTCTTCAGGGGCATGAAGCACGTGGCAGTGTACTTGGACGACATCCTCTTCGCCGGTATTGACGACAGAGACCAGAAGCAGAGTCTGCACAACGTTCTCGCACGACTTTAAGATGGTGGTCTCAAGCTCAAGCGGGAAAAGTGCGTGTTCATGGTTCCCAGTTTTGAATACCTAGGACACCTCATATTCCAGGCCGGCCTCACTCCGCTCTCCCGCAAAGTTGAGGCTGTTCTGAAGGTGCCGAAGCTCCGAAAACAGAAAGAGCTTGAAAGCTACCTTGGTATCATCAATTTCTACATGACGTTCCTGACCAACCTGTCACTGCATCTACAGCCACTGCACATTCTGCATCGAGATGGTCAGCATTGGGCGTGGAAGAAGGATCAGGATCTGGCCTTGCAGCACAGTAAGGAGCTAATCACAAAGGCCCCGGTATTGGTGCACTTTGATCCAGCCAAGCCTGTCGTCCTTACCGTAAATACATCACCATACGGTGTAGGAGCCGTCCTAGCGCACCGAGACAAGGATGGCCAGGAACGCCCTGTGTCATTTGCTTCTCGTCGTCTTCACGCAGCAGAGCATCGTTACAGCCAGCTGGACAAGGAAGGCCTCACCCTCATGTTTGGCGTCGAGCGTTTCCACCAGTACCTGCGGGGCCGAAAGTTCGAGGCAGTCATGGACCACAAACCACTGCTGGGGCTACTGGGGCCAGACAAGGCTGTCCCCGTGCAGGCATCACCTCAAGTGGTACGATGGGCCTTGAAGCTGGCGGCCTACAGCTACCAGTGGGTCTACCGTCCAGGAAAGGACCTGGGACGTGCTGATGCCCTGAGCCGGTTGCCGCTGCCAGAGGTGCCTGCTGCTGTCCCAGAGACAGCTGAAACGTTCATGCCGGTGCACGCGTACCCAGAGATACTCTCCAGGTCTGTGGTGTCGCAGGCGACCAGTCCGGACACGGTTCTGTCCCAGGGGCTGAAGGCAGTATCCCGAGGGGAGGAGTTGGTGCAGCAGTCCTCCAGCCGCAAGGCCGCTGAGTTGAGCCTGGAGCAGGGTTGTCTACTTTGGGGTTCTAGGGTGGTGATCCCAAAAAGTATCCGGTCCAGGGTCTTGAAGTAGCTGCACGCGGGGCATCTTGGCGTGGAAAAGACCAAGATGGTGGCGTGGTCTCACGTTTGGAGGCCTGGTCTGGACCAGGACATCGCTCACATGGTTCAGAGCTGCCAAGTCTGCCAGGAACATCAACGGGCCTCTCGTCAAGTGGAGATCACCCCATGGCCATTCCGACAGAGGCCCTCATCTCGCCTTCATGTTCTACCTGCCACCGTTCCGTCAGCAGATGCGACCATTGCAGCACTGCAGCAGGTCTTCACCACCCAGGGGCTGCCACAGGTCATAGTCTGCGCTAATGAGCCCGCTTTTGCCGGCGCAGAGTATCTGGCCTGGCTGATGAAGAACGGAATCCGCCGAATGATGGTTCCGCCATACCACCCTGCTTCAAACGGTGGAGCCTAGAGGGTGGTATCGACCATTAAGGACAAACTTAATAAGAGTCAGGCTGGGCATTTCCGCACGCAGGTCGCCCGCATACTCTTCCAATACCGCACCACACTTCATGATGTCACCGGCCGTGCCCCCTGTGAGCTCCTGCTGGGACCGATGCTAAAGACACCGTTAGATATTTTGCATCCAGACCTCAGGTCCACGGCGCTCCTCAAGCAGCTGAAGCAGAAGCTGGCTGCTGCCCAAAGGGTGCCGTCCTGGGCCATTGCCGGAGCCTGTAGTGCCACTATTCGCCAGGAATTGCCGTTCTGGCCCACCTTGGTCTGCTGGACAAGTGGTCTCACCTGCAAGCTCCTCCTCTCTGCTCGTACGTATACAGGATGGAACCACATGGCATCGGCATGCTGACCATGTGAGGGCTAACTGCGAGACCCGGCTTGCATCTACGGCAACACCAGTTGCAGCCAGTGAGACGCATATTGAAAACTTTTCAGCGCGAACGGGACGGAGCACAAAGAAGAGGACACTACACAAGACTAGCGCTGTCTATCAACTGAAGTTTTATTGAAAGGAATTCAACCACCTTGAAAACCAACAACGCATGCGCGAAAGTTAACTGCTGTGAAAGAACTCATTGAGCTTACGTAGCTCACATTCTAAAAGGCAAACGCACGGCTCAGATATGGAATCATCTTTCGCTTCTTTTATGAAGTACGCTTCCGCGAGTTCCCGTGCCCTCCTATCACTATGTTTGCGCATGATGACAGTGTTGTCAAAGAACGGTTTACAACCAAAAGCCCTACAATGTGTCCAAAGGTGTGACGTCGGCGTTTCCTTCAAGGTACTATTGTGCTGGCGGAGTCTTTCGTTGATGCATTTGCCGGACTGGCCTATATATACCCGGCCGCAGGAGAGGGGAATCCTCTAGACCACACCAACAGAGCAGGAAACGGGGGTTTACGATGCTTCACCGTGCAACCTACACGCGAAGTTCGTCTAGCCTTGTTCTGCGATTGTGCTTGTGCTGCGATTGAGAACAAGGCTAGAGGAACTTCGCGTGTAGGTTGCACGGTGAAGCATCGTAAACCCCCGTTTCCTGTTCCCTCGCTCGGTGAGGCGGTGGCATCCTCTCTTGCGCCTAGCCGCTGTCAGCCCCATTTGTACGAAACGCGTTTTTAGCAATTTTAGGTTAATTCCTGCATTTGTTTCTTAGTTATTTCTGTTAATTACATTACTTTGAACCTTGTTCGTTTATTTCTACCCAGTTTTAACTTTTCTCACTTTGCTATGACCTGTAGTGAGCGCTTTTTGTTGAGCGTGACGCGCCGCATGATATAGATTTACGACAAGCGGGAAGCCTGAAGTGCTCCGCTCTTAAAATAATTGAAGCCAGGTCAACTTAGTACATATGCGAACACAGCGGAGCTCGCGAGGAAGCGCCACTACTATGCGAGCCCACGTTGAGATCTTTCTTATTCTTCTTTTTTCTTTATTTATTATTTCTTGAATTTATTTGATTTCTTTGTACACTTATACGTAAGCTAAATGCTTATACAGGAGTGGGCATACAAATAGTACTAGCAAAGTGTCTGTTACGAAGAAGACGCATGGAAGCTACTACAAGACGGACCTGTATTTGTGTACAGTAGACATGCTGTGTCTGTAAACTAAAAAAAAAGGAAACAAAGTCAAGATTTAAAACAGATACCTCATGAAAAAAAACATCCAGCCCTGCGCGGAACGCGTCGCACAGTCACAGCGAAAGCTGGAAAAGCCGCCTTTCCAGAGCCTTTTAAGTGCGAATGCATTTCTTAGTCGGGCTATGTGAGGCGTCCGGCGTTGTCCGCGGCGGCGTCCGCGCGCCAGCAGGTGTTATCTCTCCGCTCTCACTCCCTCTCCCATAGCAACAGCTGCGAGCGCGCGCGCTTATCCTCGCCCCTAGCAACCGGGGCATGTGGTGCGAGAGAGTGTAAGAGAGGGTAGGTGCAGTGCTTCGCCGCTCCTTCTCTCGCCGTTCGCCCTCTCCGCTCCCCCGCGCCCCACTCTCCCGTCCGCTCGCGCCTCACTCTCAACCGTTCGCTGGCTGGGCGCCTCTCAAGGCGATGGCAGAAGTCGGTGAAGGCGAAACCCCTCGGCGCAAGAAATGCTTTCGCATTTCCTCACGATTCCCTTCGGGGAGGTGGGGGCATTTTTTTAAACACTCTTGGGACAACTACTACAAGCACACTAGCATGGTACCCACTATACGCCATAAATCATCATATTTTTTTTGTAGTGGGGAAGCGTACACTGTGTCATTCTTCGGAAAAGCGCGGTACCCGCTACCCACTTGTAACGCATTATGTGCACTTTGTTTATGCTGCGGCTGACGACGATGAAGAATTATGCCGGATGCTTTTGTAATGGGTTGGAGAATTGAACGACCCATTCGTTACGCAATTCGCAGTGCGTGACGCCTGGTTGTTATTTTGCTGTTCTAAAACGCTTTATTACACATGTTAACGCGATTCCTTACCCGACATGAATCTTGCATAGGGTCAGTTTGCAACGCAGTTTCAGGCACCGGCGTAGCTCAGTGGTAGAGTACTGGGCTGCCACGCAGAGGGCCCGGGTTCAATTCCCATTCTATTTTTTTTTATTTATATATGAAAAATATGGGAAGGTAGGCTACGTAAGAGCCGGCTATCCCAACATCATGGCAGCAATATAGAAGGTACATACAAAGATAATAAAATAAAAACACTAAAAGAAGAAAAATAATTAGAAGCACTATGTACATATGTACAATATAGGGCGTGTAACGCATGGCAGTCCATGGGGATTATTCAGTTCATATAGCATGTTAAGATCGTGGACAGAGTCCGTACAGATACTTTTATGCACTTGACTATGAGTTATGCACTTGCATCTTGACTATGGTGGGCTATAGATAGTTCACATTCTGTCCAAGGCATTTTTATTTATTTAGTTTTTTTCTTATTTCATGCGATAGTGGTTACGGACACCGATGGCGGCCGCGGACAACTACGGCGCAAAAACGGCCCTTGTTGTGATCTCATAACAGCTTTCGCTGTAAAACATGGGTACACACAAAACATAAAAATAAACTACGCAGTGTATCTGCCGGTCAAAATTCCAGTCTTGTAAACACGGAATAAATAACATGGGCCTGCATTTGGGCGCACAATACAAAAATATAAGCTTCAAAATCTGGAAAGGAAGGAAAAGCGCGCGGATACCGCGCGTGCGCTATACTTTATGACACAATGCGCAACCACGTATTTGTTGCTGATGATTGTGGACGGGCGTCAACAAGGAGAAGAGAATGAAGAAGCTAGGCGCGAGCATTAGAATAATAGCATGGAGTTCTTGGTAAAGGGATCAGATCTTTATTTCGCGACATTCTTTCTGGTGGCGGAATCCCCCTGTCATAGCCCTCACAAGACTACTTGCTCCGATGGCTTCGTTGGAGCGGCTGCGCAAGAACCGTGGCGTCGTCAGGGCCAGCGTCACGCAAACGATTACGCTCCTGACCGACGAATTGCAGGCCTCCGTTCCCGATGCCACCAAAGTGGACTATCACGTTACCTACCTTACACAGAAGAACGTGGAGCTCGTCAACCAAAATCAGGAAATCTTCGATGCTACTGACGGCGACGTTTACGAGGAAGAGCTTGAAGCCGGGGAAGAATACGACCGAAAGGTGTCTTACGCCATGTCCCGAGCACAGTTCTTCCTCAGAAAGGTTGCAAACAAAGCGACAACACCGAGTCCTGCGAAGTCGGAGGCTACATTACCGAACGGTCACGTCGGTGGTGCCACCAGCTCAACACACAATGAGGGTGCAAATGAGTTCTGTGGAATCCTGCTAGGGAGTGGAAGGGTTTTAAGGAAGAGAAAATGGACAACTACCCGTTTGTAGCACAAAGCTACAAACGAGTGGTTGTCTATTTTCCCTTTGTTAACCCTTCCGCCACCTTTCGGGATTACGCAGAACTCATTTGCATTACTTTTGTCTATGTGCTTCGAGTTGTCGATGAATTCGCCCTCGCGCTGACAATTGCTAGCTTCCTGGTTAGCTAAGTTGGTAGAGAGACAGCCCAGGAAAGGCGTTGGTCCCGGGTTCGAACCTCAGACCAGGATGAGTTTTTCGGCAACTAAGAAGTTTCCTTCTGAGAAATTCGTACGGATTTCCTTGTGGCTTCATACTACTAACGGGTGGTTGTCTATTTAACCTTTCTTAACACAATGAGGTTAGTGACTTTTCACCTCGGCTAACAGATATGACACCGAGTCAAGGAACCGGACCGCTTCATCGCGCACTGGTCCTGCCGAAGCTACATATTCCTACGTTTTCCTGTGCGTTTCGCGTTTGGCAGTGCTTCTGGGATCACTTCAGTGCTACGATACACATAAACGAATAACTTCTGTCGAATTAAAAGTTTAAGTACCTGCAGTCGTATTTGAGCAGTGCAGCCAAGAGAGCAATATAAGTCATTCGACTTACAGAAGATAATTACAACATCGCGATGAAGACTTTGACGGAGCGATTTGGTCGATGCGACTTGCTCATCAACGAGCACGTTCACAACTTTCTCTCATTAGCACCAGCCAAGTCTTCAACCGCTGTTGAGAAACTTCGCCTGCTCTACGACAAACTCCAGTTTCGAGTCTCTGCATTGACCGGTTTGCGTGTCTCACCTGACCAGTACAACGCTGTTCTCAACCGCGTCCTAGTATAGTGCCTGCCTGACAACGCCGCGATACTCTATCGCCAGAAGGTGAAGAAAGCGCCGCAGGATACGTCCAGCATCGCGGCACCCGATCAGAGAGGTGGCCAGGGCTGCAGAAATGCTTAGTGTCCTGCGCATCCAGACTGAGATCAGAGAGGAAGGCAGATCTAGACGCACGGCGTCAGCTTTTTCGCGTTTTCTACCTGCTGAAGACATCCAAGCGCCGCCAGCATCAGTGGGACATATGCCAATGGCGTCCGCATTCGCTGCCAAGTCTGATGCAGTTACGGAAGAAGCTTGTCCCTTATGCAACGATTGCCGTCACACCATCGTAGAATGTAACGACCAGCTCTCGTCGGATGAAAAAAAAGGCTCGCTTGGACAGTGCTAGGTACTGCTACCGTTGCGGCAGGAGGAATCACGTGGCACGTTTATGCGAACGTGCGCAGAACGTCATATGTAGTAAGTGTCATCGTGGAAATTTGAAGATACTCTGTGAGTTGTTCCTTCCAGCTGCACCAACCAGTACAAACGCGACGACTGTTAATCAGGACGAGCCACGTATGACTGGGCGAGACACGAACACGCCTCGAGTGACCTCTGCACTAAGCGCCCTGAGCGGAGTCAACTCAATCCTTCGTAAGAGGGCACATTTTTGGGCAAGTTGGTGGTTCATTATGTGACACCAGCGCAAAACAAGGAACAAGGGACAAGGAAGAACTAGAAACGAGCGCTGAACTTTCAACTGAAGTTTATCTCGAAACGGGACAGAATATAAAGAAAAAAAAATTAACGCGGGAAATTATAGAGGCAGCAGAGCTCGCGAAACTTGGCGATAATTGCGTGGGTGTCCCGTCCATTGCTTTGACGGAGAAAGAAGTTCGATATTTGTCTCGTGCGCATGACCGCCGCAGGTGAGGTGGGCTGTTAACACTGTTGAGGTTTTTTTTGCAAAAAGTGCTTTGCAATCTTTTATGTTCACGTGTCGTTTTTTGTTTCTTTATATTGTGTCCCCGTTTCGGAGATAAACTTCAGTTGAAAGTTCAGCGCTCGTTGT